>JAVLUZ010000215.1:719328-1013357 GCA_036768485.1 Mermis nigrescens | reverse complement strand
TCAATGCTGAAATTGCTCTTTTTGAACCTGATATTGATTTCATGCTAAGCAAATCAATGTTCGTCGCACCAGCTATCATTGACACATCAGTTCCTGTTTTCTACTTCGCGTCTGTAATATGTCTAAATCACCTATCACCATCAATATTGAGAATTGATTGGTTCTTCAATGACTGAAGCTAAAATTGTGTCTCATGTTGCCCTATTGGACAATAGAGCGCCCAAACTTTTTGCATCAATAAACAAGGCCTTAAATGGCTCAGCAATAAATGCCCATCAGCAACAGCAGGTTTGTGATTTGTGTCAACGCGTTACTCTTCAATTTTGCCCTGAAAGGAGAGCCTCTAGGCCAAACGCCACTCATGATACATCACATAGACACAGGCAATAGCCCCCTGGTCACAGGAAAAATGTATCATGTCGAAAAGCAATGCAAGCAGTTGTCAATGAAATGCTAGCTCATAAAGTGATCTGTCCAACTGCAAGCCCATGGGCACAGTCCGGTATTCCTAATTGAAGAGCAAAAAGGATGGTTTTTTGCGTCCAGTTGTAGACTATCATTGCCTAAATGAAGTGATCAAGACCCAGGTGTTTCTGTTACCTCAAATCAAAGATTACTTTGATGCTCTTGGATTGGCAGTGTATTTTTATGTGCTAGATCTCAAATCAGGCTATTGGTAAATTCCATTAGATAAAGGTATCATGGGAGAAAACAGCTTTCATTTGCCTTGGCGGATCACTACAAGTTCAAAGTATTACCTATTGGCCTCAAAAATGCGCCAGCAGACTTTCAGTGCTTAATGGAATTAGTTCTAGCAGGACTAAACTGGAACAAGTGCATAGTTTACATTGACAACATCATTGTTTTTCTCGAACTTTTCCAGAACATCCGCAAGACTAAGAGAAGGTTTTTAAGGCTTCAAATGATGCGGATCTGCGCATTAAGCTGGATAAATGCCATTTTGCCCATCAAGAAGTGCAATTTTCAGGGCATAGAATTAGTTCTTTTGGGATTGCTCCAGACCCAACAAAAGTTGCAGATGTACAAAGTTTTCCGACTCCAAAAATGTGAAAGGCATACAAAAATTCCTTGGCCTTGTATATTGGTTCAAAAAGTTTGTAAAGGATCTTGCAAAAATAGCTAAGCCACTTTTCACGCTATTGCAAAAAGATATACTTTTTATTTGGACAGAAAAGCATCAAGAAGCTTTTGAAAAGATCAAGGACACAAACAGCCACAACAACAAACCATTGTGAGGGCTACAACCACACCTGGGCGTGGGGGGTTTGGGAAGGTATGCACCCCAGAAACCAAAATACCCCCCAGAAATCAAAATACCCCCAGAATTCAATTTTTGAAATTTTTTTTGTTTCTTTTGCAATTTTTTGATGCCCATGGATAGTGCTTGATGAAAAACGTCAAAAAATGGTGTTTTTATCGCCATACCACCATTTTTAAGGCCATTTTTTTACCTTCGAAAAAATCTTGCACCCCCCAGAATTTTCTTGCTGCCCACGTATGGCTACGACTTGTGTCCACGTCGAACAAGGATGTTCGACTTTTGATGGGACGGTATGTAAAGACATGATTAAAGACAATATTATCTCATTTCATTTTAGGACTATTCTTCTCTTTTTAAGATTTTACAGTATCCTTTTGATGCTCTACAGTAGGTATCTTATTCTATCACTACGCGCGCATATACGTAATCCGTGTACATTTTTTCCATCTTTAACTTTGAACTAAATCACAGACATTGAAACAAAGGTTTGCAGGCACACAACCTGTCAATCATTGTTTTGCTCAATTAGTCAACTCAATGCACGAACTGTAGAAAATATCAGACTCCATAACGCTAAGCACAAAATAATTGTTAATTAGATGCACGAATCGCCCAAACCAAAAATAGTGAACGAACAGAGGTGATTAAAGAAGTTAATAGCGGAGGGTCCATAGGCTCCCTGACATGGAGTAAGCGAGACCTGAAAAGCGACTAAAAATAGGAAGTTATGGAGTGAATAAAAACTTGAGCAATTGAGGTACTTAGTCAGTTGAGAGTTAGTAAGTTAGCGAGTGAGCGGATCAGTTGGATGAGACAGTTAGCGAATAAGTTTGAAATCGGAAACCCAAATAAAATAAAAACTTGAATCGGTGATAATAATCAGATTTAAATCTTGAGAAGAAAGCGGAATACAGGGTTCTAAGAGAGACGTTCGTCATGTCTAAACAGTAATTATCATTATTGCTATAACACGCGTTTTCAATTTATCAATTAATATGATATTTTGTCGGTTTAACATAATAAAGCAAGAGTTGAACTAAGAATTAACTTGCCTAAATCCCAAAACATATCAATTACAGTCGACCCCTCCCTTTTTGTTACCAAGTCGTAACAGGAATTACGTCGCTTTTGTCAATAAAAATTTTGATCTGATCCTCTCCACGCGTAAAAATGGGTGGTACGTCTGAATCTACAATTGGGCTTAGAATTTCATCACAAATAATTTTGATAAGATTGGGATCATCAGCATTACAATCAATGAGATTAACACGGTTTGCTGTGTGTTGTTTGTTTGGGGTTTGTGTTATTTGTGATTGTTTGATTCTGTGATCTAAATGTATTTGAATGAGAATTTTGAATCGGCTGATTGGGAAGCATAAGTATGTTTGCCAATTTGAATATGGAGCATTAGCTCTTGGAAGTGTTTGTCATTGTGTCTGAAATGTGCAGTTTTGCATTTTGTGACCTGTGCAAAAGCAAACTCTACATTTTGCTCTGCATTCTGATGTATTATGATTACTCATTTCACACACCTTACAAAATTCTGATATTGCATGTTGTTTTGATATGCTTGTGTATGCTGTTTCTGAAGAACAGCTGCGTTAGTATGATTTGTTCTCGTAGCTTGAGCACTTTGATTTGAGTGTGACAGAAGTGACCAGCTCCAAGTTGTTTTGTTCTTCTTTGCTATCGCAATTTCTAGCAAGTTTTGTGCCTTTACGTTTAAAAAGACATCAGGTTTATTGTAAGAATCGGTCGGAAGCATTTCTTCTCAAAGTATCTGAGACTCTGCATATATTGCCGCTTTGTGTGTCTATTAATGTGGAAAATTCTTGAAATTCAATTGCTTTGCATATTTCAGGTAAAATGCCTTGCAAAGAAAATCAATTTTATGATCGTCTCACAAATTTGTGTCTAGCATAGGATATGCGTATTTCTGAAATGCATTTCAAATCAGCGAGACATTCAGAAACTTTTTCCGCACATCTTTGTTTGTGTTCTATGAAAACTTGCTGCTGTATATCTGAATCTGCGTTATCTGGAAACGCAACTTGCAAGGCATTTTTAAATGCATTGTATGACTGAGCAAAATTATTTGAATGTTTTAAGTTGTCAAAAATAGCCAAAGCAGGACTGCTTAAAAACGATTCTAGAGATGTGCATTTTAGCTGTTTGTCCATGTTTCTGATTCCCTGCATGCTAAGGTATTGTTCAAATTTTTTGCACCACTCTGAGAAATATTCCCCTAAATTTCTGGAGAAAATTTGAGGAGCATGTAGGACACTAAATCCTAAATTGTTACATACATTTGATAAACAATTGTCATTAAAGTCTGCAGGATTAATATTTTGCACTTAATTTTGTAACATAGCTTGAAAATTCTGTAGTTGCTCTACAACTACACCGCCTTACATATCACATACTACATGTTCTAATATAGTTGTATCAATTGTCATATTTGAACCTGTAAGGGTTGAAGTCAAAGTTTTCTCAGTAGGTTTATGTATTCTCAGACTTCTTCTAGACGGTTTTGCAAACTTTTTAATTCTGGACCCTTTTAGAGAATCCACTTCAGGAAATGACGTTTTTTCACATTGCTAAATAATAAAGCCTTGTAGGCTCATTAATGACCATCTTTACATGTTTGAGTTAGTTAAAGAGCTACTGTATGTATTTGACAGCGAGAAATATGGCTTACCATTTGACAGGCGAATAGGAGCAGTCGCCATGTTACGGATTGTTCTCGGAAACTCAGAACAGCTAATTGTGATATTCCCTTCAAGCTGCATTTAGCATGTATTAAAACCGCCCAGAAACAAATTATATTTGCTCCTAATTTAAGCTAAGCAACTTGCTAATTTCCATCATAGGTGGGATAAAGCCTCCCATCATTTTGAAGTAAGTTTCAGACGTTCAGCTCAACTAATCAATTTCTCTGCAGACTATTAATACATATGCTTGCTACAGCTGAGTAAGTTGCTGTGCATGTATAGTCAAAGAGTGGAAAAGCATACAGTATGTAGACATAAGATAAAGTACTGAATGGCCAGATGAAAACCCGTCCTATTACTGTTGTGCCTAATGAGTGCACTAAAACATATTATATGTGTTCAAATAAACTAATCATTATTCACATCAAACAAAGGTCAGCTGGTTCCTTCACCTACTGCCAATTGCTAATGTCCCTATTGAGACAAGCTGTGGCCTCGGTAAAATATCCAATATGTGCCAAAATATGCGTAGAAATGCAGGTGCAACAAATATGTTCAAGAATACAAACCTGTTCCATTTACATTTCCGCCATTCCAGCCCTTCTGATTGATTGACATGTTTCAACAGATTGTACCTGTAAAAAACAGAAATATCCACATATCTAAAAACGTTATCAGTGCACTAGAAAGGAAAGAAAAAGTGAAATTTTTGAGGGTACTTGGGCAAATTATATGAGCCAAAGACATGCAATAATTTCATCTGGACCTGCATTAAACAGACTTTCAAAATTATTTTGGGGAAGGCGATTGGTCGGTTGCCCAACCAATTGCCTTCCCCAAAATACATATATACATAACCACATTGCGCTGGCATTCAGATAAAATAATAGATATATATCATATATATATATATATATATATATATATATATATATATATATAATATATATATATATATATATATATATATATATATATATATATAATATATATATATATAATATATATATATATACATAACCTCGTTGCACTGGCATTCAGATAAAATAATAGATAATTACTACCATACATCCAAAGGCTAGGAATTCTAGAGGTAAGGGGAATATAATGTACGTATTTTTGATCAAAAAATGTGTGATTGGGTGAAAAAGGTCAGTGCGGAGCAATTCTGACTCTATTTGCTAGAGCAAAAAAGATTAAAAATTTTGAAAAATCTAAAAAAGGAACAAATTGGACAAGAGTAAAATCAAGACATGAGTGGGATGACTAGAAGTGCCAAAAATTTGGCACTCTTGAGCAAATAGATGTGTCAAAACATTAAAAAAGCATCTTTTCTACAAATGGATTAAAATATTTAGGATCTTTAGAAAATTCGTCAATAGTAGGGGTGGGGGTGCAAAATTATCTATTGTGGGTAAGGGATAGAACCCCCATATTGCCCAAATGTTTTTGAATAATAACAACATACCTAACTGGAATAAAATACATTTTGACCAGTAATCCAAGCAGCCGGGCAAATCAGAATATATGGCCGAATTTCAACTGTGGGCGGATCTCAGATCACCATCAGCAGCTGAGTAGGCACTTAAGCTGCCAGCGGCCTGTTTGCACTTCTCTTGACTTGCGCGTCTGGACATGACTCCACTGGACGTAGGGCTGTAGTAGCCCTCACAAGCTTTTTTGCCTTTGGCGTTTACGCGCCATCAATGATCTATGAATAAGACGATTCTGAAAAGGAAAATATAGATGGACATGCAATGTATCACATTTAGCTTCCCAGGAATTGAGGCTAATGTATGAGTCAGAATGTGAGAATATTGTGAAAATCTGGAAACATGGTGAACTAATCATTAATTGAAAAGCAATCAGTTTCTTTATTTCAAAGAGGTAGGCACGTAGGTGGTTGTCCCATTTTGGGGGACCAACAGCAATTTTGGAAGGACCAAGCACAAAAAGGTTAGAAAATAGCAGAAAATAATGTTTAAAAAGTCCTATAACTCTAATGTTGCTGAATTTTGAGGGACCCAGCTAGAACCCATACTCCCCTCCCGCATCCCCCCTGAGATCTATGTGCCTGACAAGTGTCATTGGCGAATGAAAATAGGGAGAGGAGGGGATCCATATGGGTCAAATCACTTGGCAATGCAATTGATGGCTGTGCAATTGACATTGATGTCTTGCGGTCATTAGGAATAATGAATAAATTTTAATTTTAGAAACTGAATCGGCTCTATGTGCTGTTTAGTACCTATTAAAGCTATTTATTTAATTTCTTGCACGCCCAAAAGCCATTTATTCACCATTCAATAGATATAAAAGATATATTTAGATTAGGAATAGCTATTTCAAGCACATTGTATAAATAGTTACAGTTTTTGTCAAGTGTTAGAAATTGACAAAATTGGCTACTTTAGCCAGAATTCTTGTATTGCCTAAACAATTTAATAGATTGTTTGTTGAATAGCATGTAGCAGAAAAAGAAAAAATAGCAAAGGCGAGGCAGACTTACAGGCATTTAGAGGCAGTTAAGGATGACGCAGATGTCTCCACTGATATTAATCTCTCTTGGAATAACGCCCTCATTAGAACTGTGGCTCAAAACGTCTAAAACGTGTGTGTTGTAAAAGAGAATTGAAAAATTGTCCGCCTTAATATTGGAAAAGAACTGTCTGATGAAGCTCATTTCTACAAATAAACAAATGAGAAAAGTACCCCATACATGCACACAAGGGCTGACTTTTATCAAGTTTTTTATTGATTGTATTGATTTCAATATGTCTGAGACAATGTGTTAGGTACTTAGAATCATTAGACTTAATAATTCCGACTTTAATTTCAAAAATTAAGGATATATTTGTGATATAAAACTATGAAAGAAAATAATCAGGTGTCAACATTCAGCTGAACTTGGATCCCATTCATTTCCTATTCTGTTCTACAAGCTCCCATCAGAATACAGAATATTCCATTCTACCTTACCTCTGTGAAGGTCAGTCACGCATGGGCAGAATCTGACTTCTGGTGATCTGGGTAGCACACATGCACATAGGGGGTGGCGGGTGAGGGGTATTACCCCCCCTGAGGGGTCACCTAGACTGGTACTGTCCGGCAATTTTGAGCAAACTGGTCTTGTTCTGCATCATTTTTGACATCAAAATCAGTAAAAATGTCATAATTTTTGGCGCTTTGCGCCAGATTAGTACTTTTAAGTACTTTTTACACAAAAAGTGCTCAAAATTGATAGATTTTTGCATTTTTTAGTATTAAAAGTTATATAATGCAGTCAAAATGGACTAAAAATGCTTTTAAAACGTGTTATTAACACGAAAAAACGTTTTATAGGCTATTTTGACAATTTTGATCATTAAAATAGCAAAAAAACTGTGAACATTAAATTTACTGTTTTAGATTTTTGGCATTTCAGCCCCCCCTGCCGACCCTGACCTTGTGCACCTATGCTGGGTAAGGTCCAAAAATTTTTATGGGTCGAAAAAATACATGCACAGTATGGGAATTCTTGGGAGTGAAAACCTAATGTGCCTTTTTTGGGCCCAAAAATGGCTGGTACGCGTAAAAAAACATTGTTTTTTTGGCGTTTCTGATGATACTCTATCCTTCTAGAGCATGAAATCTTGAAAAAAATTCGAAAAAGTCGAATAAATTGACCAATATATCGCTTAAAACATGAACATATGGCGCAAAGCCCCAAAAATTTGGCGATTTTGAGCAAATAGATAGCCAAAAACCCTTAAAAAGACACTTTTTCTACCAATTTTCAGGTAAGTTTAGGAAACTTTTGAAAAATTGCTAATTCTGGGGGGTGAAAAATTTTTTGCGGAGGATGAAAAATGATTCTGCGGGGGTGAAAACCCCTCCCAAACCCCCAAGATCATGTATGGTCAAAAAACGTAAAAAAACTCCATTTTTAAGGTTTCCTCATCTTATTAAGCTGTATCTATTGGCATGAAAAAATTGCAAAATAAATTTCAAAATATTTTTACGGGTCTTATAAGATTTGCTGGGATCTCTGGGATCTGGGATAAGAGTCCAGCCACTCAGGACCTCCTCCACTCCATATGTGACCACAGTTGAGAAACCTAAACTCGAGTGTACCTGTATTATAGTTTCCTCGATAGTTTCATCAATATCATCCAAATATAAGGTCCGTACATTGTACATTGGACGTGGTCGCTTCCTGGAAGGTTCTTCTGGCGGCAATTCATACACATCTTGTTGATCTTCCTGCTCCACATCAGCTGGGTATGGCGTAGCATCATCATCAGTGGACAGATCTAGTTCTTCTTCAAGATTCTGGTCTATTTGCTTGTAAGCCTAAAGTACGCCAATCACATTTTGATAAATGTACATATAAGTTATGCAAACTTTTGTTCTTAAAACAATCATTTTTTCAAGAAAGGAATCAAAGGGTATTATTATGGTATGTGTACACCCATAGCGTAACCAGGGTAGCGGAAAGGGGCCGCCCCACTTCCAAAATGGAAAAATAATTTTTTAAAAGCAAAGGAGGGACCCTTTGCTTTTTCTTCAGGAGAAGTGGAAGCGGATTGTGGACAGCCATAATGCGTTTCTAGTACACTTTTTAGCATCTAAACTCATAATTTTGCTGGATTTCTTATGTTCTATCTTTTTTCTTACATTAGAAACACAGATTTTACTTTAAAATAGGGAAAAACTACAAAATTAAATGCAAAAAAAAGAATTTCAAAATGTTTTGGAGTCAAGCTTCAATTTGATATTTAAAAATTAGTCATACCGGTAGGTTAAAAGATAAATTTTTGATATCCAAATTTTGAATCAAGCAAGAAAATTTTTTAATTTTTTTCCAATTTTTCTCCACCATGGATTGTCTAGAAACGCTCAAAAATGCAATTATTTTCCCATTTCTCCTAATGGTTTCCGAGATATAGGACTTCAAAAATTTTATCCTCCCTCCAAAATAAAATCCTGGTTACGCCCCTGTCTACACCTGTGTTAAAAGTTGTGTACTCATATATGCATGCAGTGCATCAAAATCTGAAGAAATTTTCCTGATCAGCTCGGAACTTGAAATATTTTAGAAGTAAATTTTAAAAATAGAAATAAGTACAAAAATAAAGCTTGACACAAACTCACCAAATGCGCTACACTGGCTAAAAAATTACAGAGTGGCTTCTCTTTCTATATTTGCTAAGCCTAAGCAATGTGTAAGGGTCAGAAACCTTGAAATTCAGTCATGAAGGAAAGACAGCCAAACAAGAGCTGATCCAGCCCTTTTACCAGAATTTGATGATCTTCCTCAGATGCACTACCACATATACACAACTTACACAATTGTATACAAACCTTAGTAGTACCAAATCAAAGTACTGAAAATTATCTTCAAATTTAAGAGAACTGTGTGATAAAACCTTATTATGTACTAGTTGCATCGAGTACAAAAAACAAAATTATTGTTTTCAGATTACCTCACTAGACACATCATTATCTGCAGAGAAAAGCTAGCATCGACTAATAAACCTGAAAACAGCAACAAAGGAATTGGCCGGCTTCAAAAAATAAAAAAAATTTCCCTAGGGTCCGGCCCTGACAAGAAAAAACTAAATATTTTGGATATTTGCCTAAAGTATCTAAATACATAATTAAGTGCAGTTTTCAGAAAATTTCCCAGCATTGCTTCTTAGTTTCCCTAAGAAACCAGGCCTGACTAATGTAAGCGTACCTACATCATTTACGCCTGATTTTAGCAAAAAAAGTTTTAATTGATGTATGTATCCACTGATCTAAGGATCGCATTGCTCACAGTCACCCCAATGTACATAAATACTTTGAGCATTTATGCATTTGAATTTTAATACTATATTATGATGCATGGCCGAATCTTGACAAATTAACACCATCTAAAAATGCAGTTGTGGGAATACAAAGATGGGCAGGGAAAGCAGTCACCCTCTTCCCCTTACACCCAATAAAATTTCTGAAAGGCAAGGTAATACACGGAAAATGATGAAAAGTGGCATGTTTTCATTGGAAAATCTCGAAATTTTTGGCGCTTCAAGCCACAGGATCATTATTTTTAATACAGTCATCCCAAGCGTGGTAAAAACAACAATTTTTATGACCTGTTCAGAGAGAAGAAAGTTTCTTCTGAAAAGTTTGAACTTTATTATGTAATTGGATAGAGCATGTTCGGAAACGTCAGAAAATGCGCTTTATTTTAAGCAATCCTTAACATTTTCTGAGTTATCGGGCCCTAATGTTTTGACCACCCCCTGAAAAAATCTTGCATATGCGTATGATGCAGTAATAGCAATGATAAAGTTGGCGACTAAACTTACTCCATTATCACATAGTTCTCAAATTAATTCTCTACAGGAAACTCCTTTTCCATTATCATCATTACATTTGCTGGTCTCATCATCTGTTTCATCATCAGTCAAATCCAGTCTATCTATTAAATGTTTTAGCACTGCAGTAATGCCAAAAGTTGGACGTTTGGACATTATAAAATCCTAAGATAAAAAATTAATAGACATGAAAAGGTACAAATAGGAAGTGTACAAATTATGTTGGAGAGGGGTTTGTTCAAGGGAAATTTTCATTAAACATAAAATCTCACACCAAAATCAATTCTTGTCCCATCCACCCTCCCTATTTGTGGTGGAAACTTGCCTCTTAACCATTTTTAAGTGTTTTTTTGTCAGTTATGGCCTAAAATTGTAGGTTATATACCCCCTTCCCAAAATACATGCATATGTGACAGGCAACAATCACATTAGATAAGTTTAATAGTCCGAGAGAGCGTTAAATGAAACAATACATAACTATTTATATGCGATCACATGACCTCCCATAACCTATATTCAATTAACACGTCACCTAATTAAGTTTGTTAGAACAATACATTATTAGTAAACCCATCATTATCATCCAGCATCAAATTTGCATCGAAACCGTTACATTCCTCCCTTTTTAAGTTGATTTTTAAATAGATTTCAGGAACTTTGTGCAATGTAGCTTTGAGAGAAAAATAAGAAGAAGAGAAAAAAAATTTAAAAATTTTTGTTGGGCATCATTGGGCTACTGCCTTTTTGCACCGTAGTTATTGTCGGAAATTGATTCAGTCGCATTGTTTGAATTGTCCGAGTTCATCGTGAAAAGGAAAAGTTTGAAATAGAAAACGTAATGGAGTACAATTTTTTTTAGATCAAATTTGAGTTTACGAATTTCATTGATGGTCGAATTCATGATGAAAATTATATTTCTCTGAAAGCATTTCACATTCGTATGCATTGGCAATTTAAATGTCATTGATTTGGTAGAGAGAAATAAATTTCTGAGAGAAACGTTTCCCATAAAAAATACATCCACTAGTTTAATATAGTTAACATCGGAAATTGGGTAGATATAGGTATATGATTCATATATATGTATGTGTATAAATATTCGCAATAAATGTTTATTTTAGCAAAGCAAGATTTGACTTGGAATTAATTCAATCCCAAAGTTAGTCAAATATTTAATGAAGCCAATAAATATCAATTTAAATAAGTCCTTTTAGTAGAATTCACCATTATTCAATATTTAATGCTAAAACGTCAATAAATGCTTAGTATTCAATGCTACCCTCGCTCAAAGAGTCAGCTTCGTCAACAACTTTATGTTTTTCACCATGGAAAGGACGTAGGTGATTTAAATGAACCACCCTATTTTGTCGACGACCGCCCAATTCTTTAATTTTAGCATTTACTCCTTGTATCTTTTGTATCAAGTAGGGTCCAAGCCAACGTTTTTGAAAATTATTATTAAAACGGGCATTTTTATACAATACTAGTTGACCCACCTTATAGGGTTGTTCACTAACAACCCTATTCCGCTCATCATAACAATGCTGTTGAGACGTCTGAGCTTGGCGGGTAGCTTCAACAGCCAGACCCCGAGCAAGTCGTAATTTAGTGTGGATTTCCCAAATCATGGGCACTGCTGGCGGGATTTCATTAGCATTTTCAAGCATATCCAGGGCTTGCTCAATCGGTAGCTTGGCTCTCCGCCCATAGACCAGATAGAATGGCAAATAACCAGTGCTCTCGTGTTTGGCAATGTTGTAAGCAAACGTCACGGCTGGGAGTCAATGATCCCAGTCGTTGTCTTCTTCTCGAACGGTTGTGGCTAACATGGTTCCAAGGGTCCGGTTGAACCTTTCGACCAGGCCATTTGTCTGAGGACAATACGCTGTCGAAGTGATGTGTCGAACTTCTTCAAACAAACGACAGATTTCCTGGAAAGTTGCAGCCACAAAACCACTGCCTCTATCTGATTGCACAGCTTTAGGGGCTCCGAATCTTAAAATGATTTTATCTACAAAATTTTCAGCAATTGTAGTAGCTTTTAAATCAGAAATGGCTACAGTTTCAGCCCATTTAGTCAAACGGTTGATAAAAACTAAAATATGAGCTTTATTTCAAACAATCGGGAGTGGGCCCATAGTATCCATTACCCAGGATTCCATTGCTGCTACTGAAGGAATGGATTTCATTGGTTGCACCTGCAACCTATGGGTCATAGGTCAATGACGCTGACACTCAAACATTCTTGGCAATGGCGCCATATATCAGAGTGCATGCCCGGCCAAAAGAATCGTTCTTGGCCTTTTTGAAGAGTTTGATCAAAGGCCAAATGCCCAGATATTGTATCATTATGTAGGGCAGAAAGAATTATGGGGACCAACCTTCTAGGTATAGCCAAAATCGGTTCAAAATTATTATTTTGTTGATATTTCAATATTCCTCGATCTAGAATGAAATTTTCAGCTGCATTAAACTGTTTTGATGAAATTCTTCCAGGCATCCGGCAGGTTTGCAAAAATCTATAAATCGGACCAAGAAATAGATCTCTTCTCTGCATAATTTGAAAGTTTTGAGGCAATTCTATAGCACAAACGTCAAATTTTGTTAATTCAGCACAAACGTCAAATTTTGTTAATTCTTCAGAGGAAATTTTTGAAGGTAAGCGAGATAGGGCATCTGCGTTCCCATTTTCCTTCCCTTTTCAAAATACGACATCATAATCATACTCCTGGAGAGACAGAACCCATCAAACTAAACGAGAGGGTGAAGCATCATAAACTTTCAAAAGTTTAATAGGGGCATGATCCGTAAAAAGCGTGAAATGATGACCATATAGATAAGGTCTGAATTGTCTAATTGTATAGATAATCGCCAGAGCTTCTTTTTCAATTGTACTGTAATTTTTCTCGGATTTTGTTAGGGTTCTAGAAACAAAAGCTATAGGATGTTCTTGTCCTTCATATTCTTGGGCTAATACACCTCCTATGCCAACACCACTTGCATCAGTTTGAACAATAAAAGGTCGCAAAAAATCAGGAAATGCTAAAGTTGTAGTTCTTATCAGATCATTTTTGATTTCTTGAAAGTTAGCTTGACAATTTTCAGTCCATTTAAATTCCGTTTTCTTGCACAAAAGTTTGTTAATAGCATATGTCTTATCAGCAAATCGACTTATAAATCTATGATAATAATTAGCTAAACCCAGAAAACTGCGCACTTCAGTAACAGACTGAGGAGCAGGCATGCTTACTAGGGCTTCCACCTTGACTGGATTAACTTTTAGTCCAGTTTTGTCTATGATATGGCCCAAGTAACTTACTTCTTTGAGCCCAAATTCACATTTCTTCAGTTTTAATGTCAATCCGGCCCAGGTCAATTGGTCGAAAACTTTCTGCAGCTGCATCAAATGACTTTCGAAGTCAGAGCTACAGACTAAAATATCATCAAGGTAAACAAAACAATTTTGCCAATTCAAATTCCGCAAAACCTCTTCCATGGTTCTTTGGAAAGTAGCTGGGCCATTACATAATCCAAATGGCATGACATTAAATTCAAAAAGTCCAAGAAATGAATTGAATGCAGTCTTCTTTTTGTCTTTTTCAACAAGTTCAATTTGATGATAACCTTGTTCTAAATCTAACGTAGTGAAAATGCTAGATCCCTTTAATTGACTGAAAATATCATCAATTAACGGCAATGGAAATGCATCTTTCACAGTAAATTAGTTCAATTTTCGATAATCAACACAACATCTCTTACTTCCATCTTTCTTATCTACCAAAACAATGGGAGCAGCCCACGGACTTTGAGAGGGCCTAATAATACCTTCCTTTAACATTTTTGTGATATGTTCTTCGACCACTTCTCTTTTTGCATAAGGCAAACGATAGGGCGGTTGGGAAATGGGTTTCGTCTTGCCCATATTAATCCTATGTTTAATAAGAGAACTTCGCCTCAAGGGTCGATTTACACCAAAAATATTCATATTTTGTTCCAAAAATTCTGAAAAAGCGCAAAGGACGTTCGGATCAGATATATGACTCAATTTTTCACGAATTTGAATTCGAAAATTTTCAATTTCTGCTTCTTCCCCTTCTTTGTATAACAACGGTGGTATAGGAATAACAGATACAGAAGCAATATTTGCGTTTTTATATAATTTCATTGGTTGCTTAGAATAATTAATAATAGGAATGGCTGAAAAATTCGAGTCATGAACATATAAACGAATGTTTGGAATGCAAATAGTCATTTGAGAGTTTTTAGTTATTCCTTTTATGTCAATCCATTGATTTTGAAATAAATTTAAATCAGGTGTTATTGGAACTAATGAAATAGTCGTAGGTGGAATTATAATATCATCTTTGACGGAAACAAAAGCAGAAATAGAATTTGCGGATTTTATACCATGTAAAAGAGGAACAGGGGTATTTCTCCCAAATTGTATATACCCTGCGTGGTGATCCAACAAGACACGAACTAATTTACCACAGAGTATTTGAATTGCGTCAAACCCTAATACCACAGGGTACGGGCTGTCAATCATGACAACAAAAGGAATCGGGAGGCATTGGGTTCCGATTTGGACCTCAACCGTGGTCTCAGCCGAGGTTTTAAGGGTGTATCCGGTAATGGAAGTTGCATTTACGGACAAATTGGATTTAAGTGCCTCTTCAATGCCCAAATCCTGTAAAATAGCATGATCAATAATAGAAACAGTAGAGCCACTGTCAACAAGGGCTTCTACACAATATCCATTTGGGAATTTTACTAAAACATGTGGTCAAAGCCACTTTTTAGCAGACACATTTTCATTTATTGCATAAATTGGGACTCAAGAGGGGCTGGGCGATCTACGAAGGGTCAGGGTTTCTTGTGTGCTTTGTATAGAGGGTCTGGAATACTGTGCAACGTAGGGGTTCGAGCATGTACAGTATTTCTTCTTCTATTTCTTTCAGAAATATTACCCAAACAAGTGAAATATCTGGGACAAAGAGACCCAAACCAATGACAAAACATGGCACAGCATCCACATCCCCAATGACACCATGAGCAGCACCACCCAAACCGAATTCCCAAATAAGATATGTATAGCATAACTGCAATAAGTATAACCCAAAATAGGATATTAGTTAAAAAGTGCCAAAGTCCTGAAAATGGCGAAAAAACATGACTCATCGTTTGAAAAATACCTCCCACAGCAGCTTGCAAATGAGTAATAGTTAGTCTGTTCACATCTTTTACTCCATTTTCAATGTCTTTTAAGGCTTGTCAAAATTGAGCAGGATTTACATGCAAAGAAGATGTAAAATTAATAAGTTGTTCCATTTGTTGTTTAATTCTCCAATTTTCCAAGGTTGCTAATTCTAAAGACGTTTGAAAAGGCGGAAATTCTCCATTCTCTTTATGCAGATAAACAGGATCAAAAATAATAGGTAGTCTTTTGAAATTTGGAATTGAAACATCAAATTTTTGCTGAATGAGTGGTTTAACATCGATAGTCCCTTTTGCACTGACCCAACGCTTTAAGAAAGGGTCAAAGTGGACACCTGAAGGAGCTTGGTGACAAGGAATTTTAGGAGAATAAGTCACAATATCTTCACTTCCAGGCAGAATGAAATAAACAGTTTGATTAACCACAATAGGCAAAAGTGAATAACATTCATCTTTAATTCGATAGTTCCAAAAGATTACTTCTGGTTTAACTTGAATACAGGACCAGATAAGGAGGACTTCTCCTGCTAAAGAAGCAGCCACGTCATTTCTTTGTGTCCAGAGACGAGCAGCAAGAGTAGTGTCCAAACGTAAAAATTGATGAACAATTTGTAATTCTAGATCAGCTAAATTACAAAGTTGAGTCCAAACTTGTGAAAAACGAACATTTTCCAGGTGATTAATTTGTTGTTCTAAATATTGAATTTTAGCATTGAATTCTGCATAAGTAGTTATGCCAGAAGTTAGTTTTAAACTTTTGAGAACTTCAGAGCTGTTTTTAGCTATTTGTCTTTTATTTATTTTAGAAGTTGTTGGATAAGCTTTTGAATAACTATCACTATCGAAAGTTTGGATGAGAGTCCCCTGATCTGTATGCACAATAAAATTAGGAATACAAATGTGCGTAGGGTTTGGAAGAAGCTTAAAAGCAGTAAAAGCTTCTTGCAAGATCTCTATAGTATAATAGAAACCTGACCTTTGAATTTTATAATTATAGCCATTAGTAATAAATGGGCATGGGGGTTTAACTTGAGTGGCTTCCCATATTAGGGTACCGTCCTCTAGTTCACACCATCCTGCTTCCGGCTTACAAGCAGTTAGATCGCCTAAATTTGAGCTCATGTGGTAACCATCGTAAGTAGCTATTTGTCCTTTTTGAATAATTGCATTATCAACAGTGTTACAAACGTCTTTACAGCAATATTGATATTTAACATTTAAAGTTTGATTAGAACGCCAAATATTTGGTTTTACTTGATATAACGTTAAACCTCAAAACCAATTTGTGCTAATCATTCTTAGACATCTATGCTGACTTATTTTATAGGATTCTTGGATTCTCGTACAGTTCCTCTAGATCCTGAAAATCCAGTATTTGTGCAAATAGTGTGTGTAAAAGCAGTACATTTGAATGCAGGAATTAAAAGAGCGTCCAAATTTGGAGTCCATAAATTTGCAGTAAAAGTTTTCACATCATTCTCAGGAGAAGGTGGCTTACAATTTAATTTTGTAGGTAGAGAAAAATGAATTCCAGAAGTATGCGGCTCACGTAATTGATAGGCTTGTACGGTAACGTTATTAATTAAATTAGATAAGATTGTGGATAGAAAAACAACAAGGAGAGTGGTAAAAATTATTCTCAAAATTTTGGGAAGAAAATGATTGTACTCATTTGAATTGACTTTATTTTTATCATTTTCTTGACCCTGATTATTAGCTGTAATTTGCGAAAATTCATGCAAATTTTCGTCTTTT
Source organism: Mermis nigrescens (assembly GCA_036768485.1). Classification (NCBI taxonomy): domain Eukaryota; kingdom Metazoa; phylum Nematoda; class Enoplea; order Mermithida; family Mermithidae; genus Mermis; species Mermis nigrescens. The sequence goes on along the minus strand of JAVLUZ010000215.1, from coordinate 996,051 downwards.
TCTAATTTTAACAAATTTTTTTCCAAAATGCTCAAATTTTGCGATTTTTCAACATGTTGAACAGCGCAAATTATGTCTTGTACTACAAGGTTACCCATTCCAGTTTCCACCTCGGACTTCTCTGGATCCAAAATCGGGTTGGAACCATTCTGTATGGCGTACATTCGGCCCATACGTTGGTTTGATTGGTCATCAGCCCGGTGTGGAAAGCTTGTGAGAGCTACGGCCTGATGATATTGGCGCACGTTGTTTTGCCGTACAATGAAGATTTGCCGCTAAAATGGTTACTAGTCTGAGAATTCGCTTTCACGCAAATCAGGAGCTTATAGTGCAATATACTGTAGCTTGTAGTCAAAATAGTCATCGCTCTGCCGCAATGCCAGCAAAGCTGATCGACTTCCGCGCCTTCCCTGGCGTGAAAAGCTCAGCCATGATCTTTGCTGGTGAGATGCAGAAAAATTTTTTGTCTGAAAAATCCATAAAAACGGGCGGGGCCGTAAATGACCTGTTTTTTGGGCTTTTCACATCAGTCCTGTATTATTTAAGCAATGAAAAAATTAATTTTTTTTCAGTTTTTCATTTTTAATGGAAATATGCTTACAATGTGCGCAAAGCGCTAAGCGGTGGGGGAGGAGGATGGTTTAAACATATGAGGAACTTTCACAAGGGTTCCCAAAGGGAAAAATTGAAAATTCTTAATGCTTGCTCGAAAGACCATGTATAGGTATTTCACCTTATTCTTGAACTAAATCAGTATAAATTTTGCGCCTCTTTATTCATATACAGCATTTTTAAATATTTCTTATTATAATTCGGAGATACTACATTTTTTAAAAAATTTTTACTCATAGATACCACTGTGAAGAGCTCAGAAGCGCCATTTTTTGTTTATCTACAATGCTACAAGGTTTCTGAGATAGAAGATAGATGCCTATTTGTTTTCAAAATCTTCGACCCCATAGGTGCAGAAGGTCAGGGTCGGCAGGGGGGTGAAATGCCAAAAACCTAAAACAGTAAATTTAACGTTCACAATTTTTTTGCTGTTTTAATGATCAAAATGGTCAAAATAGCCTATAAAACGTTTTTTCGTGTTAATAACACATTTTAAAAGCATTTTTAGTCCATTTTGACTGCATTATATCACTTTTAACACTAAAAAATGCAAAAATTTATCAATTTTGGGCGCTTTTTGAGTAAAAAGTACTTAAAAGTACTGCGCCGGAAAAATTTTGACATTTTCACTGATTTTGATGTCAAAAATGATGCAGAACAAGACCTGTTTGCTCAAAATCGCCGGACAGTATCAGTCTAGCTGACCCCTCTGCATGTGTGTTTGACCCTCTCCCAAATTCAGAAGGCCAGCAGCTATGCCGCTGCTTATCAATATCTAGGTAATAAGAACTAAATGTTGAGCATGCCTGGCTGAAGAGCTTCATGCTTGCTTTTAGTGCTTGATTAAACTTTGTCGTTGAATGGATTCTAGACAGCCTTTTACAGCTGTTAGGTTATGAGAAATTAAAATACTTAGGTGATTTTGCAAGGGAGTACTCACTCAGCTAAAGAATTTCAGAATATGATATAGAACCAAAACGTTCAAAAATCCCTGAGGATTGAAGCCTGTCCTAAAGACGCATTTTCCGGATAGTTAACCATAGAACAGCACGGAATATATTTATATTATCTAGATATCTTGTGGGGTGCGCGTAAAACTTGTCATTCCATTTACTCGCATGTCCCTTTACTAATTCGTAATTGCATTTATTATATATCTTGTCATTTTGTATTTTAACAGTTGGTATTAGTAATAAAATTTTCTTTCTTCTTCTTCTTCTTTATATAGGTACTTCAGATTGATAATCCGATTTTTATTGCACAATGTACTAATTTGTGAAGCTTGCTTAAAAATGTTCGCCAAAGCTGTGCAAATAATGAGGACAAGGGTACATATGTGCTCACCCAAGATCGATCACCTGATTTCCATGGAAAAACGTATGGACGACATAGAGGCCCGCTTCCGTGAACTAGAGGTAAAACCAGACTCTAAACTCAATTTTTCCATTGCTAACAACAATCCTTTTCCAGCACAAACACAACTGCCGCCGCTTCCAACCGCTCGACTGCCGCCCTTGTTCCCCATGGCCCAGCCAGCATCTTTTCCGCCATTCGACAGCAGGGTGCTCGCCCAAACAGTGGAGTCGGTTTTGAGGCGCAGATGGCTACAACACAACGCAGTTCTTTTTGGGCTGCCCGACTTGGTCGACAACCTGACCCTCTGTCCGGAAGTTGATGACCATCAGGACAAGCGAGGGATACGATTCCATCACGCCTTTTGACATCCAGCACGTTTTCCGCGATGGGCCGGCCAACGAGGACGGTAGTCCATGTTTTTGAAGGTGATCTGTGCCACGTCAAAGGTGAGGGACAGCTCTTTGCATACATAAACAAAGTTGTGAAATTAGAGGATCTCAAGTACAAGGATTTGCGCGCTAGGCTGGATCTCACCTTTCAACAGCGGGTGGATGGACAAAATTTGCGCAATAAGTTGAAAGTGTTTGATCAGGATTCTCATTATATTGATTATAAGCGCAAGGCCATAATTTGTGAGACAAGCCATTTGCCAGTTTTTCATTGTATTTGTCCAATTTTATTAATCATTAAAGACGTACGCCCCTTTCAAATTTTCTGGACAGTACTGAAAAACCTGAAATTAATGTTAATTTAGAAAAAATCAATAAAACACTTATACCTCAAAATACTGGTCTCCCTGGTCGCCAATTATTGAAATGCATACTAATTAACGCCAGAAGCTTAGGTAATAAAATCGGTCAACATCATTGTTTACTCTCTCAGTCGATTTATAACCTCATATTTATTACAGAGTCTTGGCTTAACTGATTCTTTTCCAAATTCCTTATTATTGCTAAACTTTAATTATAGTGTTATCCGTCATGATTGTAGAAAATAGAGTTGGAGGTGGTGTTGCAATCATATACAAAAATAAGCTAAAACTCAAAAATTTGAACATTCCTGACATTTATATGCAACAAGAAACCGTTGTTTGTGATTTTGACATTCTCAATACAAAATATCGATTTGTGCTTTGTTACAGAATACCTTTGCTGAATAATGAAATGAACAACCAACTTCTCAAATATTTAGAATGGTCTTGTGGAACTCCTAGGATCATCGTATTATTGGGGAATTTTAACTTTCCAGAAATAAAATGGAACAAACATTTTTACTTGCTAAAAATAGTATCTCTTCACATTTTTTGATTTTGTGAATCAGGTCGGATTACACCAGTTCATACCATAGGCGTAGCCAGGGGAGCAGGAGAGGGCACATGCCCCCCAAAATTTTTCCAGAAATATTGTTGATTGTTCTGTTGCAATAATCTGTGCCCAGAAAACTGAGTTCAAAAAGGCAGAAATGTCAAAATTTTCCAGCGCTACGCACCGAGTCATTATTATTTCTTGTTATATAATCTAATGAATTAAAAAGCTTAAATCAGCTAAAATAATTCAGCACTTCACATCACTTCAGTAATTTAATGCACTATTTGTTTGTTGATTGAAACTGTGCATGCTTTTTGAGCTGCAAAAATGATTAAGTACCAGTTTGTCTATTCTCTGCTTTGTTTGTCTTTCTTTACAGGTCACATAATCTTATTTTAAATTAAAGGAATGGCCAAATTTTCTTATCTTTTTGCGCATTTTCTGTTTTCTGAACAAGGCCACGAGTGGGCCTGAAAACGGTAAGAAGAAAATTTTCATTGATACATTTTTCTATATCTTATTGGCAGCTGAACCGTCGCTGTGCAATGTAATTAGCAGGGTTAAAAAAAGGCATTTCAGCTCAGAAGTTTTGTGCAATGAAATTCTTCAATTTTAAGTGTTTTGGGCTTGCTTGATTCAAGACCGAGATTTGGCCAATTTTGCAAAAATTTTAACATTACTATTTAACATTAAAATGCTTTTTTTACAAAATATTCCTTGACTCTGCCCCGGACCCCGCTTGGAATGCTTGAGACGCGCCATTCCAGACCCCTCAACCATAAAATCTTGTTGTACATAGGCAACGAGATTTAAGGGAGCAAGCCAGGTAAAAGAGTTAGAAATTTCTAAAAATTTCCATTGTTTTGCGCCGGCATTAATTTGTCTTTTTTTGTATGATTTAAGTGGTGTAAATTAAGTTTAAAGTGCAAGAACGTCAAATTTTGCTGCGCATAGCGCTGCCAGTTACTGTTCTGTCTTTTTGTAAAGCTCCAGAATTGCGTTTAAAAGCCTGAATCACTGAAAATATCTTTAGACAAAATTAGTAATTTGCAATTTTCTTGTTAGAAGCTTGAACTGTCAAAATTGTTTTGTACAAATTTGATAATTTTATGCTCTGTCAGACTATCAGTATTCACAGAGCTACAAAATGTTAAGGGCGGTAAAAAATGACAAGATTTCTTGGCACTTTGCGCCACTAATTATTTCCAAAATCTTTGTCAATAGAAAGACACGTGAATTCTTCACAAAAATGGTAGAAATACTGAAAATTTTTGGCACCTCGAGCCGCTTTACACTTTTTGTATTTTTGATTGTCAGAAACCCATTAATTAGCAAGGCTACATCAGTGTTTTTTTGTATTCAGCAAAGATTTTCCCCGATGTACAAAGACTTTTCTCAGGACCGTCTTTGTACAGATACAAGATTTTTGGAAGACAAAAACTGCACAAAGGTCTAAAATTCGTAAAAATTTCTGGCAGCTTTGCGCTGGAATGACTAATTGTGTACTGGCGGAAATTGCATTTCAAAAGGAAAAATGTCAAATTTTTGGCGCTTTGTGCTGTTTTAAGACTATTATCAGTGATTTTTGCCCTTAGAGACCCAGAAATCAGCTAAAATATACTACCAAAGTCGAACAACTGTTTTCTACCACCCTAAAATTCGCTACTGTACCATATTATAGCACTCAAAAATTCTGTCTACCAAAATGTACGACGAGCCATTGGGGGGACCATCTTTGTACATGTACAAACGGACCTTGTACAGTAAAAAAACACCGGGCTACTCTACTCAAGGTCGAAAAACTCAGTTTTACCTACATAATGTTACTAGCAGTCATCAAAAGTAGTCTTAAAAATTTTTGTTTATGCCCTTCCCCCGAACCAAAATCCTGGCTACACCTCTGGTTCATACGTCAACCAACATTATGTAATAATATACTGGATTTGTTTTTGCTCAGACAAGTCATCCATATTCGATATACAACATTTGCCACCTTTTGCATCTAGTGATCACGACTCAGTTGAGTTCAATATATCCACTCCTATAGAACTTAAGGAAAATCATAACTTACGAAACCTCAACCTTAAAATTTGGAGAAATCTTAAGAAAAATCCGAATTTGAAAAATCGATACAAAAACATCTGTAATGATGTGAATGATGCGAGTAGCTTCATTTTGCTGTAAAACAAGAAAATTTAAAAAATGGTTCTAATTTGAAAAAATTTACAGTTTTGTCAATACTCGGCTAAACGTGAAGCGCTTAATTCCGATTTAGAGGTTAATGGTCAATTTGTATCCAACCAATCAATCAAGGCAGATGCTTTTAATACATTTTTTGAATCGGTTTTCACTTTAGACAATCATGAAATTCCAGATAATGTGAATTGTGTAAATGTAACAGATTGTCCAGAAATTGCTTTTGAATATTTGATAATTTCTTTGGCATTGAATGAGCTAAAACCCACATATTCCATTGATCCCAATGGGTTTTTTGCGCATACTTTATCAAAATTATTCTGGGAAAGGTAATTGGTCGGTTGCCCAACTAATTGCCTTCCCCAAAATATATATGTATATACAATAACCACATTGCGCTGGCATTCAGATAAAATAATAGATAATTACTACCATACATCTAAAGCCTGGGAATTCAAGAGGTAGGGGGAATATAATGTACGTATTTTCAATCAAAAAATGTGTGATCGGGTGAAAAAGATCAGTGTGGAGCAAATCTGACTATTTTTGCTAGGGCAGAAAAAGATTAAAAATTTTGAAAAATCAAAAAAGGGAACAAACTGGACAAAGTAAAATCAAGACATGAGTGGGATGACTGGAAGTGCCAAAAATTTGGCACTCTTGAGCAAATAGATGTGTCAAAACATTGAAAAAAGCATCTTTTCTACAAATGGATTAAAATATTTAGGAACATTCAAAAATTCGTCAATAGTAGGGGGTGGGTGAAAAATTATCTATTGTGGGTAAGGGATAAAACACCCATATCGCCCAAATGTTTTTGAATAAAAACAACATACCATACTGGAATAAAATACATTTTGACCAGTAGTCAAAGCAGCCAAGCAAATTGGCATATCCGTCCAAATTTCAAGTGCGGGTGAATCACTGACCGCCGTCAGCAGCTGAGTAGGCACTTAAGCTGCCGATGGCCTTTTTGCACTTCTCTTGACTTGGCGTCTGGATGTGACTCCACCAGAGGGTAGGGCTGTAGTAGCCCCCACAAGGTTTTGCCTTTGGCGTTTATGCACCATCAAAGATATATGAATAAGATGATTCTGAAGAGGAAAATATAGGTGGACATGTAATGTATCACAATTAACTTCCCAGGAATTGAGGCTAATGTATGAGTGAGAATGTGAGATTATTGTGAAAATCTGGAAACATGGTGAAATAATCATTAATTGTAAAGCAATCAGTTTCTTTAATTCAAAGTGGTAGGCACGTAGGTGGTTGCCTCATTTGGGGAGACCAACAGCAATTTTGGGAGGACCAAGCACAAAAAGCTTACAAAATACCAGAAAATAATGTTTAAAAAGTCCTATAACTCTAATGTTGCTGAATTTTGAGGGACCTGGCTAGAACCCATACTCCCCTCCCACATCATCCTCAAGATCTATGTGCCTGATGAGTGGCATTGAAAGCGAATAAAAAGGGGGAGAGGAGGGGATCCATATGGGTCAAAACACTTGGCAATGCAATTGATGGCTGTGCAATTGACATTGATGTCTTGCGGTCATTAGGAATAATGAATAAATTTTAATTTTAGAAACTTAGAAAAACTGAATCGGCTCTATGTGCTGTTTAATACCTATTAATGCTATTTATTTAATTTCTTGCACGCCCAAAAGCCATTTATTCACCATGGAATAGATATGCAAGATATATTCAGATCTGGAATAGCTATTTCAAGTACATTGTATAAATAGTTACAGTTTTTGTCAAGCGTTAGAAATTGACAAAATTGGCTACTTCAGCCAGAGTTCTTGTATAGCCTAAACAATTTAATGATTCTTTGTGAACAGCATGTAGCAGAAAACGAAAAAGATAGCAAAGAAAGGCAGACTTACAGGCATTGGGGAGGCAAATATCCTCCCAATGCAAATATCTTCCCCAAGGAGGCAAATATCCTCCCTGCAAATATCTTAATTTCAAAGTTTGGTGGTGTATCTCAGTACCTCGCATTCACTAAAGTCAGGTTTGATAGCAGTTGCTTTTGCTGCTGGATGAACACTTACCAAATATGACTGATATGCACCTAATGCTGCACCACACGTGTATGCACTGGCATTAGCTATATCAATTGCTGTAAGAGTGCTATCATTTATGATTTTAGCAGCAGCTTGAGAATGAGAAAAATTATTTGTCTTCATTAGTGTATTAGTCAACAGTTGTTGCAATGTAGACCAATGCAACCTTTAATAATTTTCAGAATTTTTGCCAAAATGTAATGTCACACTTTCTTTTGTTGACAAGTCAGCTTGACTCAATCTTTTTCTGCTTGATTTTTGTACCATGTGCGATGTTGTAAATTTATCTGTCATAAACGTCTGACTAGTAGTGCTTGCAGCAGGATCAAAACTGCCACCCGTATATATATATATATATATATATATATATATATATATATATATATATATATATATATATATATATATATATATATATATATATATATCTGCAATGCCATTCAATTCTGCTTGCTCAACATTCTTCCTAAAATTAAAAGAATATTTGAGTGGTGGTTTTCCTTCTTTTTCAGATGTTGTAGTGGTGCTTAGCTGCAAATTTTCCATTTTAAAACACAGGCTTTTATCCAAATTTTCCAAAAATATGGAATTCTTTTCATTGTCTCCAACACTTGCCTGAGAAAAATCCATAATTTTGATGTGAATAATTTTGTCAGCTGAACATTCTTATGAACTCATAAAATTACCAAGGGTAAGAATACTGCTGAGTCTTTCTCCCAACTTAGCTTGTTCCCCATTGAGCCAAAAAAGGGAGGACCTGTTATTTTTGCTCATCTTCAAGTTTCTATAACCTTTCAATGATTTGCAAATAATAGTGCTCAATTTTTTGTAAACAATAGCTATGAATAACGTGCAAAGGTTCCACCCACACCTGGGCGTGGCGGGGTTTGGGGGTATGCACCCCCAAAAAACAAAATACCCCCCCCCAGAAATCAAAATACCCCCCCAGAATTCAACTTTTGAAAATTTTTTTGTCTTTTTTCACAATTTTTTGATGCCAATGGAAAGTGCTTGATGAGAAACGTCGAAAAATGGTGTTTTTATTGCCATACCATCATTTTTAAGGCCATTTTTCGACCTTCAAAAAAAATCTTGCACCCCCCAGAATTTTCTTGCTGCCCACGTATGGTTCCACCCCACGTCAACCCTCTACTGAAGATATTGTGTAACTTTTGGCACATTAGCTCAGTTGTTCGATTTTCTCAACCAGAACAGGATGGACCACAGTAGGCTGTGCTGCCCTTGCATAATTTCATTTTAATCAATTTCAAATCATCAATTCATTCAATCAATTTTTTTCACTATTTTCATCTGATGTTGAATGATTGAGGCTATTCCTCCTTCACTGCTGCCACCTCCGCCGCCACAACCACCTCCTCCCCAAACTCCACCCATTCCTCCACATCCCCATCTCCACCCCTACCTTCAGGTCCCTAACCTCCACTCATCACAGCAATTTTTTAACGTTTGAACATATTTCATGGTGATCTGAATGTTTTGAGAATTGGATTACTTAGAAAGGTTGCACAGAACCCAAAGTCAACAATTGTGAAGAGATGAAAAATTTGTAAAAAATTGACTGTCATACACTTGCAATAGCCAAATAATTCAATTAGCACAGTGTACATTGGAGATGTGGAAGTAGGATAGTTTTTAAATAATTCTATATTGTACAACACATGAAGTATGCCAGTATATAGAAGTAGCGATTTTAGTGTGGTAAAAACAGAATTACTTGACTTTTTGAAGTGTATTTTGGCTAATTTCTGGGTCTCCAAGGGGAAAAATCACTATGAATTGTCTGCAAAAATTTGACATTTTTTTAAAATGCAATTTCTACCATTATAAAGCTATATAGAACACACAATTACTCATTTTGGCACAAAGCGCCAAAAGATTTGCCAATTTCAGACCTTTTTTGCAATTTTAGTCTTTGAAAATCTTTGTACATGTAGAAAGATGGTTCCAATGTGTATGTACATTGGGAAAAATCTTTCTTCGAGTAATGCAAGTCCTCAACTGATTTGAGTGTTTAAAGAATTAGATTACTTAGCAAGTAGCACAGATTACCCTAAACTGAGTAAAGTGACTAAAACTTTGAAGAATATGACATATATCCTGTTGGTAGCTGATTATATCAATTATCATATTCTACGATGGAACTGATGCTGCATAATAGTTAAAAACAACTTGATATTGTAAGATATATAAGATATGCCAGTCTAGTGAATGCGCTAAATATAAAGATCTATAGATTACTCTTATTAGTATTGCTGGTTGAATAGGCAAGAGTAAATAATTGATTTTGGGAATATAAATGTAAATAGACATTAAACTGCAGAAAAAATATAAGCTGTGTGAGAAGCTCCTGACCACACATGGGCCTGGGGAGGTTTGGGGGGTTTGCACCCCAGAAGTTAAAATACCCCCAGAAATCAAAATACCCCCTTAGAAAAAAATTTTTTTGCTTTTCTAGCAATTTTTTTATGCCCTTGGATAGTGCTTGATGAGAAACGTCAAAAAATGGTGTTTTTGTCGCCATACAACCACTTTTAAGATCATTTTTTGACCTTTGAAAATTTTTTCACCCTCCCCACAAATTTTTTCACCCCATCCCCCCAGAATTTTGGTGCTGCCCACCTATGCTCCTGACCCAACTACAAACATACAAGTTTGATGTGTTATCTTTATAATACATATACCCAAAGTTTTTTAATTAACAATGTCATTAGAAAGGTCACACACAATGCAAGGGCAAGCACCATAAGTCTAGAAAACTAATAGAAATTAGTTTTAAATGGTAATCAGGGTTATTTGCAATATGCTTTTTGACTGATAAATAGATCGTCAATTTTATTCCTCACAAACTAATGAAGATGCAGATGGATAACTTTGACATGTGTTTTAGATTTAGCAATAATTTAAGTATATAATGGCTGTCGGCTATAGAATTGTATTACGACACTAGTCATATAAAGAGACACATACGGTTCTGGAGGGCTATGAGCAAATGAAGTAGTTGCTGTGATGATAATTAATTCATTTTTTATTTTTAAAACATCTATGCTTAAAGGGAAGCACCAAACAAGCCTTGAAGCATGTCTAGCATGTCTCATTGACCTATTCTGCTGGGCATTAGCATTGCTCATGATGGAGATCACACTTAAGTGATAAAAGATAGGAGAATGAATAGATAAATTTTCAAAACTTAATGCAAAAACTATATTTTATTGCATATGAATAATGTAGCACTGCAGCAGTTTCTCACAGAAAAATGACTGTTTGGTAAACAGAGATGTGCTGATTGACGATAAATTAGCATCAACAATGCTAAATATAATAAGTGCTGATGGGTAATTTTAGGGTATAAAACCTAGCTCTTTAGCAGAAATGCAAGGCACCGTTAGAAAATCCGCAAGACATTCAGAACATGTGAATCCATTGTTTACAAGGCCCACTCATCTATAAGACGCATTTTTAAAGCATGTAAAGTCATTTTTACTCCATTATAACACTTTCGACTTTCAGAGATACGAAGATTAAATTTACAACACATCTTGGGTTAAAAAGTACAGAAAACTACTATTTTGGCATGAAGCACTATGAAATTTATAAGATTTCTGCTGCTTTTGACCATAAAAACATGCTAAATATGCTGCATCTAGTCTAAATAGGCGGACAGTACCTGTATGGGTGAGCCATCCGGGATTGAGTATATCCCCACTCACCCCCAGGTACATATAGGTGAGTATCTTAGGACAAACAATTGGATAATGTGATTTGATAATATTTAATTAATGAAAAATTTATCCCAACAGCACAAAATTATTCAAAATCAAGCGAAGCAATAAGCTTTTGAAAAATTTGCTGACATACGGATTAGTGAGAGGGCTGAAACTTGCTACCATAAGTGGGCAGCACCAAAATTCTTGGGGAGCGGGTGAAAAAATTTCTGGAGAAGGTGAAAAAAATTTTTAAAGGTCAAAAATGGTCTTGAAAGTGGTCGTATGGCAAAAAAACACCATTTTTACGACGTTTCTCATTGAGCATTATCCAATGGCATCAAAAATTACTAAACAAGCAAAAAAAATTTTTCTGGGGGGGGGGGGTATTTTGATTTCTGGTGGAGGGGGGGTATTTCAACTTCTGGGGGGTGCATACCCCCACACCCCCACGCCCATGTGTGCTCGCTACCCACCATGCATTAGGCGATGTACCACCATATCACAAATGACAAAAAAATAATAAACGTATCGAGTTGATCATTGTTGAATTAGTGATGTTCGGTCATGAACTGCATCCCATCTTTGTGAAGTCAAGTCTTGTTCAGCTAGAAATTAGTAAAAAAGCATATGTTGAAAATAGAAAAATCACTGCCTGTATATATATATATATATATATATATATATATATATATATATATATATATATATATATATATATATATATATATATATATATATATATATATATATATATATATATATATATATATATATATATATATATGATACTTAATCACATTTTTTAAATTTGAGGGTGATTTTACTAATGATGACCGTGAGTCCAACTTAAGATGCCTAAAAAAATTGGTGTACTCTCAGACAAATTCAGAATTATGCCTTGGATTTTAGCATATGATTTTCAGAATGAATTAATCTAATAATTGAATGAATGTACAAAACCACAGAATAGAGATTAGTAATTCAATATAATTAGTCAAAACACTTGCTCAAAAATCGATTATATGAAACAGATTGAATTTAAACAGTTAACAGTAAGACAGAAGTCTAATGGTTGAACCTTAAACTAATGCAAAATGCAACAGATAAAACATCTGCAAGAAAGTAAATTCTTGTGAATATCTCAAGTCAAAAACTTTGTTGAGTACAAATCTAAAGTTGTATATATCAGGAGTGAAAAGTCATGGATTTTCCTGTGGAAGGGGTCGGTGTCCCAACTATTTCAAAAACAGTCAAAAATAGGTCCAAAAATTAGCCCTAAGAGCACAAAATAGCATTGTATTAGTGTTTTTTACATTATATGCTTTTACATAAGATCAGTCCCGATGCAATATTCTACAATTTTTTGCAGAACACCACTAAATTCGTTCAAGTTGTGTAAAATGATGGAGGGTAGATGTCTAGAATCATGCTATACTGCTTGATTTCCTGTATCTATAGCATTTGATGCAAAACAGAAATTTTTAATTGTAAAAAGAATACTTTGCAAAAAAGCCATTTATCCCATTAAAATTGTTTTGTAATCTAAATGGACAGAAAATAGCTTCCAGATCAGCAGGATAGTAAGTAAAAGTCAATAATCGGTATTGTATGGCGCGGAGCACCGGAAAAATTAGTGAACATAAGGTGACTGATAGCGAAAAATCATTGTAAATTGTCCATCCAATTGATAAATAATTTTGGCCAATGGGGAGCGTCTGCCCCCACCACACTCAAATCCGTCCTTGTGTATCAGGACTAATCATTTGAGCTTCCGGTCTAAAATAATAAGCTGGATCTATGCAAGCAGTTTATCCATACAATTATTAGGGTTTGTTGATTTTTTAACATTATTAGTGTTCATAGTTCTAATTATTTCTTCCTGAATGTAAAACAATAAGTTTGCTCCAGCAAATATCCAATGCTTGTCAATGTGGAGTCAAGTTCTAGCGTTAAATGGAAGCATTTATTGTCAAAATAATTGATAGTTTAGACTGAAGATCTTCTTATTATGGCTGGACACAACCTGCTCGTATATTTCCAACCCATCCCCCTATTTGGCGATCTTTCAGAAGTTTTCATAAACTGACAAAAATTTGTAAGAATCATGCTAATTTATGTGTCTTCATGTATCTATTAGCTCAAAAGTGTCAAATTTTTGGCGCTTCAGGCTACATATTAATGTTTTTAAGGTGTGTTGTCACTCAACAATGATAATTTTGACTAAAATGTTTACACAAATCTATATTCAAGAAAGATAGAGCATTGTCTTGTCACAAACACCAAGAAATGGAGTTTTTAGAGTGTAATCAGCAGTTTGGGGCACGCCAAAAATGCACTTTCCCCAGTTGCTTAATTTGCAGGCGGGCATGTTTGCTGGCGACCCCCTTAAATTTTGTGCTGTCACACAAATCGGGCAAACAATTGAATGATTCATCAACTTACATTGCTATGCTGCTCAGCTCAACATCTATTAACATGTTGACGCATTGGACATTGTTTATATTAGGGATATCTAAAAGAAAGTATGAAAACAATGAAGGGAGATAAGATTTTAAGAAAATGCCATTTGTGATGGAGAAATATCAATGAATATCAAGACAATTTCTTATTGTACAAAGAAACAAAGTTTAGCCAATTTCAGCAAGGAAAATAAAAGTGAATTCTGAATTGTCAAAAATTATTGTCATTCTCAGTTTCTTATTGTAATCAATACGATAATTATTGTATGTTCTTTGAAATTAAGAAAAAGGCATAAGCATGATAAAGACAAGTCATACAAGTAAAATTAATATGAAATGTCTGAAAAAATTTGGTGAAGAATAAGCAATAGACAAAGAAGATGAATAAATTGAAAATTAAAGATCAGCTACGTGATTATCCATGAATAGACAGTCCCGTGTCCAGGAGGGAGCGGGGGAACTGCCCAGCCTTCCCTCCAAATATAGAAAAAATTTTTGTTTCTGTCAAGTAATTCCAAAAGACAAAAATGAAAAATTGGCAAAGTGCGTCTAAAAAACTACCAAAGCAGGTTTCGAGCGTACTTTTGAGCTAGGAATCTCAAAATTGGATACAGGCCTACATACATACATAATGCCACCCCTGACCTTTGATGTTCAAATAATAGGACAAGTCAAATTTGCCAAATGCTGAAGAGAGGTGATGTGATTGTGATAATCACACAATTGAGAACTCCATCAGCATGTGTAAATTATTTGAAGATACACAACAATTGGATCAGCTAGATGTTTGTTTAAAAAACGAATAAATAGAGATCATTCAAACAACTTCTAAGTTTCAATTTTTATTTTTAAAAAATTACATCACCAATGGATAATCACAGATTACAAGTAACAATTTAAAATATTGGAATGGATTGCTTGCAGACCATGCATGGGCAGTTAAAAAATTCTGGGGTGGAGTGCAAGATTTTTCAAAGGTCAAAAAATGGCCTAAAAATGGTGGTATGAAAAAAAACCATTTTTAAATGTTTGTCATCCAAGAAATTGCAAAAAAATAAAAAAAAATTTTTAAAAATTGATTTGCTGGGGTGATATTTTGGTTTCTGATGGGAATTTTGATTTCTTGGGTGTGCATGCCCACCAAACCCCCAACACCCAGCTGAGGTCAATACTGGACCTAACAACACAGGATTTATCAAATTTCCAAAGCAAATGATCAAAACGTGAGGTGAAACCTGATTACAGTGATTTGATTGCTATAATGCACCAAAATATAAACTGTTTCTACCAAAAATTCTGCTCTGGGTGATAATCACACCTGGGCATGACACGGAGGGGGCGTGATGCAGGTATGCACATCCACAAAAAACCAAAATAGCTCCCCAGAAACAAAAATACACCCTCAGAATTCAATTTTTGAATTTTTATTTGTGTTTTTTGCAATTTTTTTGAAACAGATGGATATTGCTCAATGAGAAATGTCAAAATTTTCCTGAGTCCACCATTTTTAAGGACATTTTTTGACTTTTCAAAAATCTTGCTACCCCCTCCTGAATTTTGTTGCTGCCCACATATTGAATAATGACTATTGGCACAAAAGGCTCTATCAGAAACACTGATATTCAATATTTTTAAATGCACTTGGGTTGAGAAGATTCTTTTGTGCAGTTGTACAAGAAAAATTGACTCAACAAAGCTCTAATACTTTCTATATTACATTACCATAGTACAATTTCTACAGAACAAATATATATTTTGTCGAGTGTGAAAGTTAGAAAATGCAAGGTGCTCAGTAAGCTCTAGGTAGTGAGGTTGATCTGTTTTGATTTAAGAGCCATATAAGAAAAGCATGACAACTACAATATTTGAAGGTTTCTGAATGATTTCATTGTGATAAAGAACGAAACAGATTTTAAATGCAGCCAACATTTTCATGTGGAGCATAAAGTAACTTGACTCACTATTTTGAACCATTACAGAATACAAAAACAATAACACATTAATTAAAATAGAAATTGAATATTGGCTGGGCATTATCACACATTCCTTGGCCATCAACAAACCCACAGTAATTGAACTGTAAAAGAGGCAATTTGAAGCAGCATAAACTTAATGTTTTAAAGTTTCACAGACAAAGGAAAAAATAGATCGTTAATTGAAATACTAAAGCTTTTTGAAACAATAAACTATACAAAAATGTTTGCATTGAAAGGGCAGTGAAAATTGATGTTTCTTATGTCATAAATAGTCATAAGCTCAGTTATACATTTTCATGAGGGTAATAAAGAATTAGACACAAAGTAATTTCATTAGGAAAAGAAATTCAGAAAGTTCTTGTAGCATTCACATAAAAAAGTAATAAAAGTAGGTAGCTCTAGATATCATTCAGAGTATGTTATAGAGACAATAACTTATGTAGAAGAATCTGTGCAGAAAGTTGGTCTCACTTAGCTGCAGCTTAACCGTTTTTGGCCAGGCCAGCGCTCATGTGGGGATCAAGAGCGCTGGCCAGTAGAAGCGTGCCATTTGCAGTTGCCATGTGACTGTCTGCTGGCCCAGCAGTTGGGCAATTGATGGCCAGGACAGCATTCCCAATGTGGCGGCAAATATAGCTGCCCATGCAGTGGCAAATTTAACCGCTGTTGCGGCGATAAATTAAACTGCCAACGTGGAGGCAAATTTAATGACCGAGGCGATGGCAAATGTAGCCGCTGCCCCCAACTTGGTGGCAAATATGTGATTTGCCACAATGGAGGCGTATATTGTGGCGTGACGCAACAATGCACCTGAAGGGAAAATTATAACAAAATAAACTTCAGTAAAAAAATGTCACAATATGAATTTGCAAAAACACACAAAGCCTCAATTCTGTTGTGAATAATGAGAACAGAAAGACACACAACACACTATCATAGATAAATGACTTGGATGAAGAGAGTAAAGAGTGACCTATGTGAAAACTTTATTAGATTTCTCAAAAGATGGCAAATCAGCAAGGGCACATATTAGGACAAAACTTTTCAGCTAAAAACATAAAAGTTTTGCATATTTGCACTAGTGTGTTAGTGAAAGATAGTGATGTTTAAACATGTGTTCAAATCTTGGCAAATAAGTGTTAGGCAAAATCTTGGTAGATCCGTCAGGATAAGTCATAAAAACCAGATTGATTGACATGTTTCAACAGACTGTACCCTATAAAAACAGAAATATCCGCATATCTAAAAACGTTATCAGTGCACTAAAGAAGAGAGAAAAGTGAAATTTTTGAGGGTGCTTGAGCAAAGTTAATGAGCCAAAGACATGCAATAATTTCATCCGGACCTGCATTAACCAAACTCTCAAAATTATTTTCAGGAAGGCGATTGGTTGGTTGCATAACCGATCACCTTCCCCAAAATATATATATATACATAATCAAGTTGCACTGGCATTCAGATAAAATAATAGATAATTACTACCACGCATCCAAAGCCTAGGAATTCTAGAGGTAGGGGAAATATGATGTGTGTATTCACAATTTAAAGAATGTGTGATTGGGTGAAAAGGATCAGTGCAGAGCAATTCTGACTCTATTTGCTAGAGCAGAAAAAGATTGAAAATTTTGAAAAATCAAAAAAAAGGAACAAACTGGACAAAGTAAGATCAAGACATGAGTGGGATGACTGGAAGTGCTGAAAATTTGGCACTCTTCAGCAAATAGATGCATCAAAACGTTGAAAGAAGCATCTTCCCTACAAATGGATCAAAATATTCAGGAACTTTCAAGAATTCGTCAATAGTAGAGGGTGGGGGTGCAAAATTATCTATTGTGGGTAAGGGATAAAACCCACATATTACCCAAAAGTTTCTGAATAATAACAACATACCTAACTGGAATAAAATACATTTTGACCAGTAGTCAAAGTAGCCGGGCGAATCGGCATATCCAGCTGAATTTCAACTGCGGGCAGATCACAGACCGCCATCAGCAGCTGAGCAGGCACTTAAGCTGCTAGTGGCCTGTTTGCACTTCTCTTGACTAGCGCATCTGGATGCAACTTCACCAGAGGTAGGGCTGTAGTAGCCCCCGCAAGCTTTTTGCCTTTGGCGTTTATGCGCCATCAAAGTTCTGTGAATAAGACAATTCTGAAAAGGAAAATATAGGTGGATAAGCAATGTATCACATTTACCTTCCCAGGTATTGAGGCTAATGTATGAGTTAGAATGTGAGAATATTGTGAAAATCTGGAAACATGCTTAACTAATCATTAATTGTAAGGCAATCACTTTCTTTAATTCAAAGAGGTAGGCATATAGGTAATAGTCCCATTTTGAGGGAACAACAGCAATTTTGGAAGGACCAAGCACAAAAAGGTTAGAAAATAGCAGAAAATAATGTTTAAAAAGTCCCATAAGTCCAATGTTGCTGAATTTTGAGGGACCTGGCTAGAACCCCTACTCCCCCCTCAAGCATCCTCCAGAGATCTATGTGCCTGACAGGTGGCATTGGCGAATGAAAAGGAGGAGAGGAGGGGATCCATATGGGTCAAAACCATATGTGGGCAGCAAGAAATTTCTGTGGGTGGTGTAAGATTTTTGAAGGTCAAAAATTACCTTAAAAATGGTGGTATGGCGATAAAAACACCATTCATCGACATTTGTCATCAAGCACTATCCATTGGCATCAAAAAATTGTGAAAAAAAACGAAAAAAATTTCAAAAATTGAATTCTGGGGGAGTATTTTGCTTTCTGTGGAGGATTATTTTGGTTTCTGGGGGGTGCATATCCCCCTACGCCCAGGTGTGGTCAAAACACTTGGCAATGCAATTGATGGCTGTGCAATTGACATTATAAATAAATTTCAATTAGAGAAACTTAATATGGCTCTATGTGCCATTTAGTACCTATTAATGCTATTTATTTAATTTCTTGCACGCCCAATTTTGACTTTCAGAGATACAAAGATTAAATTTATGGCACATCTTGGGTTAAAAAGTACAGAAAACTACTATTTTGGCATGAAGCACCATGAAATTTATAAGATTTCTGCTGCTTTTGACCACAAAAACATGCTAAATACGTTCCATCTAGTCTAAATAGGCGGACAGTACCTGTATGGGTGAGCCATCCGGGATTGAGTATATCCCCACTCACCCCCAGGTACATTTAGGTGAGTATCTTAGGACAAACAATTGAATAATGTGATTTGATAATATTTAATTAATGAAAAATTTATACCTACAGCACAAAATTATTCAAAATCAAGCGAAGCAATAAGCTTTTGAAAAATTTGCTGACATACGGATTAGTGAGAGGGCTAAAACTTGCTACCATAAGTGGGCAGCACCAAACTTCTGGGGGGAGCGGGTGAAAAAATTTCTGGGGGGGTCGAAAAAATTTTTAAAGGTCAAAAATGGTCTTGAAAGTGGTCGTATGGCAAAAAACACCATTTTTACGACGTTTCTCATTGAGCATTATCCAATGGCATCAAAAATTACTAAACAAGCAAAAAAAATTTTTCTGGGGGTATTTTGATTTCTGGTGGAGGGGGGTATTTCAACTTCTGGGGGGTGCATACCCCCACACCCCCCACGCCCATGTGTGCTCGCTACCCACCATGCATTAGGCGATGTACCACCATATCACAAATGACAAAAAATAATAAACGTATCGAGTTGATCATTGTTGAATTAGTGATGTTCGGTCATGAACTGCATCCCATCTTTGTGAAGTCAAGTCTTGTTCAGCTAGAAATTAGTAAAAAAGCATATGTTGAAAATAGAAAAATCACTGCCTGTATATATATATATATATATATATATATATATATATATATATATATATATATATATATATATATATATATATATATATATATATATATATATATATATATATATATATATATATATATATATATATCATAGGTAGCGCGTTAGCGCGTACCTATAATATACTTGGGTACCCCCAACACCTGGGCACCCCCTACAGCTATAACAGGACACTTCTGGAAGGTGCGGTTTTTTTTAAAAGAAAGATAATAAAAAAATTCGCTGCCCGTGTTTTTTTGTTTTTCTTGAAACTCAAAATTGACTGTGTAAAGAAGGTGTAAAGTTTTTGTGTAACGTTATAACATAGGACAAATTTTGGGACCTTTTTACTGCGGCATGTGGACAACTGAGTATTGATGACTCGAAGGATTGAACAGAATAGGATAATAGAGGGATGAATTCTACAGATGACACTTTTTTTGTTTTTTGAAATTCGCATTATTTATCGAACGGCAGTGTAAAGAGTGCGAAAATCTGGGAGTGAAAAAGCACTTTTTGGTCGAGTTTTCAACCTTCCTATGTCCGATACTAACTCCGGTTATGAGGTTTTTAAAATGTTTTCTGACAGAAATGTAGAGCGGATCAAGGGCTACATTCTGCATATAAGCAAAGTCTTCTATGCTCTATGGTGAGTTAGATCCTGGGGTTTAAAGTTTACACTCTAGTGGATGGTGTAAAAAAATGGATTTTAACTAAGATTTCTCTGCCAAATTTTTCCGCTTATGAGTCAGTGCAAATCGAAGACAGCATTAATAAAGTGCCTCACAGGGGCTAAACATCGCAGCAAACCGCATTTAAAAAAACGCAATATTGAGTTATTTATGGGGGTGTAAAGTTCGAAATCAGAGGTAAAAAATGGGCTAAAAAACACGTTTTTTTCGAAGTTTGATTGATAAATCATGCCAAATAATTTTTGCAACAGAATTTTGGCACACAGGAATGTACTACGATTTAAAAGCTACAAATTGTACCAAACCGAATTTCTTTAAACTCAATGGGGAGTTCGGTACGGAATTTTAAAGTTTACAGTGTTCTAAATGGTGGAAAATACGTTTTTGTTGCGTTTTTTGTTCGCCACTTTCTCCGTCCAGAAGTCGGGATAAGTCTAATAGAATAAAAATAAAGTGCTTTATATCGGGTGCATGTCAAAGCAAATTGTCTATACATTAATATTTAGCGAGTGTAAAGTCAAAAATTTGGAGTTTTAAATGCGTTTCTGTCTTGTTTTTTCTGCCTGCTTCTCCGGTTACGAGTCAGGGACACGTTTATCAAGTCTAGAAATGGACCAGGAATCAAATTTGATATGCCAGTCTGGCGCATATGTTTACACTCTACGGTGTTGTAAAGTAGTTTACACCAATTGTTAGTTTGCCCATAGAACATTATGTAGACTTAATTTTTTCATAAATATTAATCGTAATATCAGGTGTTTACATGAAGTTTACACTACATATATATTTATCTTCGTTTTTGAGCATTCCTGAAACCTAATTTTTTCTTGGAGCCTAGAAGTTTTCAAAGGATCAAATGTGAGACGTCACGTAGGCGCGTTTGTTTACATCCAACAGTGATGTAAAGTAGTTTACATTCATTGTTTATATGTCCTCAGACCATTGTAGAGACATAATTTTTTCATGAATGTTGATCATAATATCCGAGTAATTTTTTACACTGCATGTTAGCCTTTGTTCTAGAGCATTGCAAAAATCGAAATTTTTTCCTGAGATATAAAAATTTACAGGGAATGAAATATATACGTCAATTGGGCGCGCTTGCTTATACTCAGCAGTATTGCAAAGTGGTTTAAACCTAATGTTTATTGTCTTTAAAACATTATGGAGACTCATTTTTCCATAAATGTTTAAAGAAATATCGGAGCAATATCAAAATTACGAATCCGACTAAAATATTCTTTACGCTATGTGTTTGTGTAAAGTTTACGTTACGTGTTAACCCTAATTCGATAGACTTGCAGAGACTTTGTAACTGAAGTCAAGAAATTTTCAAGGATTCATATGTGAGACATCAATTAAGTGAGTTTGTTTACCCTCAAAAGTAATCTAAAGTGATTTAAAAATTATGTTCAAGTGTCCTTAGATCATTGAAGAGATGTAATTTTGTCTTAAATGGGTTGCATTAAAGTTAAATCTTTCTTAGCCGTGTTTATAATATGTTTCACAAAATCTTGCACATGGAGAGCTATCGTTTAATTGATGTAAATTGCCTGCAAAAGTGGTTTAAAATGAACCAGCAATCACACTACTGTGCACAGAAGTCGACAAAGATATACAGCTTAATTGTAATCATGTACATTAATAAGCCGTAAACTGTTAGTATTCTCTACACCTAGTAGTTGTGTAAAGTTTGCACTATTCATTTGTTGTTAATATGTAGTCTATACTACAAATTTATTTTACTACCAAATCAAAGCGTTAGTGTTCCTTACATTTGATATTTGCGTGAAGTTTTTGAATTTTTGCCAAAAATCTTTGCCTTCTAATTTACCAACATCCCGCCTTTTCCATTTTTCTTGAAGTTTAAAATCTTTTATAATTCTCTCATAATTTTATGGTAGGTTTTAACTTTAAGTTTCTCTTGGTTTACAACTCTCGCTTAGCAAGCTCATTTTTCAAAACTTTTTCATAGTGATCAGATTAGTTGCGTTTAGTTTGGAATTGGTGGACGGTCGTTATTTTATTACTCGGCTTAAATAAACCAAGTGACTATCTTTTGATTATTTTCTTCATCGCAAATTCAAACACCCAATTTTCAATTTGAAAATTGACCCAATTTCAATTTGAAAATTGATCCAATTTTCAATTTGAAAATTGAAAATTGGGTGTTTTCAATTTCAGAAGTCACAACACATTGTGCTTGTGTATTGATTGAGTGAGGATTTGCAATGTGAATTCGTTGGTTAAATTTTTGTGCTTGATTATAAGTGAACTGCACATTAAGAAGAAATAACTTAATGCAGTTTTAATTTGAAAATGGATGGTGTCAATAAGGTTGTCTTGTTTAAAAAGGATAATGCTGATGTTAAGAACAATATTGTTTTCCACGTTCTTGGACTGTTGTCATTATTGTGGCATGTTACTGATTGTGTTTACTGACTGATGTACTGAAATCACGCTAATTAAAAGTAGTGTACTAGCAAAGAAAAATGCTCCGATGGAACAAAAAAGATGAATATACTTGGAATTGTGGATTATTATGGATGTAAAAGGAGGGGACTAGGAAAAATCTACCTAAAGTCGGAAAATCTGCTAAAAATCACACTTTCTCTAAGCAACGCAAAAAATCGATGTATATTCTGCGGCCTCTAAAAAAGTGTCTTTTTTTAAATAATGTTCAAAGTTTCAGATAAGAGTGTATAAACGAAATCTATCAAGGTTACTTTTTTAAATTGCTGGCACCTGATTGATAGAAAACTAAGAGGTATTGTATTTAAAGTTGTTTTGTTTTATGAGCATTATAGCTTAAGCAAAGCAGGAGCCGATTGATTAGTGCACACAATCGTTTTGGGCATGCTAGTGTATCTACATTAAGTCTGTTTCAAGTCAACTTACGTGTTTCCTACTGTTTTTAACCAACCATGTCTTCAATTGTCTTCGATGTTTGCTATTTCATTCAATTGGCTTGGAAGACTGTTAGTTTACTTAATATCATTTCCCATAGCTACTGCATAGCTAACGTGCTGCTGTTTCAATCATTGTTATGGTTGAATATTTATTTTAATCTGTTGGCCGCAGAATATACATCGATTTTTTGCGTTGCTTAGAGAAAGTGTGATTTTTAGCAGATTTTCCGACTTTAGGTAGATTTTTCCTAGTCCCCTCCTTTTACATCCATAATAATCCACAATTCCAAGTATATTCATCTTTTTTGTTCCATCGGAGCATTTTTGATTTTTCAGAATGAATTAATCTAATAATTGAATGAATGTACAAAACCACAGAATAGAGATTAGTAATTCAATATAATTAGTCAAAACAGTTGCTCAAAAATCGATTATATGAAACAGATTGAATTTAAGCATTTAACAGTAAGACAGAAGTCTAATGCTTGAACCTTAAACTAATGCAAAATGCAACAGATAAAACATCTGCAAGAAAGTAAATTCTTGTGAATTTCTCAAGTCAAAAACTTTGTTGAGTACAAATCTAAAGTTGTATATATCAGGAGTGAAAAGTCATGGATTTTCCTGTGGAAGGGGTCGGTGTCCCAACTATTTCAAAAACAGTCAAAAATAGGTCCAAAATTTAGCCCTAAGAGCACAAAATAGCATTGTATTAGTGTTTTTTACATTATATGCTTTTACATAAGATCAGTCCCGATGCAATATTCTACAATTTTTTGCAGAACACCACTAAATTCGTTCAAGTTGTGTAAAATGATGGAGGGTAGATGTCTAGAATCATGCTATACTGCTTGATTTCCTGTATCTATAGCATTTGATGCAAAACAGAAATTTTTAATTGTAAAAAAGAATACTTTGCAAAAAGCCATTTATCCCATTAAAATTGTTTTGTAATCTAAATGGACAGAAAATAGCTTCCAGATCCATAACTCAATAAAGGTCCTAATTTCCGTGAAACTCCTTGTATAAATTGGGATGTTTGTGAAAATGACATTTTTCATGCTCTCGATAATTTTGTCATTAATTGGGCCAAACGAGAAAAAGCCCCTGTTTCTTTGCTGTTTGACTGGAAAAATTGAATAAAACAAGTTGTTTCACAAAGAATTCATAAATTTAAAAAATCAAATTTTCCTTCCTTTTCTAATTTGCTCCTCGGTAAAACTATCATTAAAGAGAAATTTAAGAATTTACATGATCATTTTGTCATCACTGTTGCAGATAAGGCTAGTAATAACTTAGTTATCATATGTAAGCATCATTATTTGTCCATTCTTTGTGAGGAGTTGGGCTATTTTTCATCTCCATCCCTACCCTCTAGTGGTACCTATGTTTTGTCTAACTTACGTGAAGAAAACATTATCTTTGACCATATTCAGTTTCGGAAAAATATTTTTTCTAAGTTTTCCGGACCTGTTAATGAGGACCTCTCAACAAAAAACTACCTTTTATGTATTGGATTCCAAAATTACACAAAATTCCCTATAAATCCAGGTTTATTACTTTGGCTAAAAATTGTTCTACTACTTTCATATTGTCGCTAGTTACTGAAGGCCTCAAGTTAGTCCGTCGTTTCTGGGAGAACTATTGTAAAGCCATTTTTAGAAATTCTCGAATTAACAGATTTTGGTCTATCAATAATTCATTTTCTTTCGTTAAGAAATTAGAATCAATTAAAAAGATTAAATCGATTATTACATTCGATTTTTCAACTCTTTACACATCTCTTCCGCAAAATGAACTTATTTCCACTTCTTTTGATTTCCTGGAGAAACCCTTTGAGAGGAATAAATTTTTATGTACTAACGGTTTCAAATCATACTGGAGATCTTCTCCCTCGGATAAAAAGTCTTATTTCACTTTTGACTTTGACACTTTTACAAAAAGTCTTAAATTTTTGATCCAAAATTCATTTGTTAATTTTGGAAGTAAAATCTTTCATCAAAAAAATTGGCATCCCAATGGGATCTAATTTTCTCCACTTTTAGCGGATCTTTTCCTTTTCTACTGCGAATATAAATTCCTATCATCGTCTAAAAATAATGACTCTGCTTATTGTTTTAATAACATAACTCGTTACATAGATGACATCGCAGCTATAAATATTTCAAATTTTCGTGATTACATCAAAGAGATTTACCCAAAATCATTAAATGTCATGGAAACTTTTTCTGCTCAAAAAGTTAGTTATTTAGACGTCGAAATTAATCTTTCTACACCGATTTCTTACACGATTTTTGATAAAAGGGAACAATTTAAATTTCCTATTGTTAATTCCCTTTTTCAGACTCTAATGTACCTAAAAATCTTTTATATGCCGTTTTTGTAAGTCAGCTCCATCGTTTTGCGCGTCTTTGCACTAAAGAAGAATTTTTCAAAGCGCGCGTGAATCATCTGTCACTCAAATTGCAAAAACAGGGCTATAATGTTAAAATCATGCGCCAAAAATACTTAAAATTTTCCAACAGCGACCTTTTCTGATTTTCCAGCACATTCTTATATTCAAAACTGTTTAAGACCGTTTTGATTTAATCATTGCTGTCAGGATGCTGCTTCCAGCATTATGCACATGAATAAGTAGCTTTACCAAACTGTAAGCAAAGCCAATATGTTAAAATTATACGTCAACAATACTTTAAATTTTCCAATAACGGCATTTTGAATTTTTTCTTCGCGTTTGCACTGCACCTCCCGTCACATTCCCAGACGCACTTCATAACTACATCCGTATTAGTAAGTAGCTTTGGTTTTCATTAGAGTACACTAATCATATGAGTATGTGGTTGCGTCGGCATGTTCCCACGTCAATCCCACATTTTTATTTTTTCCGCCTTAGCTCTCGCTTTTTGTTTACTCATTGTATTTCCTCACATGATTGAACAGGCCAGGTACGGCAGTATTTCATGTGTAGGTTTACAATGATTTTTATTTATTTTCTTTCTTTTAGAATATTCTTTTTGTTATTGATGTTATTACTATTATTATAGTATTCATAGTATTCGGGCACATTGATGTAGATTTTCTATTCCTGTCCTGCTCTCACTATCTATTTACGCATTGTGTTTCCTCACGTGATTGAACAGGCCAGTTATGGCAGTATTTCACGTGTAGGTTTACAATTGTTTTATTATTTATTATTCCATTTATTTTTTAATTATTTATATATTCTCTATTTATGTTTCTTTTTTATATAGCATAATATTTATAGTATCTATAATGTTGATTTGTTTATTTCTTTATTCAATTAATTAATTTTTCCCTTTTTTATTTTTATATTATTATTTATTTATTTATTTATTAATTTTTTTTCAACAATGAGAGGCAGTCTAGCCGCCTAGACTGGTGCCGCTAGGTTGCAGTGACAGTCAGAGGATTAAAGGCACGAAACTGTAGCAACCTAGTTCCTCTCTGATGACCTCGCCTGCTTATATTTTTCACGTGTTTTTGTGTATTTATTCTGTATAACTCCTGCTTACTTCTCTCGTTTCACGTGAACTCTTGCACCTCGTAAAACCCATAATTTCTCATAATATAATTTTGTGTGCTTTTTATGTACTTGTGTATATACTATTTCTTGCGTCTTTTTGTTTCTTTTATACTAACAGCATGCCTAATTTATTTACCATTTATTTATTTATTTATTTATTTATTTATTTATTTATTTTATTTTATTTTTTTCTTAATTTATTTTATTATTTTTTCATATAGATGACTTTCTGTTATTATTTAAGAGTTTTTTGAGGTCCAAGTGGCTTCAAAAGCGTTTTAAACTAATGCAATCAGTGTTCATACAAAAAGCAGCCAGAGCAGAAGGACAACAATTATCTTTTTAATGAAAATATCGTTTGTTTCATAAAATTTTCAGAAAATTCGAAAAAAATCAAAACAATCTAACAAATTATAGTCAATGATAAAAAATATTAAGCAAAAAGATTAAAAGGAAAAACAACTAATTCAACATTGAAATTTGTGCTCTTAGTGAGGCTAAAATTAGTAAATAAAAACGTAGGTACATCACACTTTACCAAAATTTAGACAATTGACACAAAAATTCAAGGGAAACAGACTAAATAGCATGTATGTACGGAAAAGACAATTAACGTTAAACTTGCAAACTACGCGGTCCGTTTATATTTAATTTTGACGTTTTGGGAAAGTCTAAAGCAATTAAAAAATTGTCCTGCCTGACCTATTAAATGAGAATTAAATGTAAGAGAAAAGCGAAAAGTTGAATGAGGTATTGAAGTTAAAATTATATTAACTTTAAAGACAAATAATGCAAAAAAGCTGCATATCTTATTTGAAAGGAAAACTACTCTAAGCGTATATAAAAATTCTTACTTATCGCATTATCCACAGCTGCCTGAATTTGGTTTTCTTGTTCTGTCCACAATTTGAAGTGCAAAGCGCCTAGAACAATTTTGTGCGATTTCATTTTGTTTTCAAAATGCAGGACCAAACGCTCATCATCAGCCTTTTTCAAAACGGCGACCGCCGTCGCCCTGCTTAATCCAAATTTCTTCTCCATCTTCGATTCCACAGCAGCCATAATCTCATTTTTAACACTCCGTAATTCTTTGTATTCTTCCAAATTTAAATTAACGCCAATTGGTGTGGGGTAGATTCTTGTGTTTGCTCCAAATTGACAACAAACTTGAAAAGCAATGCTCGGATTGCCAATGAATTCACCAACCAACAAATAAACACTATCTCCAAGAGAAAATTCGCTTCTATCTACCATTTTTTAGCAATATTGTAGCAGTTTTTTTTGAAACAGTACGACTCAACTCGCTTAATCCGTTGAAATCTCAGTATGTGAAGCTTAAATCTTAGGCGTAGGGACCACCAACTGATTGTAGCCAGCCTCATTGCTGACACGCTATAAAGCCATAAAAATCGAAGCTCAATAGTACAGTACAATTAGCTAATAAAATATTCATGTGCTATTAGTACGCTATAATAATATAAACAGTACAATACAGTAAAAATAAGCTGATGAATCTTAAGCATGTGGTTTTTGGCTTGGTGGGCTACCACAAAAATGCGATACGGGTTGTTAGCTGGCCCTGTAATACCATAAAAAGTATGGTATGACACAAACAAGCTGATAAACTTTTTAAGCAAGTGCTGCTGATAATGACACAATGTTGGCTTCTCATAAAAATTGCAATAGTTGCTGTTAGCTCATGCTATAATACCATAAAAAGTATTACATGTACACACACACAAAGTATAAATAAGCTGCTAAATTTTGAGCTTGCTAACATGCCAGATTATCAGAAATTGTCATACAGTACAAATAGCCTGATATTATTTCAAACACGCCTGACTGTAATGCTAGGGAATAAGAATTTATTTTGTACACGGCCCTAACATAAATGGCGGCTTGCTTGTGATTTTTGTGTGTGTGGAAGATAATTTAGGAATTGATAAAATTTTTAATGCGTGTGTGCCTCATGTAACATATGGGGGCGCAAGGTTTTATTTTATATACAGCGTACCTATATAACTGTTAGTAAATTTTTGTTGAAAATTTTTAAATGTCAAATATTTAGGATACCTATTATATTCAAAATAAGCAACAGTGATTGCAAATTATCTTTGGATTATTCTAGTTTTTTGAATAAATCTTATGAATCGTCATTACCCAAATCAGAATTTGAACTTCAAGATGACCAATTGATTTTAGACGACATATCATCTGATAGCCAATGCTCTTTCAAGACTTCGAGTTTAATTACTGTGGACAAATGGGTAGCCGCCAATAATGAGCAGGTTGGCAGTGATCAGAATTTGGAAGAATCAGACATTGAAGATGAGGAAGGTTCCTTACCAGAACGGTATTACGAGCTGAGCAACCCCCTTGTGGAATGGGTAAAACGGTTTAGTACTGAAGGCGCGGAATACAGAATGCTTGCATCTTCCGTGTTTTAGCGTACTTTCCCATTGCTGTATAGATGTTTTCAACTATCCCCGTAAAAATTGTTTGCCTCCTTTTCAAACTTTGAAGCGTTACTTGTAAGTGTGTCCATTGTGCATACAGCAATTTGAATTCATTTTTTAATAAAATTTTTGAACTTTGCTATTGTTTGATTGATTTTCGTATAGTGCTTATTTTCAAGTGACGTGTACATCATCTAATTGTTGTCTCTTTGAATAATTTCAATTTGCTGTATTAAGATGCTCTCTAAAATTCTTTTTCCATTTTTGTCATAGAATTTTCTATGAAATCTAATCTAAAGCGATTTAACTGTGGTAAAACAGCATTTATGCATCTTTCATTCTTACAACAAAATTTACTTTGAATGGATTTTAAAAGGTGCAAACCACCAATCAATTTGGCATGTTTCTTTTGAAATGCCTTTTCTGGCATGATACCGCCTAAAGACCTATCAAACAGTCCTTTTGGCACACTATGTAATACATGTTTGCAAATTTCAGCATTTTTTCTGTTTTTGCCTTCCCAAATAAGAACAAAATTGGTCCCTAAAAGTCTCTGTACAATGCCCAATCATCTGTTTTGGCAGTACCTCTCTCCTGAATTATTTCCACTTCCCCATCCACCTAAATTGTCGATTTTTTGGAAAAAAAAGAAAAAAAAGTTAATTTTTTGCTCAAATTTATTGTGAATCTCTTGAATTATGTGCATTGATCATTTGCCTGTCTTTTACACTTATGGAGTTGAATAAAGCTTTATGATTTTAATCTTTTTGCAGTTGGTCATACTATGTTGCAATGATGAAGCATCATGTAGCTGACAGCCAAAAGTGACTATCTACATCCAAAAATCTTAATTAGTAGGTATTCAAAAAATTTTGGAAGAGCATCACATGGGCCATAAAGGGATTAGCCAAACTGTTTACTTTCACAATATGATTTTAAATAGCCGAATTATTGTAACTGTAAATATTCAAACTCAATTTGCTCAAAACGCACTTTTTGTACTTAGTCACTTCTTGCAGTAAGCCCTCACACAGTTCGTTTCCCTCTGCTCGTGATCATGCTCTTTGCCCATTGAAATAATACCGGACAAGATATTGGTAATTGACACGGATGAGGCAATTGAATTAAGAACCAGGATAGTTCTTTACAATAAAGGCATTTCCCCAATTGCATTCAGATTTAACTCGCCGAGTCCCATGTCGATTGTGTGCCGACCAAATGATGGGATCTAAAAAGGAACAATCAAATTGAAATTATCAGGGTAAGTTCAGTGTATCATTTAATTATTGGTATATGCACCTACATACATATACATTCATATATATATATATATATATATATATATATATATATATATATATATATATATATATATATATATATATATATATATATATATATATATATATATATATATATATATATATATATATATATATATATATATATGAATAATCGCGAATATGAAAGATGCACCCAATACATGACTGCCTATTAGATGGTGAATTATATATGTAAATTAAAGCTTTATGTGAAAAAATGGATTACTGCGCTGATGTACATAACAATGTATTGTTTAACTCTAACAGAGCTTTGGCCATTTAAAGTACCTACACTAGCTTTCAGGTCAACAAAATTTAAAAGACTTTGTTAATTATGCTTGTAAGTTTTGAATGATAACTAATAACTAGAATGTTGAGGAAATGTGAAAAATGAGAATAAAAGACTTTTACGGCAATCATTCTATTTAAAGTAGCCATTTCAATTTTGGGTTTTTAAGGTGAGTGTTGCCCCACAAGGACCAAAAACGCTCATTGATGGAGAATCAAGAAGAATAGTTTTACTGCTTGTCCCCGCGCCATTAGACACTCTTAACATTAAAGACGCATGGAAAAGTACAGACATAGTTTGAAAGAACATTCAGCTAAGGTAAGGACTTTCATCAACCTAGATATACAATCAGGAATACAAAGTGCCGAGTCACAGTTTGTTTGCTTAGCATTTACGGTCTGTGGTCAGCCTGGGCTAGGAGTCATATAACTTTTACGAGCTGGGATACTTTCAAATTTGGTAAAATGCTTTAGGCAGTTATAATTACTTATATTTGTTCTCATGTTTTGTTCTATTTCAATCATTTTCTTGAAAAGACTTGTCCTTTCATGATCTTAATATTACCATCATTTACAAAACAATTGACCTTTTTCCCAAAGTCTCTACTACACATAGGTGTGGGGGTATGCATCCCTGGAAGTTGGAATACCCCAGAAATCAAAATACCACCAGAATTCAATTTTTTAATTTTTTTTTTGCTTTTTCAGCAATTTTGTGATGCCGTTGGATAGTGCTCAATGAGAAACGTTGAAAAATGGTGTTTTTCCACCATACAATCACTTTTAAAACCATTTTTTGACCTTTGAAAATTTTTTCAGCCCCCCCCCACCAGAAATTTTTTCACCCCCCCCCCCCCAGAATTTTGGTGCTGCCCAGCTATGGTGGGGCGGGCCTAATTTTTGTAACATTACTGGTGGGGCAGAGCGGGGCGGGTCTAAGGAGCTGCGGGGCAGGGCGAGCTTTATCTCTTTCTTGGCGGGGCGGGGCAGGTCAAAAAATTTTGGCCCGCGCAGGGCTCTGGCACAAGGACTTTTGTAAAATATGAAACAAAGTTTGTAAAATTTAAAACATTTTTCGTAAAGTTTGGAACCTAATTTATACGTTATAACATAGCAAGTTTGTAAAGATTGGAACATTTTTTGTAAAGTTTGGAGCATAGTTTGTCAAATTCGGAACAAAGTTTGGAATACAATAGGTTATAAATATAAGAACAAATACTTACCAAAAATGATGAAAAATTGAGAGCATTAAAAAACAATGGACTAATGTGAAAAGTCCCACCTCATTTTCAAGAGTGAATTGGTTGCAGCAAGTTTCATAGAAATCACCAAGACTGATAAAATCTTTTCTACAAAAGCAGTTCACATATCAGTTGCATAAACCTAAACAAAAGCGATTTCACAGACAAGCAATTATTGTATCTGGGCCAAACATATTGTGGGATGTAGATTTGTTGGACTTGAGAGAGTTTCAGAATAGAAATTTTAGGAGTTGAGCCATTAAAATATATCAATTCCTGAAATTTCTATTCTGAAACTCTCTCAAGTCCAACAAATCGTCTTCCCACAATATGTTTGGCCCAGATACAATAACTGCTCATCTGTGAAATCGCTTTTATATTGGTTTATGCAACTGATATGTGAACTGCTTTTGTAGAAAAGATTTTATCAGTCTTGGTGATTTCTGTGAAACTTGCTGCAACATATTCACTCCTGAAAATGAGGCGGGACTTTTCACATTAGTCCATTGTTTTTTAATGCTCTCCATTTTTCATCATTTTTGATAAGTATTTGTTCTTATATTTATAACCTATTGTATTCCGAACTTTGTTCCACATTTGACAAACTATGCTCCAAACTTTACAAAAAATGTTCCAAACTTTACAAACTTGCTATGTTATAATGCATAAATTAGGTTCCAAAACTTTACAAAAAATGTTTTAAATTTTACAAACTTTGTTTCATATTTTACAAAAGTTTTTGTGCCCATCAATCAATGTCCAACCTACAACACAAGGAGGTTGGCACAATGGTAGGTCATTTTCAGTTTATATCTATTCAACCATGGCTCTAGAACTCCTAAACACGTGCCCGGTTCAGAGGGATATTAGCCGCCCTATTGCCATGAAAGAGCAAAAAATCCTGAAAATTTATTTTTTAGTGTGTTCAAATGTCAAGTGGGACTGTAGATATGCTGTCAGACAGGACTTTTCTCTTAATGTATAGATACAGCAGTCCCTGTTTCTCTTGAATGTACATCCACATCTGATTATCAGGTTGCATCCATACGTGGGCAGCAAGAAATTTCTGGGGGGGGTGCAAAATTTTTTTGAAGGTCAAAAAATGGCCTTAAAAATGGTGGTATGGTGATAAAAACCCATTTTTCGACGTTTCTCATCAAGCACTATCCATTGGCATCAAAAAATTGCGAAAAAAGCGAAAAAAATTTTCAAAAATGGGGGGTGCATACCCCCCCCAAACCCCCTCCACGCTTAGGTGTGGTTGCACCCCAAATCCAATAATTTTTCCTACATGTGCTGTTTGAGTATCCAACACACCAGTATACTGATCAAAGGTCAACCGATTAATTTTTTTCATTAATCCTTTACTGCTGACTTTAATATTCCCTGTCAAGTCATCAACAGCAATATATGTTTTTGCAGCTAAACAGCACATGGCTGTTCCTTTGAACTCCTCTTTCAGCAGACCAGGAGTTTGTTTAGTGGCTTTCAATGTCACAAACCACTTTAGCCAACAAATTTTCTTTAGATAGTGCCAAGTATATGCTGTCAGTGTCTGTCTGCATACACTGATAATCCGAAATGTCAAAATATTTCAACAGCACATCATAAAAGAACTCCAACATTCGAATTTTTGCCCAATTATAGACTGATAGACCAATTATTATAGGCAAATCTAAAACAATTTCTTTCTTGAACATATGCACTTCATGACAGTTTGTTCTTATGAATTTAACTTTCTTAATATGTGGTCTAAGACTTGTTTCAGCTGCTTTCTCATAATTGGCATAAAACACATCTACGTGCTGTTCCTTATTAGTGTTTTGCCATATCCAGTGTTGCCCAATAGTTTGAATGTATCAGCGATCATGGCCAGTTCAGGGTCCTCATCACCTTCTTGTCTATGCTTAGTGACAGTGTCCCTAAATTTTTCAAATGGCTTTGATCTATTGTACTGAATATCTTCATTAACTTTCTCTAGTACAAGGCCATGTTGGACCAAAAATCTAATCATTTCTGTGGAAAGCAGAATTTCTTTTCCAAATAACTACTGATCAGATTATGTCAAGGTTTTGTAAGTAGCCCATTTTTTCTGCATACTCTTTCATCAGAGGGCCAATATCATCCCTATCAATTTCTGCATGTTTTATTATTGGTGGGAAATTGGCAAGTAAGGGTTTCAAATTTTCAGGAGTAGAAATATCTACTTTTGCAAAGCCAAAAACTGACCCATCTAAGACTGCTTGGATCATTTCTGCTTCATTTATCCAGACTTTGAAGTAAAATTTCCAAACAGTTTTCAAATATTCCCTCCTAATAGAGTGCCATTCGCTTTCCCACATACTAATTACATTATAGCCCAGTGATCGTATGTAGGCTTCTTTTGTCTGAATCCATGCATGTGCATCTGCAGGATCCTTTTTCTTGTTTCTTTGTCCTGCCAAGCAGTTATGGCAGTGATAATAACAACTGTAAAATTTATATACTGTATGTGTATCAGCGCGAATTCCGTCAACAGGTAAGCAGGCGGGTCCTATTGTTTTTTCCTTATTGTTACCTAAAGGCTGCATATGGTGACCTACTTTTTCACTCTCACATTCTAAGAATTCTATTGAAATAGGCTTAGAAGAGCTAATTCTGTGAAATTTATTATTTTGCTTGTAATAACCAGTAGGCATGTCTTTACATTGAGCCCACAAGTATAATGCATTAAAATCCAGGCCTACTACTGATTTTCTCGGTTTTAATGGGGTGTTCCTGATAAATGTTTGGTCTTTAATTGCTAATCGAGTCATAACCACACATGGGCGTGGGGGATTTAGGGGGTATGCACCCCCCAGAAGTTGAAATACCCCCCAGAAATCGAAATACCCTCCCCCAGAAAGAATTTTTTTGCTTTTTTAGCAAGTTTTTGATGCCATTGGATAGTGCTTGATGAGAAACGTCAAAAAATGGTGTTTTTTTGCCATACAACCACTTTTAAGACCATATTTTCACCTTTAAATATTTTTTCACCCCCTCCAGAAATTTTTAAACCTCCCCCCAGAATTTTGGTGCTGCCCACCTATGGTCATATCCATTGAAAGACCGCCACATATACTCAATTTTAGCATATAGTAGACATTTTTTGAATTTTCCGAGAAAAGCAAAAATTTAGTATCAGGAATGTTTTTAAAAAGGTAGCGTTCTGTGGTTCCCGGTAACGACATTGCTTCTCTAAAAATATCAATTTTAAATCTGTCCCAATACACCTGTGACATGTTACTATGTTACCCCGTAAAAATGGTTTGCCTCCTTTTCAAACTTTGAAGCGTTACTTGTAAGCGCGTCCATTGTGCATACGGCAATTTGAATTCATTTTTTAATGAAATTTTTGAACTTTGCTATTGTTTGATTGATTTCCATATAGTGCTTATTTTCAAGTGACGTGTACATCATCCAATTGTTGTCTCTTTGAATAATTTCAACTTGCTGTATTAAGATGCTCTCTAAAATTCTTTTTCCATTTTTGTCATAGAATTTTCTATGAAATCTAATCTAAAGCGATTTTACTGTGGTAAAACAGCATTTATGCATCTTTCGTTCTTATACCAAAATTTACTATGAATGGATTTTAAAAGGTGCAAACCACCAATAAATTTGGCATGTTTCTTTTGAAATGCCTTTTCTGGCATGATACCGCCTAAAGACCTATCAAACTGTCCTTTTAGCACACTATGTAATACATGTTTGCGAATTTCAGCATTTTTTTCTGTTTTTGCTCTCCCAAATATGAACAAAATTGGTCCCCAAAAGTCTCTGTACAATGCCCAATCATCCATTTTGGTGGCGCCTCCCTCCTAAATTATTTCCACTTCCCCATCCACCTAAATTGTCAATTTTTTTGGGAAAAAAGAAAAAAAAGTTAATTTTTTGCTCAAATTTGTTGTTAATCTCTTGAATTATGTGCATTGATCATTTGCCTGTCTTTTACACTTATGCAGTTGAATAAAGCTTTATGATTTTATTCTTTTTGCAGTTGGTCATACTATGTTGCAATGCTGAAGCATCATGTAGCCGACAGCCAAAAGTGACTATCTACATCCAAAAATCTTAATTAGTAGGTATTTAAAAAAATTTTGGAAAAGCATCACATGGGCCATAAAGGGATTAGCCAAACTGTTTACTTTCACAATATGATTTTAAATAGCCGAATTATTGCAAAACTGTAAATATTCAAACTCAATTTGCTCAAAACACACTTTTTGTACTTAGTCACTTCTTGCAGTAAGCCCTCGCACAGTTTGTTTCCCTCTGCTCCTGATCATGCTGTTTTTGACCAACTTATTCACTCCTGAAAATGAGGCGGGACTTTTCACATTAGTCCATTGTTTTTTGATGCTCTCCATTTTTCATCATTTTTGATAAGTATTTGTTCTTATATTTATAACCTATTGTATTCCGAACTTTGTTCCAAATTTGACAAACTATGCTCCAAACTTTACAAAAAATGTTCCAAACTTTACAAACTTGCTATGTTATAATGCATAAATTAGGTTCCAAACTTTACAAAAAATGTTTTACATTTTACAAACTTTGTTTCATATTTTACAAAAGTTTTTGTGCCCATTAATCAATGTCCAACCTACAACACAAGGAGGTTGGCACAATGGTAGGTCATTTTCAGTTTATATCTATTTAACCACGTTTCTCATCAAGCACTATCCATTGGCATCAAAAAATTGCAAAAAAACGAAAAAAATTTTCAAAAATTGAATTCTGGGGGAGAGGGTATTTTGATTTCTGGGGGGGTATTTTGCTTTCTGGGGGTTGCATACCCCCCAAACCCCCACCCAGGCCCAGGTGTGTTTAGGACTGCCTAAGGCTTAAATGGAGGAAATTTGTACAAAAAAACTGTTTAGGACTGCCTAGGACATAAATGGAGGGCAAATTGCAAAGTAAGCGGAGCGGACTCTCCTTCCCAAACTAAAATAGAAAATGACCTTGTTGTAATATTCCAAGTTACTTTGAAAGCCATTACAGCCTTTTCCACACATTATTTTTACTTTTTTTAATCAGCGACCTTCGAAATGGCACAAAATTATGTATTTAGCCAAAAATTGAAACATTGTGATAACATATAAAATACATACCCTCTTTTACTTAGAACTCCATTTCATATTCCATAGTGCTCTGAATGTGATCCCTTTCCAAAAAGGCAATTCTCTCCTGGCACCCGTCTTGTCGACATCAACATATTGGTTGTACACTGCCTATAGATTTGGGTCACTCAGAACCAAATATGCTTCAGCAATACATTGGAATTCAGCTCAGAGCAGTCGCCTCCATTGTCTCTAACAATTTTATCCAAATGGATAATTGGGGCCAATGTAAAATACATTCTTTTTATCTGCGCCACCATCACCATTTTTCCAATGTGAAAGACTTTGTAATAATGCATTTGTTAAGTGCGTCTTTAGCTGACTAAAAATAGTGCTTAAAGTTAATGTATAAGTAATTTTGTTATAAATTGATTATGCTCAAAGTCATACCAAGTAAGCCGTTACTTTTGTGCAAATTTCATTAATCAACACTGCTGTTTAAACCACTTTTGTAGTCTCTTAATACTGTCCAAATGGCTGTTGTCACATTAATAGAGCCAAAAAATATGCAAAGAAAAGTGTGATCAGTTTTACTGCAAAATGTCTAAAGCTGACACACCTACTAGTGATCATAAATTTTATATCCGAGTCGAAGTCAATTTGAAAGATAAAAAATATGTGTTGTTTGACATCAAAACCAGGCAGGAAAAGGCATGCAATAATTCTAGAATGGAAGATGAACCAAATTTATGTACAGCACAGATTATGTGCACAGATTGCTTTGCAAAACCAATTGGACAATGCAATAAATAAGATGAAAACGAAGACATTTTTTATTGCTCAGATTGCAGTTGCATTCTGTTATTTTCTTCTTACCTCAGAAAATGTTATAGCAATTGCCCACAATGCTGAAGGTTTTGATGAACACTTTATTTTAAAATACCTGTTCAAACAAGCCCTTGCACCTACTATTGTCACATAAGGCATAGAAATCATGAGTTTGTGTGCAGTATTAGTAGAACTGATCAATTCTTTTAATTTTCTCTGCCTATGGCTTCCTTGGCTTTATCCAAAACATTTGATCATCCTGAATTGAAAAAAAAGCTTTATTCTACATTTTTACAATACCTGTGCAAATAAAATTATGTGGTTGAATGGTCAGACATGTGTACTGCATTCCAGCTGCCCTGAGCCCAAAAACTAAGTTTTTAAGAATAGTAACTGAACAAAAGTTCAAAATTTATAATTTGAAGTCAAAACTTTTGACATATTATGAAGGGTTGACATTTCAAGGCAATACTGCCTTGAATTTTATGATTTATTTATGGCTAAGATGGGCATATATCCTCTGAGGGCTCTTTAAAAATACTTTTCATGACTATAATGCATAAAACATGAATACTATTCAAATAATTGGAATTCTTAAAGCTGCTTTTCAAAATCGTACATTTTTAGGTGTGTTCCCATTAGACCTTGTGTCTCGCATTAAGAGTTACTCTGCTGCCCTTGTAGTGAACCTGAATGATAGCAATCAACCTGGCTCCAACTGGGTTGCCCTCTATTTCAATCACAAAGGACACTGTGACTATTTTGACAGCTATGGACACAAACCATTGGAGCTCAAAGAGTATATACAGCATAATGCAAAAGCTTACACATACAATAATGCAATAGTTCAAGGTGGATTCTGTATTTCATGCGGCCACATGTGCATCTATTTCCCAGTTTGCCATGCACAAGGCATTTCATTTAAGAACATTGTCACATCAATGCAACATGAAAAAATCTATAAATACTTAAATAAACTCAAGTTGTAAACATGGATATGAAACAATTTCACCTTAAGGCCCTGCTATACTTCCCGCCGCTTGGCGCCCCTTTGACAAAATGTGCTGCTATACTTCCAAATGTGGCGCCTTGTGAAAGTATAGCAGCACATTGCCCCACGGTGCCGCATGGCAGATTAATTGAAGTTTGAACACTGTTCAAACTTTTGCCACACAGTTGCGACCACACCTGGGCATGGGTGGGGTTTGGGGGTATGCACCCCCCCAAAAACCAAAATACCCCCCCCCAGAAATCAAAACACCCCCCCAGAATTCAATTTTTGAAAATTTTTTCGTTTTTTTTTGCAATTTTTTGATGCCAATGGATAGTGCTTGATGAGAAACGTCGAAAAATGGTGTTTTTATTGCCCTACCACCATTTTTTAGGCCATTTTTTGGCCTTCAAAAAAATCTTGCGCCCCCCCCCCCCCCAGAATTTTCTTGCTGCCCACATATGGTTGTGACGCGGCGGCCTATATTTATTATGTATTTATGAGGGAAAGCTTGATTTTAGCATTTTATATGATGTACTGATGTTTATGCATACGTGGAAATGTGAAAATTGAATATATAATCAATTTTTAAGATGTCTGTATGCAAAAATGTGTGTCTCTATGCCTTTCAAAACTTGTTTTCATGATGCTGAAACCCAAAATGAGTACAGTTTTTAATGTGCACAATTGTTGACCTATACCCTTTTCACTTGTTTTCTTGACATAGAATACAGTATACAGTTTACACATGTTTTACTTTTTTGCTGTTTTACTGCAGTTATAACATCAAAAAAATTTTTTCAGCCGTGCAGCGCCCCATGGATGTATAGCAGCACAACCCATGTCACATGGCACCACGTGGTTCCATGCGGCGCCGTGTGGCTCTGCATTGGAAGTATAGCAGCTACTTTGCCATGCAGTGCCACGCTGCGCCGCGCGGCGAAGTATAGCAAGGCCTTAACTCTTCCAAGCAAGTCACAGGATAAAAATACCACAGCTGCATTTAAAACCAATCTGCCTAGACAAATTGTATTAAATGGTGAGTAAGAGGTTGGTTTAGTAGAAATAATTTATGCAAATACATGGCACAATGTTTCCAAAAAGCAGAATACAATTTAATTTTTATGACATCAAGAAATTGCATGACAAAAATATATACACAATCTCATTCAAGCCATCAGGAATGGAACAAAAACAATTATAAAAAAAATATAAATTTGATTACATGCAATATTTTGGCATAAAGTATTATGAAAATAGAAAATTTTGTCATCTGACATTAAATTCTGAATATATTCAAAGTGTGTAGATGACAGAGCATTCAATGTATATCAGTGATTGTACAAGGACCACAACCATAACCCCAAAAAACCCCAACCAAGGGCAATATTTTTTGAGTCAGGATTGAACCTTTTTTGGGGGTGAAGTATAACATTATGTACTCAGTAGAATTTTATAAATAGCAAATAAATTTGGCAAACACCAAACACAAACATAATGAATATCTTAAATTTGATACTCTTGATATTTCTTAAAATGTATGCCTCACGTCATTTTCACACAATTTGAGAATTTGAGTACATTTATGAGTATAACTTTTGATCTGCTGGTATTTGCTATGAGAATAAATACAATAAATGATCACAATTCATTGAGCTTGCTCAAACATTAGTTTATGTTTCATGTTATAACATGCCTACACCTTGACAGTCGGTAAAAGCTGATGAACCTGCTCACCATTGAATAACTCATTTCAGTGAAGTGAGGTTCTTTGAGATGAACTCAAGAACCAATGAACAGATTTTCATGAAATAAAGTGTTTTAGATAGACAATTTCAAAATGAAACTATTTTGCCAAAAGGAGTATAGCTAGCTTATGTCTACGGTATGCTAGGCTCAAAAAAGTGCTCAAACTTTGCTTTGTCAAT
Organism: Mermis nigrescens; assembly: GCA_036768485.1. Classification (NCBI taxonomy): domain Eukaryota; kingdom Metazoa; phylum Nematoda; class Enoplea; order Mermithida; family Mermithidae; genus Mermis; species Mermis nigrescens. Next base: position 955,260 of record JAVLUZ010000215.1, on the reverse strand, counting down.
TCAGTATACAGGTTAAGTTTCATATTTCAAAAAATAGCAAAATAGTCAGACATTTTTGTCCTCTTAATTTCACCCCTTTTTGTTTTTCGTGTTTCTGAATAGTTTGCCTGCAATTCCAATTTACTTTTTTTCCAATATGGCTGCCCCCATAAGGTGTGCATTTTACTTGCACTATGTTCCATATTTTTCAATGTTTAAGCACATTTTAGAAAGCCCAAAAAAAGCTCGTTTGAACGATATCCTATTTGTCTAATTTACTGAAGAATTCCAGTTTTTCAGTATGGCCGCCAGAAAGGCTGTCATACTGTAGCTTTTGATGTTTTCAGCTATTATTTTGTGAATTTCTGACATATTTCAAAATTTTTTTCAGTAAATAGCTAGAAAATTTTATTTCTTTCAAATGAACTATGTCTCATGTTCTGAATCTTTCTAGTTCTTTCAGAGAAGTTCAAAAACCTCAAAATTATTCATTGTATGGTGAAAACAAGGTGGCCTAGTTGCCATGTTGTTAACACGTACATACATGTAAACATAGTCTACCTTAAAGCGTGCATATTTTAAAAACTCGGAATTCTGAGGCCAATTCAAACATTTTAGCACTGCCTTCACTAAAAAATAGATTTTCCCTTTGAATAAAATCATAGCTATGGGTGTGACTGAATATGTATATTAATGGCAGGTGAACAACATAGAATCTTCAAAAATTTCATTAATAACGTACTGATTGTGCACCATATTTCTTATACATCATATTTTTGTCTCAAAAGACCAATGTATCAGTTTACTTTTCAATGATAACAAATTGAATGCTGTTTTCAATGCAGCTGACTAGGCAGTACCTATGTGCTACACTCAGCAGGGTTTTGTCTGAGAGAGAATTCAAAGTTGGAGAATGTGTCATTACTTATACATGGAATAAGTGTTTTTTGTATTCAGCAAAGAATTTTCCTGATGTACAAAGACTTTTGGGACCGTCTTTGTACATGTACAAAGATTTTCAAGAAGACAAAAATCAAAAAAAATGTAAAATTCGCAAAAAAAATTTGGCGCTTTGAGCCAAAATGAGTAATTGTGTGTTCTATATATCTTTATAATGGCAGTAATTACATTTCAAAAGGAAAAATGTCAAATTTTTTGGCGCTCTGCACCATTTTAAGACAGTTCTTGTTGATTTTTGCCTTTAGAGATTTAAAAACTAGCTAAAATACATTAACAAAAGTCAAACAACTCTGTTTTTACAACAGTTAAATTGCTACTGCACCATATTTTAGTATACAAAAAGTTGAGTCTACAAAATGTACAAAGGCTTTTGGGGACAATCTTTGTACATGTTCAAATGGACTTTGTACAAAAAAACACTGCCCGGAATAGGTTGCTGCTTAAAAATGCTGAAAAGCTAATTTGGCTCCTCTGCAATCAGCACACCATAGAATACTGTTTAGAAAAACTGGAAGATTACAAAAAAGCGAGAGCAATTAGTGATCAAAATTGAAAGGAATGCTAAATTGCTAAAACCATGTTTGAACTTGGAATGAAAGTAAAATTTTGAACATAACCAGCATTATTAGTATGCTCTACAAACAAGTGGAGGTATCATTTTTATCCATTTTAAATTGGAATGTAATCATGCAATGTTAATTGTTAATCTGCAACGTCAAACCCGACCCTAATATAGGGGTTTTTCATCCCCGACCCCAACTGGGGGTGAAAATCTGACCACTTACAATCACTGACGTATATGCTAGGATTTCTAGAGAGCCAGCTTAGCAATATAGATTATACCATTAAGAAAGAATTGAACTGAGTCGCGCACCATTTGTCTGACATGCTAAGTGGAATGCATAACTTTTATGTACATTGTGATATAGTTGAACCTCAAATTGTTGGAAATATTTCTGCACTGCTTCTGCAGCATGTCGTTTTCACTATACAATGAATAGTTCTGAGGTTTTTGAACTTTCCTGAACGAACTAGAAGTATTCAGAACGTAAGACATAGCTCATTAGAAAGAACATTAAATTTTCTAGCTATTCACTGAAAAAATTTTGAAATATGTCATATACTCACAGAATGATATCTGAAAACATCAAAAGCTACAGTATGACAGCCAGCCTGGCAGCCATATTGAAAAAGTGGAATTTGTTAGTAAATCAGACAATAGGATATCATTTAAACGAGAAACACAGTGCGATTAGAATGCATACCTTATGGGAGCAACCATATTGGAAATAAATTATATTGGAATTGCAGGACAAACTATTTAGAAACACAAAAAACAAAAAAGGGTGAAATTTAGAGCACAAAAGTATCTTACTATTTTGCTATTTTCTAAAAAATGAGACTTTACCTGTATACTGTAATGATCTACCAAACTTTGAGTACTTTTTCGAGGGCAGCATTCTGTTGACATAATCTAGCTATACTTTTTTCTGGCAAAATAATTTCATTTCAAAATTGTCTGTCTAAAAATATACATCTATTTTTGTAGCTGAAAATAGCCTACTGTATAAGCTGGAAGAGCTGCAGCGCATTACATTTATAATATCTTAAGGGCGGGTTCAAACCTGGGCATGGCGGCATAGTGTTATTTTGATATACCAAAAATAAATTTTGGTATGATTTTGATAGGAACTTGCTAAACTACCAATATCATATTTTAATTCTGAGAATTTTGGTATATCATATTCTTATCATATTGAAACTCCGGAAAATGTGAAAATATTTTTGTCATAATTTTGGTATGATTTTAGTATAAAGTGGTAGCACCTTTCCTCCTTTTGCTCTATACCTTACCTGCAAATTGTTAAGCATCATGCAGTAGGTATTTTTCAGGTCATGTCATTATAATACATACCTAAGTATGCAGTATAGCTACTTATGCATGTATGTAAACCAAGCCGAGCCACCTCGTCTCGTACATTTGTCCATTAAGGTTTGTGTACACCTGTGTTAATGGCGCGTACCTACTTATATACAATTAGCGTAGTGTAGTATGAGTGGGTAACTTCTGTGGTGATGATAAATACGTAACTTCCGGTGATCTCAGCTCATGGCCTAGATCATCTGGGAAATTTCAAAATGTTAGTTATAGGTAGGTAGGCATGTACGTATCAGAAGACAAGATTTTGACCCATCAAATTACTTGTTTTGTCAATCCTTGTTTGCCACCTGTATTGTTGACCATTGTGATTTGCTAATAGTGATTATAGGTGCTACGCATGACCAATTTGAAATGGGTTAAGAATTCAGCTCTGCTGGCCAAAATGATTTTAAAAACTTGTATAAGCACTTAAATAGCATTGAAACTATGATATTACACAGTTACTGGTCAATTTGAAGTAGTTTTTCAAGAAAATTTTTAATTTTCATAAGGTTTTGGCCTTCATTTTGCCTCTATTTTCCCTACAGAATTTTTAATCTTTACATTCTGAGTGGTCTAAGGCCCACATCCCCACCCGACATGCATGTCTGATTGTTATTCCAAAATATTGCTATTTGACAAAAAAGTGAAAAGCATTCATGTGATTTTGTAACTTATTCTCATAAATTTTGGAAGTTTTTTATGCATCTAAAAATGTAATGCATGTGCTTTTCTATATAGGTTGTTTCATTAACTTTGCAATTCTCTTTCAAAATTTTCCGCAAGAATTAGACTACAAAAGTGGTTTAAAATTTTGATGCAGTAATGCGGGTTAACAATGACATATGCAGGTCTCCATATGATTCGATATACCGTAGAATATCATATTTGCTGCCTTAGTTTAAAACACTTTTGTAGTCACCCTAAAATTTTTTCAAAAACCTCAAAGCTAAATGAAACAGGCTATAGTTTATTTCACAAAACCTTGTGCATATAAATCGATTTTTGATGATCTATCAACAAAATTAGTTTTTAGGCAGCATACTGTAACACAAGCTATATACATAATAATTGTTGCTTCAGTTTAAACCACTTTTGTATATAATTTACACCGACTCAAGAATAGTGATCAATGCACAAGGTTTAGTGAAACAGACTATAATTTAATTTACAGCACATAATGATCTACAATGTTGGAGATTGTATGAAATTGTCTTTTTTTGTTAAGTGCTCACATATTTTTGTAAAATTTTATGCTAGAATGGCATCAAAGCGCGGTCAACCAGCTAGAGCACTTTGGGAATTCAACATTTTTTGAGTATTTGCTGAATTCCAGCAAAACTATTTGTAAAATTGCTCAAAAAGATAACTTTATTTGGGGAAAACTTTTAAGAGCCGTTCAACTCAAAATCTAATGGAACATTTGAGAACAATGCATAATGAAGAATTTGAAATTAATAATCAACTTGCAATATTAAATTTTGTGCCATCTACCAATAAATATGGTCACAATCATCCAAAACATAAGCAATTTGATGAAAATTTAGCTTTGTATTTTGGTGGCTCGTAATATTGTTGATCCTACCTTTTCTCAAAAGCTTATGATGGAATTGGATTCTAAGATAACATTCCTGATTACAATATGCGTAGAAACATGGTTGATTCTTTTAAAACAAAAATTTGCAAAAGTTTAAAGGAAGATCTTTTGACTGCTAAACAAATTGATATCATAGCGGATATTTGGACCAGAAATGGCTTACAGAATATTATTTGGGTATCTTTGCCTTGTTCCTTTCATGCAAATCTCGCAAAAAGTGTGTGGTTGCACTAGCTGTGCAGTTGTTCCCTCACCCACACACAGCTGAACAAACCTCAGATGTGAGTTGGTATTGTAATCATGTTTTTCATTATGAATAATGTGAAATTTACTGAGTCAGTACAGTATCTGCAACCTCATATATTGAAAATATTGAGAAAAGCAACCAAAATCCAGGCTTCAAAATTTCTCAGTATTAACCAGGATAAAAAATTGAAACAGTGTGAGTCTCATTTTTGACCTCTCTCATCAATCTTCAGAGACCATTGCAGAATCCTAAAGCAATAACAAAAAAATTGTAAAAATTGACAAAAGTTTAGCCCAGCCCTAAATAACTGTTTCAGTCAACCCAGCATCATCTGTGCACTGTACCTATCCTGACCTTACAATTCAGGTATTTTGTCATTTAAATTTGTGTCAATATTGAGAACATCTCTGACTGCAAATATCCTTTGGATTTAAATAAAATCATTCTGGAATGTGAAGAAATAGTTAAGACCAAACCCGGCAGATTTCCAGGCCTGTTTCCAATTTCATGACCCCAAAGCTACGGTTCTGCTGTTTAGATCAGGCAAATTAGTATGCACTGGCATAAAAAATGAGGAGGACACCCACCTTGTCTTCACTGAATTAATTGCAATTTTACAAAAATGCGGATTTGATGCCAAATTCACCAAGTTTTCTATCCACAACTATGTAGCAACCAACGGATTGGGACATGCAATTGATCTGCACAAAGTTTACAAGAAATGTAAAGGAAAAAACTGGTTTTTACAAGCCTGAAATCTTTCCTGCCTCAAAATATGTTGTTTCTTGGGTCACTGTACTAATTTTTTATACCAGCAAGTACTGTATTACAGACTCAAAATTTGAATGCAACCTATTCAGAGCTGATCTTGTTTATTTAGTATTGGGAGGCTGTCCACATTAATAATAAAAAATTATATTATAGGCTTATTATTATGCATCCTCATTTGAGAATTTTGGAAAGGTCTATTTGTTTAGCAGGGCAGTTTGACACTTAAAAAATTAAAATTTGAATTGATTATTGATTTTTATTCATGGAAGCTACTCAAACCAAAGGGGTCAAAGGACTTAATTATTCAAAGTTCATGTTCAAAATGTGCAAGAAATTGCTGAAAAACATGGACATTACAAATTTGAAAGCGTTTTTTGCAAGAAATATGGTTAAAATTAGCCATGCCCCAAAACTCATTGATGAAACTTAAATTAAAATCAACAAGCAATTGGCTTAAACCGTGAAACAGACACCACCACCCACTGCTCAGGAACAGTACATAAATGCCGAAGAGATGTAAAAATGTTTCAAAGGAAATAGGATTATACTGCCGTATGATTAATGTGATTGCATCTCGTAAAATGCTGTAAAATTTCTTTTTCAATAAATCGAAATAAGTAAAGTCAAGTCAAAATGACTAAAAGTGATATGCAGCTTAAAATTTCAATCAAAATTTTGGTAAGCTCCAGTTGAAGTCTGCACTTGATATTGGTTTTGAGACACCTCCCCTTGATGTTAGTATTACCATTAAAAGGCTCATCAATTTTCAAACGCTTTTTGCAAAACGGGTTGAATTTCATAGAATCAAGATTTAGTTATTTTTCAGTAAAGTGTTTGTAATCAGGAACTTGAAAATTGCAACTATTCTTGGGTAGCACAGATCTGATATTCCTTGGGAAGTCAGCCAAATGCAGATTATTGCATACAGCAACAGTGCTGTTTCTGTATTCCCGGCATTTCTGGACAGCTCGAAAATTGAATAACAAAAATAGCACTATCAATGGCATTATATCTGTAAATAAATTATGGAATTCAGCTTATTTACACAGGTTTGTATTCAGTATGTATGTACCTACATACATACAAAGTTATATTTATAGAAAATATTATTTAAAAAATGCATGCACCTACATAAACAATGTTAATCAAACTGTACATATGTATGCATACATCTAAACATTGTGATATGAAAAAGAGGCAACATAACATAGCTTTACACTTACAAATGTTCAGCCTTTGATTGACAACAAACAAATTACTGTAAGCAGAAGAAAAACGAACTGAGTGACATGCGCAGCAGGGTTACCCAGTTATGGGTTTCCCCATTTTTTAGCATTTTTTTAGCAATTCAATTATTTTGCGCCTATGCTTAACCATTGTTTGGGGTTTTTCAACTTGTTCAAGAGCAAAATTTGGGGAGTTGACAAGAATGCTCGTCATTTGGTAACCCTGATGCGCGACAAGGTACGGTAATCAATACAGAATGATTTGGGCAAGATTCACATGCACTTAATGTCTTATTCTACCCCCAACTAAAAATGAGAAATGAGCAACATCTTAAAAATATGAAAAAATAATGGCAAACAAGCAGAGGTATAAAAACAAATTTGGTGAGTTGCACAATGCGACAAAAGGATTGATTAATTACGTAAATTGATTTGTTTGTTAATCAAAGAATGTCTTTACTATATTCATTTTTCATTATTCAAAAATGGAATAAAGTACATTATATTTTTCTTCTTTGAGAAGCAGCAGTTTATGTAAGTTATTGACCACTACATAATATCTTCAGAATGCTTTTATTCATATTTTGCATGCTTCATAGCACCCACAATAACATCCTCTTCAGTGAACTACATGAAATAAAATGTCAGATCGCCTTTTCTGATTCTGAAACCCTGTGCATTCTTATTTTCTTTAATCTCCCGAAGGTGGTGCTCCGTATTTTGTAGCTTATCTGTGCCATTTTTGGTTAACTTGCATTTTAGCCCTCATTTTGTGTATATTTTGGGGCACTTGTTCACTTGTGCCTTGATAAATTTAATTCCGTCACTGACATATACTCACCAGTATTTAACCACTACATAATAATATTAATACAGCTACTGATTACTATCTTATTAATTTTGTTTAGGCAGTATCTTAAATACAATCATGCAACGTACTAACAAATTGTCCATTGTCCATTTTCTTTGTTGGACGGGTATCCCTATGTCTTTCTTTGCCTGTTTCAATGATATTGGTACATGTCTATGAATTAAAATAAATATTTAGAACCAGTATAATTTTATATTGAAGCTATGGGTAATTATTTAAATATCTATTTTTTTCTTCTGTTAGTATTATTTATTAATTGAGTCAAATGTGTACTATATATATATATATATATATATATATATATATATATATATATATATATATATATATATATATATATATATATATATATATATATATATATATATATATATATATATATATATATATATATATATATATATATATATATATATATATATATATATATATATCATAGGTTGCGCGTTAGTGTGTACCCACAATATACTTGGTTACCCCTAACACCTGTACACCCCTACAGCTATAACAGGACACATCAAGAAGGTGCAGTTTTCTTAAAAGATAGATAATAAAAAATTCGCTGCCTGTGTTTTTTCGTTTTTCTTAAAACTGAAAACTGGCTGTGTAAAGAAGGTGTAAAGTTTTTGTGTAATGTTATAACATAGGATAAATTTTGGGAGGTTTTTTAGGCGGCATGTGGACAACTTAGTATTGACTCCTCAAATAAATTAATGGCACAGATTTGTAGCGAAGGGATGCTCCAAATTAAAATCTTTTTGTTTGTTGAAATTCGAATTAGTTCTTGGATGGGAGTGTAAAGAGTGCAAAAATCTGGGGGTGAAAAAGCACATTTTGGTCAAGGTTTCAACTTGTTTATGTCTGATACTGAATCCGGTCATGAGTTTTTAAAAATGTTTTCTGACAGAAATGTAGAGCGGATTGAGGGCTACAATCTGCTTCAATAGGGAGTTAGGTCCTGGGGTTTAAAGTTTACACTCTAGTCAATAGTGTGAAAAACAGATTTTAAGTAAGAATTCTCTGCCAGCTTTTTTTGCTTATAAGTCGGGCTAAAATGAGTATAACAGTAAGCAAGCAGCTTCTAGGGGCTACGCATTGCAGCAAACTGCATTAAAAAAAACGCAAGGTTGAGTTATTTATGGGGTGTAAAGTGTTGAAATCAGATGTGAAAAATTGGCAAAAAAACACGTTTTTTCCCAATTTTGATTGGTAAATCATATCAAATAATTTTTGCAACAGAATTTTTGCACATAGAAACGTACTACAACTTAAAAGCTACAAACTGTACCAAAGCAAATTTCTTTACACTCAATGGGGAATACAGTACGGATTTTTAAAGTTTACAATGTTCTGAATGATGGAAAATATGTCTTTGTTTGGGTTTTGTTCGCCACTTTCTCCTTCCAGAAGTCAGGATAGGTCCAATAGAATAAAAATAAAGTGCCTTATATGGGGTGTATGTCATAGCAAATAGCGTATGTCTAAACCAATATTAAGCGAGTGTAAAGTCAAGAATGGGTTGCTTTGAACGGGTTTCTGTCTTGTTTCTTACTGCCAGCTTCTCCGGTTATGAGTCAGGGACATGATTCTCAAGTCTGTAAATGAACCTGAAACCAAATTTGATACACAATTTTGGCGTGTATGTGTACACTCAACAGTTCAGTAAAGTGGTTTAAACCAATGTTAATTTATCCTTACGACATTATGGAGACTTACTATTTTCATAAAAGTTGGTCGTAATATCAAACCAATATTAAAATTACGATTCTGACTAAAATCTTTTTTACACTAGGTGTTAACATATCATTTACACTACATATTGATCTTCGTTTTAGAGCCTTGCGGAAACCTAATTTTTTCCTTATGACTAGAAATCTTTATGGAATCAAGTGTGAGAAGTCAGTTAGACACATTTTTTTACACAACAGTGGTGTAAACTGTTTTACACCTAATATTAATTTGTCATCAGACCATTGTTGAGGCATGATGTCTTTATAAATGTTCATTGTAATATCCGCGTAATAACAGATTTACAAATCCAACTAAAATTTTCTGTGCATTCTGTGTATGTAAGTGAATGCTGCATTTGAACTTTTAATCTAGAGCCTTGCAAAACATAATATTTTTCTTAAATTGAAAAGAAAACAATAATTCAAGTGTGAGATGCAAGTTGGGCACATTTGTTTACAATGACGCTTTACAAAAAGTGGTCTTATAATGCTTAGAACATAGGTTTTGGCTTACTGTTGATGCTAAAGTCTTATGTATTTCATGTAATTCTGTACATGAGAATCAATTTTCAGCTCATTATCAAGTGACCACAGAAGTGATTGAAAAATTGCCTATAGTAATATACTTTTGAAAAGTAAACATTCATGTGTCATGTGATTGTTAAGTACAATATTATGATTGTTGCTTCAGCTAAAGTCACTTCAGTTTTTTGAGTACAGTGATTCAAAAATTGTTATTCATGCATGTTGCTCCGCATTCATAATGGTTTGCTTTAGAAATTGTTATAAGTGTTGGTTACATTATCATACATGTGTAAATTTATCAAAAATGCTTTTATCCACAGGTAATTGATTTGTCATTCTTTGACTTGTTGAATAAGCTTAATTACTGTATGTAGTGTTAATGCGGGTTCTTATAGAGTGAGTTGAGCGAATGCAAATGCAAGTATAAATTGCTAAGATGGAAGCAGTACCTAATGACATTTGCTACAACACTGACAAAGATAGGAATAACTACTATTTTTTGCTAACAAAAAATTGGGTACCAGCAAGAAAAAATGCTCCAATGGAACAAAAAAAGGTAGAATATACTTGGAACAAAGAATTATAAACGATGTCAAAGGAGGGATTTAGAAAAAGCTCCTATCTTTAAATGTCACAATATTTGCTAAAACTCAGAAATTTATTAAACAAAGAAAAAATGAAAGTAAGTAAATCAAAGAAAAAACCTACCTGTCCCTAAAACTGCAAGATCTGCTAAAAATCAGACTTTTTCTAAGCAGCGCAAAAATCAAATATATTCTGCGGCCTCTGAAAAAAATAGGTGAACCTTCTCATATTGTCCATCGTACAGTGGGCGGTTTCAAAATTCTGAGGGGGGTTTTCAAATTGGAATATTGGCCTTAAAAAATAGTGCTATGGCAAAAAACACCATTTTTGAACGTTTATTGTTGAGCTCTATCTATTGGTATCTACCAAAAAAACCCAAAAAGGGCAGAAAGATCTAAAAAATTGAATCCTGGAGGTATTGTCGGGTATTTGCCTTTTCTTGTTGGGTATTTTGCCTTGGGGTGCATACTCCCCAAACCCCCTACGTCCAGGTATGGTGTCCAATGCTTAATATAGAGCTTATAAAATAAATCTCAAATCTGCGTTTTTGCTAATCACTTGCAATGTTAATTCATTTGATATTGTGGCTAGATAAATATTACAAAAAGTTATATCCTATGATTATTTGCGATACCACAACAAAAGACTGTGATTTCTGTATAATACATGCGTCCATTCAGTTCTCTTCTGGCGTTTAATCCCACCAGACCACCCGGATTTCATTCCTGCCCATGTAATCTGATAACCATTAGGCATGGGAGTTTAGGGGTATGCACCAGTGTTCAATCAGAAACGTCAAAAATTGCTGTTTTTCCAACATACCATAATTACTATTTTTTGACCCAGAAAAATATTGCAATATGGCGCTGCTCAGCTATGGCGATATCTGCTTTTGCAGAGTAAGTGGTTCAGTTATCTATCCTAATGTTTTATCTTTGTTTGACAGGATGCTGCTTTCTTCTGCAGGCCGCAGAATGTACTTCGATTTTCACATTGCTTAGAAAAAGTCTAATTTTTAGCAGATCTTGCAGTTTTAGGCACAGGTAGGTTTTTCCTTTGATTTACTTACTCTCATTTTTTCTTTGTTTAGGAAATTTCTGATTTTTAGCAAATTTAGTGACATTTGTAGATGGGAGCTTTTTCTAGTCCCCTCCTTTTACATCCTTGATAATACTTTGTTCCAAGTATATTCTACCTTTTTTGTTCCATTGGAGCATTTTTTCCTGCTAGTATATATATATATATATATATATATATATATATATATATATATATATATATATATATATATATATATATATATATATATATATATATATATATATATATATATATATATATATATATATATATATATTTGAGAATTTGAAACAAATTTTGCCATCAATTTCTTGTTAATCATATGGAAAATGAATTAAAATATTTTGAAAAATTGTTAGGACATTCCTTCGAATCAAAAAAAAATAATTTGAATATTTTTTTGAAAATGCTGACCTCTGCATTAACTTTGTCATCAGCCGCCGGATTAGAGGAACTCTTGAACTAAAACTATTTGATAAAATTTTTTGTGACATACATATTTAATTTTATTATGTAAAATTCTTATTACAGTTTAAGCTGTATATAGGCGTAAGTCCCCTTTTTTGTGTAGAAGTTCTCGTTTCCTGGAAGATAAAAGTATCACATAACTTATTGTAAATGTGAAAGTAATAAATGGTGTATTGAAATTACCTTCTTTGGGGAATAATACTTTTTATCATTGTCAAAAGTAACGGCACAATTATTGTCAACATCAGTGCTCTAAAAAGTTGCTCTATATTTATTTCCATAAAAAATCGGGAATAAATAAATTCTAGGGTCAGAAGTCAAATCATCTTATCAGTCATATTTCCCATGAAAAATTTCATGAAGGTAAGTCTTTATTCAGTTTTTGAAGAATTCTAGTAAATACCATCTGGTTCTCTATATAATATGTATTTCTCTTATTTTAATATATTATACATTATTACTTAAACCGCCTCTATATCATCTAGAAAAAACTTTGGCACTGATGGTAGGGTACCATTGGTAAGGGTGATCTAAAAATCGACTATTCTTATATTTGATTCCTGAATAATAAATTATGAGCTTTAAACTACTTCACAGGTGACAGGATATCTCTTAAGGATGAAATTGTTTGCACATGCTAGGTTGTCATCATGTTTTCCTTCTTTTTCCGAAAATTTTCCTTTGCACGCCGTGCAAATGAGCGCCAAACTTCATTTGCACGACCGGTCTTTCATTTGCACTGTGCAAAAAAGCCCTGCGGGCGACACTAGAATTCTGGAGATTGAAGAATTTCTAAGGCCGAAAAATGTTATAGATAAAAAACACCATTTTTTCAACATTTTTCGATTAGCTTTATCGATTTGCATCCAAAAATTATAGAGAAAAAGAAAAAGTTGGGGGTCAATCGAATTCTCGAGGTTGTCTAAACCTCTCCCGCATGGCACTACGTGTTTGTATCACCGACGCGTAGATACTTTTGTGAACATCATTTACCAGTTCATTCATGTTCGTTATTCTGGATAGTAAATAATCGAGAAAAAGTCAGCTGATTCAAAATTATGAAAAGAAAACGTCAGAAGCATCAACAAAGAAGTGTCCGTTTTCAAATAAAACATCGGGATCACTACAGTCTGTTCCATTCCAAAAGGGCCATATTCAGACATCTGCAAAGAATGTAAATAACGCTTCAAAAAGCCAGTTCGTCCGCAGGTACATACTGTAATACTATTGCGCACAGAAGTACTCATCGTTACCTATGTACCATTGTGCAAAATTTACAGTGCAGCACTTCAGTTTGCAAAACATTTGTAGCAAGTTTAATCATGGAAAATAAGATGCAGAAATGGGTTGTTTTGAATGGAACAGACTATAAATATGTACAAGTGAATCCATTGAGAGAGGAACGTCCTGCTAGAATCACGTGCTGCATGAAGAATTTTCCCATAGGGTAAAAAACCTAAACTTTTCTATAGTCTGTTTCACATAACCTTGCGGTTTTTCTCTAAATTTAATTTACATGAATCAGGCTACAAAAGTGGTTTAGGAGTTTTATACCGTAATGATACTGGTACATTGGATAGGTCACCCCAAGTCTCCAATTACTATAGAATATCATTTCTGCCATATTATTTTAAAACACTTTTGTAGACACTTTAAACTTTTTTGAAAACTGCAAAGTTAAATGAAACAGACTATAGGAAATTAAATTACCAAATATTAATTCATTTGAACTCTTAGCAAAAATTTTCCTAAGGGATAAACGACATTATCCGTATATAATAACAAATAAAGCAAACAAGAGCACCATTTATCAAACTGAATAGAAACAACAGCACCGAATAAGATTGTTACAATTACGATGAAGATTATGAGATTGGACCTTTGACTACTGGAATAAATGTCCGCAACGTATGCATACATGAGACTTCATTGTAGCAACCTTATGGATTTTTTGCTTTTGAGGGAAAAGACAAGCATACGTGGGCAGCAAGAAAATTCTGGGGGGGGGTGCAAGATTTTTTGAAGGTCAAAAAATGGCCTTAAAAATGGTGGTATGGCGATAAAAACACCATTTTTCGACGTTTCCCATCAAGCACTATCCATTGGCATCAAAAAATTGCGAAAAAAACGAAAAAAAAATTTTCAAAAATTGAATTCTGGGGGGGTATTTTGATTTCTGGGGGGGGGTATTTTGGTTTCTGGGGGGTGCATACCCCCCAAACCCCCACGCCCAGGTGTGAAGACAAGTAGAACGTACGTTGTAGGCACTAGCTGCAATATATTCAGTCGCCTATGTACAGATGGCAAGGTACTATGTATCTATTAGGCTTTTATGAGATTTGAGAATCCTATATATAACAATTAGGGAGGTTTCTTCCTACTGCAGGTCTATGCTCGCTCATATTGGCATTTGTGCAAGTCTAAGTAGATTAATGATTGATTAATGAGATAGCCTTTGTGCTGGATTTTAAATAGCATCCAGGTAGACCAATAATTGCTATTGTGTAGTGGAGTAAAAATTTTTCACTGGATAAAACATGATGTCAGTTATAATACGCATATGATTAATGACACATTCTTGGCTTCCACCTTTGCACACTTATGTATTCATTCATATACCTACTCATCTGTATGCATACTTACAGCAGCATAAGTTGATTTTTGGCGGCAGGCCGCCGATCATAGAAGTGGTTCAATAAGAACAATAGCGAGATTAGAATTAATTACACCGGTTTGGCCAAGTGGTTGACCTCTGCGACGCTCTGTTTAACTTCTCTGCGTTACAGTAACTTTGCCTACTAGCAACTAAAATTTAAAATATTAACTTCTGAGGATTGAATTCAATTCAGATAATTTTAAGATATTTGGATTTCTCGTAAAATTTTAAGCCAGAAAATATATAAATTCTTAAAGTTTCTTCAAATTCTTTATGAAAAATTTAATTATTTCGCTTTATTCGAGGTGTCATTAAAAACAAGACAGATACACAACGTCCGGCTGGATTGCCAGAATCGGGTCAATTATTTCACTCTGTCCCTTTTACGCGAGTCAAATATGTGTGAAGCTGGTCAAAACTGTGAATGAAAAATGCTTTTTTTGTGGCAGCACCGCTTCGCGAAGTACTTTCTGTCGATTTCGTCTCGTTATATCACCTTTTTCTATCTACAATCGTAAAAATCATCAATCAGGCATAAATCGCCCAAACTAAAGCTTTTTGATCATTCCAACTCAATTTTAGGCCTTATATGGATACATGGAATACAAAATTGTGCATAATAGCGCATTCAAAGATATTCAAGCCTAATTTTAATCACTTTGTGATTGAAGATGTAAGAAAATCATGTAACGGCGCATGGAATAATTTGAGCTTTTTTGGCCAATCAAACACATGTTCCAGGCGTCTCATGGGCCAACAGATGAGGAAATTGTGAAATCTGAAAATCAATTAATCAGCAAAGCAGCAGAATAAAATTTCCGATAAATTGACCATATGCATGAATGTTAGTTTCCAGGTGAATATAAATTAAGTCGTTTTTTTAAAGGTTTCAAAATAAAGCAATGATAATATTTCAAACATAAATTCCTGAGCTCAAATATGTATAACTTCTGCGCAAAATTATATTACCACACTCTTTGCTTTCGTTTAATAAAAATTGCTGGACTGAGTGAAGAGTATGTAGACATTAACCAAGCCTTGTACATACATATTATGCTAATATATAATTACCCTAATATGTACGTTTAAGACTTACTGTAGCACCGCAGAGTAAAGTAGGTTGATGGAAAAGAAAGCATATTCAATTGGCTCAACCTTTTATGCACAGGCAGCATACACATTGTAGATTAATTACGAAAGTCAGTCCGGGATTTTATTCGGCCAAATGATTGATGAATTACAGAGGCGAGACTTTTAGGAAATTTATGATCGTGTGTGTAGCACTGTGCTGAAGAAGGTACCTACAGTAAGGCGCGGACAATAGGGTAATAAATCTTGGCTAGAATAAAGAGAGCCATGTTCGTGAACCGTTCACGAACCGTCCGCGAATTAAAGGCGGTTATTTCTGAGCGGTACTGTACCATACCTGGGAAAGGAGGGCATACGTGGGCAGCAAGAAAATTCTGGGGGGTGCAAGATTTTTTTGAAGGTCGAAAAAATGGCCTTAAAACTGGTGGTATGGCGATAAAAACACCATTTTTCGACGTTTCTCATCAAGCACTATCCATTGGCATCAAAAAATTGCGAAAAAACGAAAAAAATTTTCAAAAATTGAATTCTGGGGTGTATTTTGGTTTCTGGGGGGTGCATACCCCCCACGCCCAGATGTGGTGGAGGGGTGTGCACCATACCAAAACGTGGAGGGGGTTGATGGGTATGCACCCCCTAGGAAACCAAAATAACTCCCCCACAATAAAATTGTTGTTTTTTTCCGCAAGTTTTTGATGCCAATGGATAGTGCTCGATGAGAAATTTTGAAAAATAGTTTTTTTGCTATACCATGTTTAAGGCCATTTTTTATCTTTATAAATCTTGCACCCCCAGAATTTTGGTGCCGCCCACCTACGGTATGCACCCCCATGAACCAACATACATCCTAGAATTCAACTTTTGAAATTTTATAGTAATTATCTTCGCATTTTTTAGTGCCAATGGATAGTGCTCGATGAGAAACGTTTACAAATGGTGTTTTCTTCGCTATACCACCATTTTCAGGGCCATTTTTGACCTTTGAAAAAATCTTGCACCCCTCAGAACTTTAGTGCCGCCCAACCATGCTTCTTACTCAATTTTGTTATGCAAATACAACAATTCGTTTTTAGAGTGAAATTGCTGCGAGTTCATTTGAGTTATTTTATTATAGAAAGAAGCAGACAGGTTACAAAGCAGAATATTTCTTGGCACAGTATTACGCATGAGGAATAAAAACGGAGAATAATAATACAGAAATTCGGCAAGATCAAAGGATTAATAAGGTGCAATTATAAGAAGATAGATAAAATGCCTGCAATTGTCCCACATTGTACCATTTTGAGCATTTTTCTCTGAGTATCTACATATGTACCAGCTTACCATCGCTCATCAAAAACTTCTTAGCTTAATAAGCAAATACAGCTTAGTAATTGGCGATAAACCAGTCAAACGAATTTTGACAACATGCGGGGCAAATGCTCATGTCTAGATGGGGCAGGACAATGCAATAGGTATATGTATAGTGCTGGCCTAAAAAAAACAAGTCGATTTGTAACCTAAAAAATCAACACTTTTTTATATAACCAAAAGGAGATGACTGATGATATTATACTGGTGAACATACTATGCTGTGAGAATTACAGCTGACACCTAGTCTCTTTCCGGATCATTCAGAAACTTGAGATATAAATTTGTCGAAAAGTCCCTAAGAATTGCCATTTTTATGATTTTTTAAGCATTTTTGAAGAACAGTGTTTCTACTTGTGTTTATGTTTGCTGGAATCTTTTATGTTATCACATTAGGCTCCCTTGCAGACTAATGTCAGAAAAAAATTTAGTCGTCCTATGTCATCCACATAGCTACAATATACCTTCAAAGTCAAACCAAAAAAACCAGTTGTAACCTAAAAAAACAGCACAAATTTTTACAAAACTTAGCAGGAATGTGCCTCGTAGCACCTTACATGATGCCTGATTTTTATTTTTCACAAAAAATGGGAATCACCTCAAAAACTCCCAAAAAGTTCGATTGTAACCTAGAAAAAAACCATTGTAACCTAAAAAAAGACCAATGCTAAGTATATGTTGCCATGGCAATGAAATTACTTTTCATCAAGTTGCATAATTTTGCACTGATTTCTTGCAGAAGATGCAGAAGAGACTTACTTAGAGTTGTTTTTATCACTTGAAGACTGTATTTGTGAAATTTATAGAACTTTAAATAAAATTCAAGAAAAAATTATTCATTTTTATATAAATGTGATGAAATGAACGAAAATATCGTAAAAATGGATTATTTCGAAAAGTATGATCATGTAAGGTCAACTGACTATTTTACGCTGCAAGCCACGCAATTCGCATAACATTTTGGGGTTGATTTTCTTATTTCCCATGGTTTTTTTACTTCCCAAATAAAATTTGCTTGTTTTTGCAGTTTTGACTTTAATCGATTTTTTCTCCAAGACTAAAGAGATCTATGAAATTAATTGAGTGGCGGAAGATGAAGCATCGACCGGATTTTGCTCTGATTATACAATTTTCTGAACTGGGGTGCTTGCACAATGAATTTATGCAAAAAACATGAAATGTGGTTTTTTTAGAGGCCATGACTATAGTCTATTTCTGCTGCATGAGATCGCGCAATAAGAAAATGTCTTATTACTGTAGTACCCGATTTCTCCTTGGTGCGACAGAGTGCAGAGTAACCCGAGCGGACTGCCGAGCTCAGAAAAATTGATGTTACAGTAATAAGCGCTTTTGATTATCGTTTCCATGCACTAGGTTAAAAAAGCAGTTACCCACTCAAAAAAACACTACATGTACTATAGAAAGGGAGACAAACAACAAAACTGTTTTTGGCGAACAAATGCTAAATAGCCTGGGATTCCGGCCAGACCAAATGAAAATTTTTTCAAACGTCATTTAGCATCCGAGAAATGCATTAAATTGAGAAAATTGTCCAAAAACGAACACAATTCACAAAATGAATTATTTTTCGAAGATGCAGGCTCGAAGACTGCATTTTGGAAGGAAAGGCTTCGGAGCCTGAATTGCCCTATCATAAATTTTAATAATTTCTAGAAAGAAAATCACTGAATTTAGTTCATTTTTGAGACAAATACTTTACATTTGATAATCATATAGTAGTTGACATAAGAAATTGTTAAAAATCATGAGTCAGGGGTTCTCTGATGAACCCGATGGGGCCATAGGCGGCGGTAGCGGGACGGCGATAGGTTGATCCATGAAATTTGGCCTTAGCATGATATTGTGGGCAATGGGGAATGATTGCATCGGGGCTACAACTGGTTGGGCATACGACGTCAAATTGGATTCACTATATTGTGCTGAATAGCCACTTAGGGGTGATGTATAAGGCGTCTGCTTCTGTTGCGACAATGATGGGGTGAAATTGCCATAAGTAGTTACTGTAGGATATTGCAGGAACGTGCCCAAATTTAGTGGC
This sequence comes from Mermis nigrescens, assembly GCA_036768485.1. Classification (NCBI taxonomy): domain Eukaryota; kingdom Metazoa; phylum Nematoda; class Enoplea; order Mermithida; family Mermithidae; genus Mermis; species Mermis nigrescens. The sequence goes on along the minus strand of JAVLUZ010000215.1, from coordinate 936,146 downwards.
ACTGGCATGGAGGGTTGAACTGTATGCATCACATCTGTATCAAAATTGAAATCAAGTAAAATAAATTACAAAAATAAGTCCATATTGAGACGGATAAGCTGCGAGCGTACAAGTAATGGCTCAAAATTTTGGGTGGGGGTCCCGTGCCACTTTTAGGCAGGGATAGATGACCAGCATATAATTTTTGGTCAGAAGCTGTCAAATCCCATCTAAAACAATCCGAAAATTCAATTTTTCCCAAAAATTCAGGGAGGGTAAGGTTTAAAATTGTAGGACTCTGGGGGACGGGGAGATGGCCAACTTTGACTGAGGGATCTCCCATCCCCTCAGTCACATGAATGGTTTCAATTGACAAATCGCCAGCAAAATTAACCATTGTTTCCATTAATGATACAGTGCTCGCCACGAAGGTTTACGTTTTAATATGCTCCATAAGATGATAGAGCTTGTTAAGGCGGTCTTGCATGGGCGGAAATAGGACCGACGTGTTAAAGATATAACCCTAACAAGCTCTAGAAGCTTATTAAAGCATAAACACTCATGGCGAGTAGTGTAATTAATTATTGTCTCATTAATAACAATTTGAAAAGTCTGATGATTTTATTTCAGCTTTCAATTGATGGTGATTTAAGCCATCTTATTAACACACATTGCATTATTAATGATTATTTTTCATCATAAATTTATTTGACATATAATTAATTATTTAATTTATGAAAATCAATGAATTCACTAGAAATTCTCAAGTTTTTTGGTTAACGGATTCCTAACAATTTTGAAATATTTTACTGTGATTTCAAAATACACCTGAATAAATCGTTCAAATTTATGAATCGAGTTTCAAAATATTGTTTTTACAATAAATTTTAAAACGCCGAAGCAAGGCAAGAAATATTCATCAGAAATTAGGTTTAGCAAACAGATATTACCTATGACCTACAATTTAATTTTGTTCAATTGTTCCTTCATATGGAAAAATTTTAAAATCAAATTTTGACATCGATCATTATAGCACACAAGTACAACCACAAAGGCTAAATATCAAGTCAAAGTTTTCACAAGGTAGGAACCTTGACTGCATTGACAAGTACATGACTTTAAACAATTGCCATGCTCTATGTACACCAAATGACATGATCAAATTTTGAAAACCCAATGTTAGAAGGCCTGCATCCTCTTATGCAGACTCTGTCACATACAGTGCTCGCCATGAATGTTTACGTTTTAATATGCTCCGTAGGATGATAGAGCTTGTTAAGGCTTATATGTTTAAGACGTCGGTCGTGCATGGGCGAAAATAGGATAAACGTGTTAAAGATATAAGCCTAACAAGCTCTAGAAGCTTATTAGAGTGTAAACATTTGTGGTGGGTAGTGTACTAGAGTGTTTTAATCGTGTACACATAAACCGTGGGCGTATGCAGGGGAGAGGCAGGGGGCAGCCGCCCTTCCAATGAGCCCAAACAAAATTTTGGAAAGAAAAGGAAATGCAATAAAATTGGCATCTTTTCATGAAAAACTCTAAAATTTTTGGCGTTTCATGCCAAAGAATCATTGATTTTTTTAATTTAGGCCCAAACGAGGCTAAAAACGTCATTTTTGATAGCTTATCGAGAGAAAACATATTTTTTAAAAGAAAGTTTGAATTTTATGAGCTTAAAAGATAGAGCGTGTTTGGAAACGTCACAAAATGCACATTATTTGGTGCCCCGGCTAAGATATCCCGAAAAATAGAGTCACCAATTTTGGACCACCTCCTTAAAAACCCTGCACACGCCTCTGACATAAACACCCAGTGACGCATATAGGATTTCCCTAAGTGGGGATAAGGTACCTCAACTTTTCCAAAGATAGGTCAAAAAATTTGCCGTTAATGCGCAAAATAATGTTATAGGCGTTTTACATTGTATAATTTTACTTAAAATCACTTTTGATGCTATGTTTGTAAAGAAAATTTAAAAAATATTTGAAAATCTTGCGCAAAAACATTAAATTTCTTTATCGAAAATCTGGTGCCACATGCTGAAAAGTTGGTAAATTAAGGCATAAGGACATTTAGAAGCTTGATTTACTGCTACTTTTCCTTATATGTAGCATTTGATGCAAAACGTCAAAAATCTTGTATTAAAAATAGAAGAAAGCCATGCTGCTTGCTTCTGCTAATGAAATTATTTGAAACATATTTCATCTGCAAAAAATCACTTCCAGGTTACCAGGAAAGTAAATAAATGTGAATAATAGGTACTATGCAGCGCGCAGCACTGGAACTTTAGAGAAATTACGGTCATTGACAGCAAAAAATCATTGCAAGTCACATATACATTCTTTATCTCGCCAACTACTTTTTGCCAATAAGAGGGAGGGGTTGCCGCCATACGTGGGCAGTACTAAAATTCTAGAGGAGGGTGCAAGATTTTTCAAAGGTCAAAAATGGCCTTTAAATTTGTGATACAGCAAAAAAACGTCATTTTTCAACGTTTCTCATCGGTCACTATACATTGGCATCAAAAAATTGCGAAAAAAACAAAAAAAATTTTAAAAATTGAATTCTGGAGGGGGGTATTTTGGTTTCTCGGGGGGGGGGGTAGAGGGCCTAAAACTGTAAGTTCAAAGTGTTGAAAAACTGATGGTATGTGCAATAAAACGACGATGATACAAATTTCGAATAAAGCTATGTTTAAGATATCAAAACATAAAAAATTGCAGATAAAACGAAAAAATTTGAAATTTAATTTTTAGGCTTTTTTGATTCTAGGGGCTACTCTGGATTTGAAGAGCGTTCTTACTAGACATATGCATGTATAGGGTGTCTAGACACCGGTATTTTGGCCAACCCCAGAAAATCGATAGATTACCAACATTGAATTTTTGCATGTTTCTCAGGGATTTCTGCCAATTTTACACCACCCAAACCTCCGTTATTCAGCTGTTGTACAGGTATGCTCTAAAGCCAACAAACCATACATTTAACGGCTCAAGATTTTGAGCGGTGCCTCAGCCAATTTCAGAGTGGGGGAGGAGGGAGGGTAGATGAACCTCCTTAGCCAAAACAGCCAAAAAACAGCTAAAAATGATCCAAAAATCAGATTTTGTCCTTAAATTGGGGTCATCAATTTTCTGACTGTGTGCGATTAAGGACGACCGGCTACAGGTGGAGAATCCCCATATTCCTCTTACACATCTGCAACGAACTGCTTCTCAATCCCAAATTCATAAGCGCTTCAAAGGCTGTTCAAAAGAGTCAACTCGATTGCCCATTTTTATTGTGATTTTACAAGTTCCAATTTTTCACACCAGGGCAGGGGCGGATTAAGGGAGGGGGGGGGGGCGGTAGCCCCCCATTGGCCCAAAATAGTGCGCAAAATTAAGGATTTTTGAGCGATTTTTAGCGATTTTTGGGTTAAAACGGCTAATTTTTCCGCCCAAGTCAGGGTTCCGCCCTCTCCCCCTTAGCAGGCACGTATAGCTGTGGGGGATGAGGGGTCCGGGACCCCCCAAAATTCAGAAAAACATGGAAAAATATGTTTTTTTCACACGTTATTTTGTGCTTTTTCTGGCTTAGACCCTCCAAAATTGGTGTTGGTCCCCCCAAAATAGGAGGGCCAGCTACGTGCGTGCCTCTTAAGGGCACCACCCCCTCTTAGGAAAATCCTGGATCCGCCACTGCGCCAGGGTAGTACTGAAAACTCATTATGACATTTACTCACTTTCCATTCTCATGTCTTATGCCACTCGCTATTCATAAGAGTTGAAATTTTTATTCAAATAAGTTTTGGAAAAGGATAGGTCATTCAAGTATTTTTTGGTATTTTTTAAAATCATTTTATACAAAAAGCATGACAATTATCCCTGATCTGAAAAATAGTTTACTCCTCACACTAACATATTACTCAATATGCTATTTAGAACATACTTGGCACTGGTCCAACAGACTGTAGTTGTTGAGCATGTGAAGCATGAGAGGCCGGAAAATAAGGCCTTTGCTGTTGTTGCTGCTGTTGGTTATCCGTTCGGGGTGCAGTAGTCGGGAAAAATGAGCTTGTTGGATTGGTCGAATAGGGGATGGTAGTCGGTGGGAAATGAGCCGCTTGTTGTGGGATACCAGTGGGATGATGCGGTGAGAAAACAGGCGCAGCAGCTGGGAATGGAGTCATGTGAGGCAAATATACGGGTGCATGCTGACTCCATTGAAACACTTGATTTGAATTAACACCCGACATAGCCAAAGATGTGGGCTGACCTATGATGAAGAAGATCGAATTTGACAAAGTGCTAGCACATTAGAAAATTCTGAACGCTTGATAAATGTTAAAAACTGTCGAATAAAATTATTAACAAATAAATGAAGTAAAAAGAAAATTTGATGGGATTGTTTAATTACATTGTAATGCGTGCAAATGAAAGCAAAATTTATTAACATATGTACAGCTTTAATTCGTAAGATTAAGGAAAAAAGTAGAGGAGCATATTTATTATAGCAAGGAAAGATGCTATGATGGAGCAAAAAGGGACGAGTGTACTTGGAAACACGCATTATTAAAGATATTAAAGACGGGGACTAGGAAAAGTCAGCTAGGCATGCATGCATGCTAAAAATTACTTGCTCACGGCAATGCAAAAATCGGAGTATATTATGCGGCCTGTAGAAGAAACATACAAACAGTGTATCATCCAAATGAAATAGATCACTCTGAAATAAAAAGGACAAATCATGTGGATTATCAAATTTAAGCACAATCATATTGAGGTAAGGCAGCAGAGGCGCTAATTCTGACAAGGACTAAACACACATACACACATATAAACAATATTCAGCACTAGAATATATAAGGCTGGCAAGAATAATCAGAAAGACAATAAGAATTACGCGTGAATCAGGATGACAGTGCTTAATAACAGAAGGATAGTCCGAGTAGAAAACAAAATATAGCAAATAAGATGCAAATTCCATAATTTTTTTAAATCATATTATTTAATATTGGCTTGGCTTCATATCATCAAAAAATGAGATATTGATAAGCAACAAATCGAATGTTTAATACATGTAAAAGTTTCTTCTTAGGCTCTTCGGTAAGTGAACTAGGAAAAAATGTTTTACATCTCAATTTTCATAGGCCACAGAATATACTTCGATTTTTGCATCACTATGAGAAAGTCTAATTTTTTAGCATGCATGCATGCCTAGGTCACTTTTTAGGAGTCCCTGTCTTTTATATCTTCAATAATGCGTGTTTCCGGATATATTCGTCCTTTTTTGCCCCATCAGAGCATTTTTCTTTGCTACTACCACCTTTCCTTCGAAAAAAAAATTTAAATAAATCAGTGAAGTTCAGACGTACAACAAGTTGATGGGGCTCCCCCACCCAAAGATGGTCGTTCACCATCCCCCAAAGTCTGAAAATCGTTGACTCACCCTTCCTATTATTAGAATTTTCGGGAAATATTGTTTTTCTGACATTTTTAGACACTTTTTTTGCTATTTTGGGACAAACATTGGAGGTCATTCAACCCCTTCTCCCTAAAAATGGCCGCAAACCTCCAGCCAAAATTTCTTGAACATGCAATCATATTCCGTTTTTTGGGGTTCATATTCTCGGGGGTCCTGCCATATCCCCACGCTTGCATGTGGTGAGGCATAGTGTGACGTATATTTCCTTTGTTTATTCCAACCTACATAATTATAGGTTACATAGGTTTTCATGACATACACATAATTTGAAAAAATACAAAGGTCACTTGTTGATCACACATGACTCATCGATCTCTAATGCGACACTCTCACGATTAGACCAATGCCCAGATTGCTCGTCATTTACGGTATAAATTTATATGCTAATAAGTTTAGTATATAAGACCGCATGCACATATTTCACACTAAAGCTCAACAGCCGCAATATTTATTAAGATTTTGTCCGAAGTTATATTCAGTGTAGTTGACCAAAATATACCGAATTTTTTACCACATAGATAGCACTTTACACCAACATGAATGATTTTGTATTGAGTGTCAAGGAACGCGACCAAATGCGTTAGGTAACCACTGACACACACTTTTTTTAAAAATATTTAGCATGACTCGGTTCATTACTGGAGAAGTAAGTACACAAAAAATGATCAAAAACATGTTTTTCTTACCTCAGACACCCCTATACCTAACTCTGTATTGAGTTTGAAGAAACGTCTGGAGAGTGCAATAAAAACCCCTGGGAGTACATTATTTTCAGAATACCTTGAAGGTCCCAATTCATAACCAAAGAAGCAAGTAAACTAAAAAAGAGGAAAAAACGCATTTTCTGTCTACCCAAGAGTGTAAACTTCAAACTATTACTAACTCCGTATTGATTTTACATGAATGCGGTCAAGTTCAACGATGTAGCCACTAAAGCATACTTTACTTTAACTATAATTTTTAAGTTGCGACTTATAACCAGCAAGAGGAATTATTCAAAAAGACCAGCAAAAACGTTTTTCAACCTTAAACCTTTACACTTAGCGTACTGTGGCTCAATAACCAGTGCGAATTTCGAAAAACAAGAAAAGACAATCTCAAAGAATGTACGCTCTACACTATAGATGCAAATGTTCTTTTCGTTTCTAGAGGTTTATTTTCTGAGGGGTCCTGCTGCCTAATCCCCATGCCTAGTGGTGAAGCGTAGTGCGCTATATGTTTCCTTTGTTTAATCCAACCTACATAATAAGGTTGCACAGCTTTTCATGATATACAAAAAAGTTGGAAAAATAAAAAAATCAATCGTTGCTGGACTAGAAAACACACGATTAAACGATTTGTAATCCGACGCTCTCACCAATAGAACATTGACATAATTACTCGGTTTGCGTTCTGTTTTAAGAAGGTGCATAACATCAATTTATAAGCTATACGCTAATAAGCATAGTATGGAAGACTGCTTGAACATATTTCACACTTAAGCTCAGCAGCCGCAGTATTTATAAAGATCGTGTCCGAACTCATATTCAGTGTAGTTAACAAAAAATACCGACTTTTATACCCCCAAAGATGGCACTTTACACCGCCATATTGAGTGTAAAGAAACGCGACCAACTGCATTTGGTAACCACTGACAAGTGCTTCTTTTTCAAAATATTTTGCATGACTCGATTTATAACTGGAGAAGCTAGCACACAAAAAACGGTCAAAAAACATGTTTCCTTACCTCAGAGATTAAATTTTACACCTCGATACCTAACTCTGTATTGAGTCTGAAGAAACGCGTCCAAGTGTGATGTGTAACCATATGGAGTACATATTTTTAGAATACCTTGCACGTCCCGATTTATAACCAAAGAACAGATAAAAATGCATTTAATGCGGTAAAGTTCAACGTGCAGCCTCTAAAGTTTACTTTATTTTAACTATAATTTCTGGGGCGCGACTTAGAACCAGAGAACAAAGTAGTCCGAAAATCGGCAAAAATGTGTTTTTTCAACCCCAGTTCTTTACACTTAGCGTACTGTACTCAAGAACCAATGCGAGATTCAAAGAGATAAATCTCGAGGAATGCATGCTCTACATTATAAATACATTAGATTATTTCTAGTTTGAACTGAGTTATTTGCAGGTACATAGTAGCCTGAAAAAAATTTAAATTCAACATTTGTCTTACTATAGGACCAGAACCAGCTGATGTCACAAAACAAAGTACAGATTCGTGACCTAGAGACCATGTACAAAATTTAAAAAATTGATCATCGACAAGCAATAGCCGGAGATTTGAATTTTTGGTGTAAAGTTTATACTGTCAGTACGAGCTTAGCATTAAGTGTAAAGAAAAACAGAAAAAATCCGCAGAGAATTTTTTTATTATCTATCTTCAAAAAGAAGCGCAACTTCCAAATGTGTCCGGTTATAGCTGTTGGGGGGCTCATATGTTGGGGGTACCCGAGTATATTATAAGTACGCGCTAACGTGCTACCGATAATTACATAAAACAATAAGTGAAAGACAAATCGAAAACTCAATCGTATTGCGCATGAATGAATGACTTTTTAAAGAGCATTATAGGTTATGACAACTTGAAGCATAAGAACGGGAGTTTATAAGATATACTGGGAAAAAGTAAATACATCTAACAAGGGGCGTACGCAGGATTTTTGTAAGGGAAGGGGGGGCGATCCGGAATTGGCGACCCTATATTTCGGGATATGTTAGCCGGGTACCGAATAAAGTGCATTTTTTGACGTTTCCGAACATGCTTAATCGGTTAAGCTCAAAAATCCAAACTTTTCTAAAAATTTTTATTTCCGTCTAATAAGCTATGAAAAATTACATTTTTTTGGCGTAGTTTGGGCCTAAATAAAGGAAAATAATAATTCTACGGCGCGAAGCGAGGAAAATATTAAGATTTTTTGATGAAAAGAGGCCTAAAATACCACATTTTTGTCCATTCAAAATTTTCGGGGGGGGGGATCAACGGTTCTTTTTTCATCATACATGGGCAGTGTCTATCACACTCGAACCAAGAAGATGAGGGATCCCCCATCCAAAGTGGTCGTTCCACATCCCTTCAAAATCAATTGGCCAGAACACGTTCTTTTTGTTTTTTTTTGTTGCAATTTTTAGGTGTTTCATTGCCATATTTGGTCAAAAATTACAGTAATTTACCTCGTTCGCCCCCTCAAGGCAGCCGGGACCCACACTCAAATTATGAGCCGTTACATATACAGTGTCTAATGTAAGGAAGTGTCTGGCCTGGCATGGACGACGTTTCTTATTAAACCTTATCCGTAGGAATAAAAAATCGGCAAAAAACAAAAAGAAATCGAAAATATTATTTCAGATGTCTCCCGGATTCAAGAGAGGAGATATTTTAAATTCGGGAGAATGCCTAAATCAGACGTGAACGTGTAGGCGTGAACTGGAAAAACGTGAAATTTTCTGAGGAAAATGGGCAAAATAAGGGCCAAAACGGACCGAAATATAATATTCCCCAAAAGTGCTTGGAATTAGCCACAAACTGTGGAATGCAGTAGTTTAAATATAGGTGGGCAGCACCGAAATCCTGGAGGGGTGCGGTTTTCAAAGGTCAGAAAATTGTCTTAAAAGTGATGGTATGGCGAAAAAACGCCATTTTTTAATATCGAGTGCTATCCATTGGCATGAGAAAATTTGGAAAAAAACAAAAAATCTCAAAAATTGAATTCTGGGGGGTATTTTTGGTTTCTAGGGGATAGTATTCGAACTTCTGGGGGGCATACCCCCGCCAACTCGCCACGCCCACGTGTGGTTCTAACGCTATTTTAGTACGTTTGCCAGGTTTTGAAGTCATTTTGATCCCAAAAAGGTCAATAACTATCCTCCGGACCACACATGGGCGTGGGGGGGGGGGGTCTGGGGGGGTCTGGACCCCCAGAAACCAAAAGACCCCCAGAAATCAAAAGACCCCCCAGAAATCAAAAGAGCCCCCAGAAATCAATTTTTGAAAATTTTTTTCGTTTTTTTCGCAATTTTTTGATGCCAATGGATAGTGCTTGATGAGAAACGTCGAAAAATGGTGTTTTTATCGCCATATCACCATTTTTAAGACCATTTTTTGACCTTCAAAAAATCTTGGACCCCCCAGAATTTTCTTGCTGCCCACGTATGCTCCGGACTGGCTGACTCATATGTAGATCGGCAATGCTGTGCACCTATGGTACTGACAGACCCATTACAGGCGGACATGGAAGAGTACGGGGAAGGACTGGAACTATTTATATACACGATCTAGGGGATGGGATTTAGTAAGAGGAAAGCTGTTAACTCCCAGAAATTTTTTTATCCCCCCTGCGCCAGAATTCGCGATTTTTCGCAAGTTTTCAAAGTTCCTAATGCTCACGCGTCATATACTAATTTTTCGAGTATATTTTGTTCAAACGATTAATTCTGATTTTTTTCCAAATTTTTAAATGGTTTTATGCTCTAGCTAGATGGAAAATTGCCAGAAGCCGAAAAACGATTTTTTTGAAGCGTATCGTCCATTTTCGAGCCCTAAAAACGCACCCTAAGAACTTTCATCCTCCCTTCCCCAGAATTTTCATGCTTAGCGCATGTCTGACTGGAGAGAAGCTTAGAATCCACAAGACCCCAGAATAAAACCATTGTGAATTTTTTGTTGTTTAAGCTGAAATTTTATGCCAGCGAATATAAGTCGACGGGAAAGGTTCAGTATTTTTTCCCAGACTGTAAACTTCTTGGTTATTTTATTATCTTTGAAATAATTGAAGTTCAAGAATCCACAGGCAATTTTAGACAAAAACTTTACCGGTTCATTGCCTAAATGTTCAACACTGTGCGAGCAGGCACGTAGCTGGCCGTCTTATTGGGGGACCAACCACACCTGGGCGTGGGAGAGGGGTTTGGGGGGTATGCACCCCCAGCCCCCAGAATTCAATTTTTAAAATTTTTTTCGTTTTTTTCGCTATTTTTTGATCCCAACGGATAGTGGTGCTTGATGAGAAACGTCGAAAAATGGTGTTTTTATCGCCATATTACAATTTTTAAGACCATTTTTTTGACCTTCAAAAATCTTGCACCCCCCCAGAATTTTCTTGCTGCCCACGTCTGGGAACAACACCAATTTTTTGGGGGACTGAGCCCAAAAAGCCAAAATAGCACAAAATAACGTTTAAAAAGTCATATTTTTCCGATTTAGCTGAATTGGGGGGGGGAGGTTCGAACCTTTCCCATCCCTCTCCAGAGGAACGTGCCTGTGTGTGAGTGCGAGTATGTTTTTCTAGCCTCTTTTCAATCAGAAAACAAGAAAGGCTGCGGCGAAAATAAGTTTCAATCTAGCAATACGCTGACCGAAACTTTGAAGAAATTTAGATTTAAAATTTTGAAATTTCTAAATATTTATAAAATTTTAAATCTCTGGCGAAACCCGAAATTTAATTCTGAGATTAAAAAAAATCAATTCCCAACTTTAATTATGATAACTTTCATCTAAAAACAAAAGCCTTTATCTAAAGAACACTTTACAAAATATGACTGAAAGACTTGAAGAGTTCGAGCGTTCGTCAAAAAATAAAAAAAGTAATTTTCGCATTTCTGGCCACTTTTCGATATTTCTGTTGTAAAATAAAAAAATGCACAAAAAAGAACCATCATTTAACCAAGCGATATTTGTCCGAAGCAATTGACAAAGTTAAATAAAATACTAGCAAACGAACAGTGGCGGATTCAGGATTTTCCTAAGGGGGCGGTACCTCTAAGAGGGGGGTCAAAACCCTGACTTGGGCGGAAAAATTAGCCGTTTTAACCCGAAAATCGCTAAAAATCGCTCAAAAATCCTTAATTTTGCGCACTATTTTGAGCCGATGGGAGAGGGGGGCGGCCGCCCCCCCCACTCCCCCTAAATCCGCCCCTGCAAACGAAGCAATATAAGTACGAGTATAAACGAAGCGAAACTAAAAATAATAGCCGGCTTAAAAAGTTAAGAAAAAAATTCGAAAAACTAAAAATAATAAGGCAAAAACACCGAGGGCGAAGAAAATTGAAAAATTGAGGGAAAATAATCAAATAAGAGATATAAATGTTTTAAATCATATGTAGCGCAAATTAAACACGTGACTGAGGCAAAAAGCACAAAAAAAGAATGAAAAAGTTAAATTAATACACATATTCTAATTATTATTAATAACAAACAAATAATTTAAATGATGACATCATAACAAAAATAAAGACAAGTCAAACAAAAGAGCTGGCTCATACGTTGAAACCAGGGGCGGATTAAGGGTGAGGGGCGGTGGAGGGGGGGGCGGCCGCCCCCCCAATTGGCCGAAAATAGTGCGCAAAATTAAGGATTTTTGAGCGATTTTTGGGTTAAAACAGCCAATTTTTCCGCCCAAGTCAGGGTTCCGCCCCCCATAGGGGTACCACCAGCGAACGACCGGGCCCAAAATTTGGCCGGGACCGGAACCGGGACCGGGCTTTTGAGGCCGGGACCGGGACCGGGCCTCGTTATATAAATAATAGGTAGGCCTTGCATGATGTAGGCACAAATTGATATATACATTTGCACACCGAGACATCTGGAATCCTTTATTCAGAGACATAGTCAGGGTCTTAAATTGAATGCTTTGTAACCAATAGCACGGAAACCAGATTTTAAGAACAATCATTTGTCAACATTATCAGGAAGCAGTGTTTTTTTGTACAAGGTCCGTTTGTATATGTACTAAGATGGCCCCAAAAGTCTTTGTACATTTTGTGCATGCAATTTTTTGTGTACTCTATATAGTACAGTAAGGATTTTAGTGTGGTAAAACGGGTTTTTCAATCTTTAGTACTTTAGTGAATTTTAGCTAATTTTTAGGTTTCTGACGCCACAAATTACTGAAAATTGTCTCTAAACGGCGCGAAGCGCCGAAAAATTTGACATTGTTCCATTCAAAATGCAAATTCTGCTATTTAAACAAATATGGGACAAACAATTACTCATATCGGCGCGAAGCGACGAAAATTCCAGGAATTTTACACCTTTTTACAGTTTTCGTCTTCCTGAAAATCTTTGTACATTTTGTACACATAAATTTTTGGGTACTATTATATGGTACAGTAGCGATTTTAGTGTAGTAAAAAGAGGTTGTTCGACTTTTGGTAGTGTATTTTAGCTAATTTCTGGGTCTCTAAGGGCAAAAATCACTACGAATCGTCTTAAAACGGCGTAAAGCGCCGAAAAACTTGACATTTTGCCTTTTAAATGCAATTTCTGCCATTATAAAGATATATAGAACGCGTAATTACTCATTCCGGCGCGAAGCGCCAAAGAGTTCTGCAAATTTAAGACCTTTGTTCGCAGTTTTTGTCTTCCCAAAAATCTTTGTGCATGTACAAAGATGGTCCCGAAAAGTCTTTGCACATCGGGAAAAATCTTTGCCGAGTACAAAAAAAAACTGTCAGGAAGCAGTACGCAAAATGAATAGGTCACAGTGATACAGAAAAAGCAAAAATACGGTGGAGTGGACATAATTGATTTAAACAAGAAGTTAATCACATAAGACATCGATCTTAGCAATAAGAACACGCAGTCACAAAATAGTGGCTAATCATTTGAGTGGAATAATATATATAAGATTGTATTCATTTGCTTGGACGAGTTGTTGAGTAACTTTTTGCTTAAGTAGAATAAAATAAGCTAAGGCTACAAAGGAATAGTCACGGGTGCATAGGTTGCCGACAAAACTGTTTTTTTCTTCGACAGAATTTTTTAAGACAAGGCTCGAGTTCTCTTGAGCAAGCTATTATTAGCGTACTGTCACATAGACAACAAAAGAAATCTTTACACTTTTTGCATAAATTAATATTCATACCAATGTCTCTTTATGTTGAATTGTGAGGGTTGCACACTCTTATCGCGCTTGAGCAGAGTCTAGTAGTCAGTATAACAACAATAATGCTATGGTTTTTTGAATACATATATCATTCCCATTATTTGCGGGAAAGTCGACATATCGGTATTTGAAAAAACTCTATTTTATGCACGATTTTAATGCGCATAAATGCATAACATAAGATTCACGCGTCGAGATATGATTGAGATCGGGGACACATGAATGTAACGAGTCGCATCAGTCCATATTAAGTGCAAAATGAATACACATACAGTGCCTACTGATTGACGTGCTACAAAGGTTCAGATTATGTACGCATGTACAGCATTGCACGCTTCTCTAACTTAGGTAAGTTGAATGCCTTGCATAATCTATAAGGCCCGGCCCAGGCCCGGCCGTTCTGAGGCCGGGACCGGGACCGGGCCTGCTAGGCCCGACCGGGACTGGGACCGGGCGCCCGGTCGTTCCTTGGGTACCACCCCAAGGAAAATCCTGGATCCGCCACTGGTTAAAACCTATGTAAAAATTCTTCATCTACATACATTAAATAAAGAACGATTCGGCTTCGAATTGCTAAAAAATTGTAAATTAAAATTATTTTAAATCATAAAAGTTAACGATGTTAAAATATTAAAATAGTTAATTGCCCAAATACGAATATAAGTCGCGAATTCCTCGATTAATTACTCATTATCGATTTATAGAGAATTTTGTCTTGTCAAAATACACTTTTAAGCGAAAAAAATCGATCAATATTTTATTGAATTTAAAATATATTCCATACGACGGCGTAAAGATGTTTACAACACGTATCCAGCCCATACTTTACAACTGACCAGCCGTTATTGACGCAGGCGAAATGGACGAGGAAGCAGGCACTTGACCCGGTGCCAAAACTGTCCCTTTTCGATTTTTTTGATAATAAGCTAGATAATCTTTCAATTTTGGTCCGTCCGTTTCGTGATGGGATGATGTTTTAGATGTTGCTGAAATACAAATATTATTTCGAAGATGCAGCATCCACGGATTAAAACCACAGGTGGGCAGCACCAAAATTCTGAGGGGGGGGGTGAAAAAATTTTCAAAGGTCAAAAAAGGGTCTTGAAAGTGGTCGTAGGGCGGAAAAAACACCATTTTTCGACGTTTCTCATCGAGCACCATCCAATAGCATCAAAAAATCGCCAAGAAAGCTAAAAAAATTTCAAAATTCGAATTCTGGGGGTGGGGTATTTTGATTTCTGAGGGGGGTATTTCAATTTCTAGGGGGTGCATACCCCCAAACCCCCCACGCCCACGTGTGAATAAAAATAACACGAATCCCAAAAATAGGAATTCTACGGGTCGGTTTTTGGGAGGTCTTACGAGTTCTGGGGGGTGTAAACCCGCCAAAAACCCAAGCTCATGTGTGGTTTACACGGAAAGTCGATAAAACAAGAAAAAAATTGAAGCGAAATAAATTTAGAAACAAATGCGTAAATCAACGAATTAAATAGAAAATAATTACGTAGATTTAGTTCTCAAAGTATTAAGCATATAATGATTTGAATGGAGCTAAAATGAAAGCAGTTTAAATAAAAATCAGAGAAAATGTAATGCCGACCAGTGCAAAGCATACATGATCGTGGGAGGGTTTGAGAGGAGGTTCACCCCCACGCATTGGCAGCGACTACAATCTAAGGGGGGTAGCTTTCAGATGAGGCGAAATTGCGAGAAGATGGCACCAAAAATTCAAATCTGAGGGGATTTAACGATTTGATGATTTCAGATTCTGGGGGTGGGTGTAAACCCCTCGCCCATGAGTAGTGCAGCCTTATGAAAAGTCCCAAGTCAAATATCTTCGTACAACCCGAAATTTGCGATTTTAAAAAATGGTAAAAAAATATTTGGCAAAAAAGTATCAAATTTTCTCGACTATAACTTGTTCGACTTATTCGAATATTTCGGCATTTTTTCGAGCTTTTTTAAATTTTCACCTTCTACAAGGAAATACCATTGTCAGAAACGCCAATAAACGATGTTTTTGATGCACATCTACCATTTTTATATGCAAAAAATGAATTTCAGAAAAAAGTTTTCATTTCCCTCAGAATTCCCATGCTGAGCTTCATATTTCAGTAAAACCGAGAATGGATAACTTCAAAATAAAAAAAGGATAAACCTAATTCAAATAAGAGCAGTGTAAAGCAGCCTGTAATTTCAGCTAAGCTGATATGTACATACAGTGCTCGCCATGAAACATGACGCACTATAATCGTCAGATTTATATCAGATGATGCGTCGCGAGCGCCGCGTTTCGTCTATAATGCGCTATCATCTCTTTTTTATTATTACAGGATATTTATCTGTATTGTATCGTTAATCTGGTGATGCAGACGGTGCAATTTAGCTATTAATAGCGCCAACAAAAAGGAAGCGCGCATGTGAATCCCAGAAGCGCGCACGTGCCTGGATATAGAATGGCATTCACGTGCGCGTACTCGCCTGAATACAGCATTCACGTGCGCGCTTCTGGCATTCACGTGCGCGCTTCCCTCTTGTTGGCGCTATTAATAGCTAAATTGCGCCGTCCGCATCGCCAGATTAGCGGCATGATACAGATAAATATCCTATAATAATAAAAAAGAGATGATAGCGCATTATAGACGGAACGCGGCGCTCGCGACGCATATCTAATGAAAATCTGACGATTATAGTGCGTCATGTTTCATGGCGAGCACTGTATTACAAAGTAGGATTCGTAGAAAAAAATACAAGTTTAAATTAATTAGTGATATTTACTAGTCTTTTGAGTGTTTTTGTAAACCGCTTTGAATTTAGCTTCGACGTCGTTGAAAAAATGCGCATATTCGATCATTGCGGCGTTGAATTTTTCGAGGCTCTTTTGCAGTTGATCATAAAACTCGATTCCCTGCTTCGATTTTGCTTTCAAATTTATATAAACGTCATAGCTGTCGATCAAATGGTCGATGAACTCATCTTTTCTGCGATGAAAAAAAATTAACTTGAAGTTATTTCCCGTGAAAAGTTGATATTTTACGCTCACAAACCAAAAATACGGAAACCGAATATAGATTTGGTTTTATATTTTCCCTATAATTCTATGAATTCGACTTAAATCTTTGAGATTTATCAGAATTTCAAACTCTAATTATTTTTGATGCACAAATTTCCCTCATCTTGGAGAAAAAATCGATCAAGGTCAAAACTAAAAAACCCAAGAAAATCCGATCGGGAGCGGAAAAAACTCATGTAAGCTGAAAAACCAGCCCCAAAAACCTTTGCTGCATGCATAATTTGCAGCAGAAATATGTTTACTGGACTTACATAAGCATATTTTGGAAAATATTTCACTTTTTTGCCGATATTTTCTACTATTACATCAAATTTATTGAAAATCAATAATTTTGCCTAAGCTTTATTGAAAGTCCTCTAATTTTTATAAATGAAGCCTTTGACTCGCATCAACAGCTCTAGATAAGGTTCTTACACATCCCCTACAAGAAACAATGCTATCTGAAGCCAGGCACGTAGCTGGCCCTCCTAATTTTGGAAGGGACCATCACCAACTTTGATGGGTTTAAGCCAAAAATAGCACAAAATAACGTGTAAAAAGTCGGGTCCGGATCCCCCAGTCCCCCCACAGCTACGTGCCTGACTGAAGCAGTTCAATAAAAACTAATTTTTTTGCCACGGCAACATACGAGTATACTTAGCATTAATTGTTTTTATGGTTAGTGTTTTTTAGGTAACGATCGAATTTTTTTCGAATTTTTGGTGAAAATTCCTATACTTTCGGGAAAATAAGTATCAGACATCACGTAAGATTTCACGTAAAGCATTCCTGCCAATTTTTATAAAAATCGACGCTGGTTTTTTATAGGTTACAACTGGTTTTTTTATTAGGTTTGACTTTGAAGGTATACTGTAGCCCGATGGATAGGATATGACGGCTTAATTTTTTGGAGAACAGCCTGGGGTATTAAGTTGAGACTTTAAAGATTCCTTGAAACACGAATTGCAGACTCTAAAAAATGCGTAAAAAATGCGCAAAAAAGACTGATTTTTCGGAACTTTCTGGTAAATTCGTATGTCAAGTTTCTGAATGATCCAAAAAGAGATTAGGCCTCAGTCGTGATCTGCAGATCATAGTTCTTCCAAAGGTATAATATCATCAGCCATCTCCTATTGCTTACAGAGAAAAGGGGTGGTTCTTTTTAGCTCCCAAATCCACTGATTTTTATTAGAGGACAGCACTAGCACTATACAAGATCTGATAAAATATTAAAATTCAGCATTTCGAATGCACCCGTGATTTTAACGCTGTCAAAGACAATTAAACCTAGAATGATCTGGTGGAAGCTTAATGAATCCTAGACCTAAGAGTCAGAAGACTACCTACCTACAGAGGTAGATGTAAAAAGAAGTCTAAGGGCTTAATGCCTAATTCGGCAGACCACAAAAATATATTTGAAAACTTATTTCCTTCTCCCTGATTTTTCTGTTTTTAACATAAATTACATTTTATATTCGATTTAGATTTTTTGAGAGCTCGACGAGAAACGTCAAAAAATAGTGTTTTTTAACCACCATCATAAATTCTTCGGCACTTGTTTGGCACCTGAGAGTTTTGGACCCAGGATTTTTTTTCGGCGCCCATATAGGTCACAAAATTTCGACAACATTAGCCTTTCACCCATGCATGTAACAAAGAGAAAACTTTGACCGCCGCTTCCCAGAAAAAAACATGCGTCTTCTGGCCGTTTTCAGGCGTTTTTTTAGCCGTTTTTTGCCTTTTGTTGAAGGTCATCCCCCACCACTTCAAAGATGGCCGCGGACACCTACGCTATAAGTTCCAGCCGTCACAAGTATGGTTTTACCTATTTTTGGCCAAAAATTAAGGCCACTCACACATCCTAAAGACGAACGGGGATAAAAAATGAAAAAAAACAAAAATAAAAAAATGTTAAAAAAGATAAAAAAATAAAATTAAAAAAATAAAAAAAGATAACAAAAATTAAAAATAAAAAAGATCAAAAAATTGACATATCCATCTACCCATAAAAACCCAAACCAAGCACACGAGCTAAATCCTAATTCAACTCTCATCTAATATAGACCTGAGGCAAACTGATTTTTTCCAAGTTTTACTCCATCAAACTCAATTCTGATGTCTTCACTTTACTGTAGCTTTTATTCTGCGGAAGGTAATCATAATTGATTGCAAATGAAAATTTCTTAAACTTTTTTGGCGACTTTCCAAAACGAGCCACAATTTAAGGAACAGATGCGCAGAGCAACCCAAAATACAATGCTCGCCATGAATGTTTACGTTTTAATATGCTCCATAGAATGATAGGGCTTGCTAAGGCTTAAACATATGTTTAACACATCATTCGTGCGTGGGTGGAAATAGGACCGACGTGTTAAATATATAACCCTAATAAGCTCTAAGCTTATTAAAGCGTAAACATTTGTGGCGAGAAGTGTTTGTCTAAATGCCGACCTTACTTCATATTGTCGGCTAATATAATTATGGAATTATGAAACCAGCTGCAACAGAAATGTAGATAAAAATCTCTATAATTAAACTGGTTTAGGAATTTCGGCCGGTTGTAAGCTTTCTACGCTCGATTGGGGAAGGGGGCGCTTCCCCCGAAAAAATTCATCGTCGTGCAAATTTTTTCACCCCGCCCCCAGAATTAACGATTTTTCAAGTTTCAAAAATTTTTCTGAAAATTCGTGAAAGTGCTTTTTTTAAGCGTTTTTAGCTATCTATTCGCGGAAAAATGTTTTGAATAATTATGATTATAATTATTTTTCAAAACAAAGTTTCAAACTATATATTGTTAAATTTCTCCAACGTTTTTGATTTTTTTTTCTACATTTTTTCATGTTTTTATGCTGTAAAAAGATAGAGCATCGTCAGAAACGCCAAAAAACGATGTTTTTGACGTGTACGAGTCACGGTTTTTTTTGTATTCGGAAAAGATTTTTCGCGATGTACAAAGACTTTTGGGGACCGTCTTTGTACATGTACAAAGATTTTTAGGAAGACAAAAACTGCAAAAAAGGTTCGAAATTTGCAAAATGCTCGGCGCTCCGCGCCGAAATGAGCAATTGTGTGTTCTATATATCTCTATAATTTTAGAAATTGCATTTTGTGCGGAAAAATGCCAAACTTTTTGGCGCTTCGCGCCGTTTTGAGACGATTATTACTGATTTTTGCCCTCAGAAACCTAGAAATAGCTAAAATACGTAACCAAAGATCGAACAACTCTGATTTGCCAAACTTAAATCGCTACTGTACCATATTATAGTACCCAAAAATTTGTGTGTACGAAATGTACAAAGACTTTTAGGGACCATCTTTGTACATGTACAAACGGACCTTGTACAAAAAAAACACTGGTACGAGTACCCACCAATTTTAGACCCAAAAAGGCACTCTAAAATTTACCCCCCCCCAGAATTCCCAAGTTATGCATGTCTGGTAACAAGGTAACAAGGAATTCGGAGATACCCCCACCCGAAAGCGGTCGTCCTGTTCCGCACCCCCTTCTTCTCCCAAAGTGAGAAAATTCTTGACCGCATGACTTTGGGTGTAAATGTGCATTTTTAGCCATTTCGAGGTGTTTTTTTTACAAATTTTGGTACAGAGTTGGAGGTCAGCCACTGCACCGAAAAAGCGGAGAGTTCAACCACTAATTTCTAGGCGTTACCAGGCTAGAAATCAATTTCGCCCACCTAGGCCAGACAACACACTAAATTAATCGCAAAAACATTACTGATGAGTGTATTATTCAATCAATTAATTATTACATATTTATTATTCAATAAATTAATAAATACTCTACCCATATATATGTAAGAGGGCGGATTGGAGGGATTCCCCAGCCAAAGTCAGCCGTCCCCATCCCCCCCAAAGCCAGAAATTTTCTGACTCCCCATTTTTTGGGAAAAATCAAATTCGTTGGCCGTCTTTAGGGTTTTTGACCGTTTTTGGCCAAAATTTAAAGGTCAGTTAGCCCACCCCTAAAAATGGCCGGAGACCCCCGAAATTTCGAGCCGTTTTATCTATGGCTCCACCTAATCGATTAATTGATTGATTACGAGTATTATTCACTAGATTATAAGCAAATTAATTAATTCTTGAAAATGAACCATAGTAAGTGTTAAGAGCCTTTGATAAAATTTTGTAATATATTATAAATTATGCCAAAAATTTGGCATCGACTTTTTTCTGCAAAAAACCTGATACACAACATGCCATTTGATTGGAAAAACAAGATTTTTGAGTATTACTGTAATCAAACACGTAGCTGGCCGTCCTACTTGGGGGGACCAACACCAATTTTGGGGGGACTAAGCCCAAAAAAGCCAAAAACAGCACAAAATAATGTTAAAAAGTCGTATTTTCCGATTTTTCTGAACTTCCCCCAGAAATACGTGCCTGTCCACGCCCACGCTTACTTGTTCAACGCGTCTCCGATCGATTTTCGAACCGGGGCGTACTTAGCGTTGGCTTGGGTCAACGCATCCAAAATATTTTCCTGAGCCGCCAAATTCTGATTGACAATTTTCAAAAATTCGTCGTGCTTCGAAATTTGCTTGGAAAATATTTCCTGCGAAAAAGCGTGTAAACAACTTTACACTTTTTAATTCCTTGAAAACATTTAGATAATCGTTCGAAAAACTTGAAATACGTAGAATTAAAAATTTAAAATTTATAAAATCACTTTACACTTTTAGTGTAAACTAGTGTTAATTTCTGGTTTTAACAAAATACTAAAAAGATTCTAAAAAATGAAACTAAAACTGCAGAGTTAATGTTACTGTCTGTTAGAAAGCAGCTACAATAACACTATGTACTTTTTTGGAATTTTCTTCATGCTTTTTTGTAGGCAAGTTGTTACTGCATATTACAGAATAGTCAGTCTAATACATAAGGCTGGGAATAAATGACCGAACTCAAATTTTCGGCAAAACCGGCCAAAAAACACAAAAAACGACCAAAAAACACAAAAAACGGCCAAAAATGCAATTTTCTTTCAAAAATTGGGGAGGGGTCACAAAATTGCTGACTTTGAACGGACTGGAAGACAGTCAACTTTTAGTGGGAGATCCCCCATCCCTCTGTTACATGCATGGTCTGCTCCACAAGAATCCGGCGGACCCTATCAAAAAATTGGCAGACTCCTCAAAATTCAATTGCTGACGCTATTTTTGGCGATTTCGCCCCATCGGACCTCAGAATTTGGTTGGTTGCTGCCCATGTACAGTCAGTCTGTTCTAAAAATAGCACTACAAAAATTATGCTGGCATAAAATAAAATACATAAAAATGCAAAAAAATGAAAAAAACGTATAAATTCCCAAAAAATCTCACATCTTTGTCGGAATCTTTATTGGCCAAAAGTAGCTTTGTTATATCGTCGTCGTTTAAACGCTGCCGAAATTCGTCCAACAAAGCTTTGCGCTGGGCCTTCATTTCGTCTATTTTGGCCATAATACGCCTCAGCTCAACTTTTTCTAGTCCTAAAATGTTTAAATTGGATTTTTATATTTAAATTACTTATGTACAATAAGAGCAAAGCGTATTTTTAATTTACGTATTTTTAATTTATTTCCAATTTTTTAATTCATTTTATTTTTAATATTTTTAATTTATTTGTAAAAAATTTGAAATTTTTTTAAATTTTTTACAAATTACCCAAATTATTTTTAACTTTCTCGTAAAATCGAAATTTTTTTTATACTTCCGAAATAACCTACAAATTCGACTAACAGGTATTCGGCCTTACTTTAAATAAATTTTTTCTGTTTTATTTCGATTTAATTTAATGAAATTTCAATATTTTGAATGTTATCGCAATATTTCGATTTAATTATTTTAATCATTTGTATCACATTTTAAGCAAAAGCTGTAAAAAGCAAAAGGCAATGGTTGAAGCCAGTGGCGGATCGAGGATTTTCCTAAGGGGGGGGTGCGGTACACCTAAGGGAGGGAGGGGCGGAACCCTGACCTGGGCGAAAAAATTAGACGTTTTAACCCGAAAATCGCTCAAAAATCCTTAATTTTGCGCACTATTTTGGGCCAATGGGGGAGGGGGGAGCGGCCAACCCCCCTTATCCGCCCCTGGTTGAAGCATTTTAGGTTCGGAGGAAATCCATTTTTCCACAAGTGAGTGCCTCCGTTAAAACTTTGAATTATAGACTTTTGCGTCAAAATGCCAAAAAACATTATTTGTGTTCTTTTCGGCATCTTTTTGCTTTCTTTGTACTAAAAACGTGTTTCGATTTTATTTTTGATTCGACACATTTTCCACATCTTTTTTCTTTCGATTTTTATCATACTTTTTTCTTTTTGATAATATGCATATAAGTAATACACGCTTATTCATATTTCACGAAATTGCAAGAAAAAACAAATAATCGATAATTTTCAATAAATTCATTCTAATAAATGAGTTTGAATTCATCGTTTAGACGTTTTTGCGCAAAATGACACTTTTCATCATGCATTGATCTTAAACTATTAATTTCTTAACTTCTATTTATTTTTGAAATTTTCTACACTTCATGATCGTTCTATTTATTTTTTGTTTTTCTGCGTCATTCTTCGTTTATGATTTATTCATAATTTTACGGCATTCAGCATTTAACTTCTATTCGTTTTAGTGTTTCTATTTTTGTCAATTTTCAATAAATTTGTCATATTTCTGATTGACCTATTTCTCTCACACATACATATTTGTTTGGGACCGGATACGGGGTACCGTATCATGCTAAGAGTCAGTGGCGGATCCAGGATTTTCCTAGGGGGCGGTACCCCTGAGTTGGGGCGGAACCCTGACTTAGGCGGAAAAATTAGCCATTTTAACCCTGAAATCGCCAAAAATCCTTAATTTTGCGCCTATTTTGGACCGATGGAATATGGCGGCCGCCCCCCCCCCCTAAATCCGCCCGTGCTAAGAGTGCTTAGGTCCGTATCTCTGGAGAACTCCTAAATTCAGAAAAATAGGGGAAAATAGGACTTTTTAGACATTATTTTGTGCTATTTTTGGCCTTCTTGGGCTTAGTCGTCCCCCGAAAATTGGTGCTGGTCCGCCAAAATTGGACGGCAAGCTATGTACGTGTCTGAGAGTACTTTACAAAGAGAATAATTCTAAAGGGTTGTTGGTTTTTCGGCATACATTTTCGGTATCGTCAAAAAGAACAAATTCTTAATTCAGGGAAAATTTGACTTAAAAAATCTTTCCCACGGTATCACTTTCGGGCCATTTTTAGCCCAAAATCCAGCAACATTTTACACATGCACACTTTGCATTTAGCAGCAAACGAACTAGTTAACACCAGATCTTACAGTACCTATACTTTCCCATAGAAATAAGCAAACTAAAAAACAGTAAAAAAGTAAAAAAGTGAAAAAAAGTAAAAAAAAATAAAAAAACAAACAAAGAAAGTAAACCCTCGACTTTAACAAGGAAGCGCATAGATAATCAAAATTGAATAAAAATAAATCACAAATTTAGTTACATGAAAATTTAAGCCGAAAAATAATAGCCAAACTATTTACAGCGACGCGACCTCTTGTAAAATTAAACAGAAAAGTTCGGCAGAAATAATTGGAGCCAAAGTCGAGCGATCCGAAAAAAAACATTAAAATAAAAAAGATTGACGTAATGATAATTAAAAAACAAAAATAAAAAAGTAATCAAAAATAGCTGACTATCTTCGACCGCCGAAGAGGGCAGACGTTTTTTGATCTCGGTCAGAGGCAAAGATAAAATTCGGAGATTATCCGAATGAGCCGACAGAGCCTCGCGCAATTCCGTGTTATTTTTAGAAGCGCATTTATTAGCGTCCAAATAACTTTTGTACTCTTTTCTTAAATCGATTAATCGAATTTTGGCTTCTTCGATGCCAGGCTCTTGCGCAGCCAGACCCTTAATAAAAGTATATAAGAATTCAATTTTAATTCAGTATACATCGTTGAAAACATTGTTTAAACTTAGTTTAACCATAAAGCCTTATTACACTAGAAACATTTTTACAATGTAAACTGACTTTACACCGTTAAGTTATTTACATTTTAACTTTGAAATACTATTTGGTCATCCTCATTCGACGAATAAACTGTGTCTGCTAATGCAATAAAAGTAAGACCAGATTGTATATAAGTGTAAAGTGAATAGCTTTTTTAGAATATTGAGTTTAAAGCCGGGCAAATTAAACGGAATGTTCTTTAAATCAATTAAAAACTTTTTTTTAAATTTTTTAATTTTTTAATTTTGATTTTAATTTTTTTAAATTTTTTGATTTTAATCATTTTTTAGCAAATTCGCATACAATTAATTCTATATTTTCAAAAGCGCCTCGAAGCGATCAACCTCGCACATTAGTTTTGATGACTACTTTAAACTAAGTTTTAAATTGAGAATATGCTAACTTTTCCAAAAATTTGAACGATTGAGGCCTAAAATTGGAAAATTTCATAGATCCCATTTAAATAGCGTTCAAGAATGTGAACAGCTTTAAAGATTTAAATCAGTCTACAATCATACTTCGCATTTCTTCACTTCATTTTCGGCATCGTCGAGCTGCTGATCAAAGTCCAACAAAACATTTTCAACTTCGCTGTATAACGATGATAATTCTGTAAGGAAGCTTGCTGTTCATTGCCAAAATTTAACAATTTTAACAGCTAACGAGAAGACGGGCAGAAAATAGAAGCTAGAGGGAGAGACAAAAAAATAAAGTCGACAAATACTCAAATAAATTGTTGAAAATCGACAAAAACTAAAACCACACACAGAAAACGCTTAAAAATACATCTTTTCAACACATTTTCAATTAATTTTAGGAACTTCCAAAAAATCGCTTATTCTGAGGAATGAAAAAAATTTTGGGAAGGGATGGAAATTTTTCTCAGGGAGGGGGGGTGAAAACTGCTCCCCCGAGATCATGTATGCAAAGGAGTAAGGAAGGACTCACGCTTTGAAGCGACCGTTATCTTAAACTAACAGTACGGAAATCTTTTTTGAGGACGGCGGAGAGGGGGGGGCAAAATATTATATTTGAAGTGCCGTTTGGGCTTAAAAGCACTATTGAAAAACGTCGAGAAAAATTAAAAGTGAATAAAATATAAACAAAATGAATAGTTAATTCAGCAAAGAATATGTTCAACAAGGCATTTTCGAGTATTTTTAGAAAAACCCTAAAATTATGGGTATAGTTCGAAATTTTTTCCGGTCGTTAATACCAAAGATCATGTGTAGTATGCTGCGATTCGGAAACCGCGGAAAAATATAAATAAGGCACATAAAAAGAGACTAACATGTATTAGAACGTATCTACTTAATAAATACAAGAGCTGTCAAGCTTATGCTGGCAAATCACGTAAAGATAAGGTGAAAAAAATAATCTCAATCCATCCGAGTCCATTGAAGAAAAAGTAAAGAATAATTCCAAACAATTTGAGCAATCATTCGAATTCGCAATACCGCTGAAATACTAATTATTTGCAGAAATTGAGCAAAAATTAACAGCGGCTGCGTGGCCGGAAATGAAAGGATCGGATAAGCAGCGCAGTTGTAAATGAGCGGAGTGAGTGTAAACAAAGTGTAAAAAATTGAGAGTAAAGTGACTTTAGGAATTATAGACTAACGCACGCAAAAACAAGTTTAAAAGATGGATTTCCCTTGCTCGGCCAAAACACTTAGCTGATAAATGAGCCAATTAAAACATGTAAATTATCGTATTAACAAATTATGAACAATTTCTTATTCTCCGTGTGAACCAGTGAATTAATAAAGCAACCAAACGCAATCTGTAGACAGCAGGGGCGGATTTGAGGGGGCGGGGGCGTCCCCCCACCCCATCGGCCAATAATAATTGGCGAGATAAGGAATGGATATGCAATTCGTAAAGATTTTTGGCTGCCAGTGATCATAATTTGATAAATTTTTCGGGCGCTTCGCGCCGGATAATACCTATTAATGACAATTATTCACTTTCTTGGCGACCAAGAAGCCATTTTTTGCATATGGAGTATATTTTACAACAATTTCAATTGCAGTAACAGCTACCTCAGCATAGATTTATTCTATTTTCAAGAATAACTTTTTGAAATTTTCGATATTCCGCGTCAAATGCTGCAAATGCAGTAGATCTATCAGTAAATTAAGCTTCTGAACGTCTTTTCGCCTAAATTTAGTTTCCGGCGTTTCGCTAACACTAAAGAAATTAACCGATTTTTAAGACAAAATTGTCGAACACTTCAAAAGTTTTTGAACAATCGTTGCGTCAAAAGTGATTTTACATGAAAGTAGACAAGGTGACACGCCGAAAAAACTTTATTTCGCACGTGAAGGGCAAATTTTTGTATTGACTGTTTTAGGAAAAGGTTGAGGTACCGTCCCCATTCTCCACAGCCCCCTCCGAATCCTTGATCCGCCACTGGTAGACAGGATCGATTGGAGACGATAATAAACCATCTACAACTAATATTATGAATCAGTGTAAAGTATGTTGGTATTAACGCACGTCACCATATGGGTAACAAGCTGATAAGACAAAAGTTTTTCAACAGGGTCGAAATATAAATTTACCTATCAATCGATGCAATCAAGGAGGAGGTACTTTAAAATACAAACAAGTTTACAAAAATCAAAAATCATGTTAAAAATACATCGAATGTCGCTCTAAACGTAAAGGATTTGAATATTATTTATCCACGCGCAGGCGTGGGGGTTTGGGTCAAAATCCAAAATACTTACCCCCCACAGAATTCAATTTTTAAATTTTTTTTTGTTAGTATTATATACTCCTCTACAGAATTTGCATTTGTGGAAAGAAAAATTAAAATACAAGCAAAATACAATAAAATCAGCCTACTATTTTATAACGAAAATTAACCGATAAATGCCATTCGCTTGTGCTGTAAAGTCGTGCAAAGAGAAGATTTTAGAATCCATCTCAATGGTAATCTGTGCTTTTCAACTTTATTGTGGAAAAATTAATAAAATCATGAGTAGCATTAGGCTTTGATGAAAAAATTCAGACTGAGGATTTTAAATAATTCGAGCAATATTTCGAATTATTTGAATAAAATTAGGATTTTGGCCGCGTTTTTCAGTGTCGGCTGTTGAACAGCCGTAGCTGAGCAGAGCAAGGATACATACAGGGCAAAATAACGAGTGTAAAGTAAGTTTATACCTGGTACCGTAGACAAAGAAACGGGTTGTAAACACGCGCCAACCTCGGTATATTTGAAAGATGGCATTTTTTCTATTTTCCTCGTATGTTCATTTTAAATACAGTCAAGTCCGTTAAAATGCGTATATTGTTGTATTAAATAAATATTGAATTAGAAAAAATTAATCATTATTAGTGTAAAAATCTGTCAAGTGAATAATGCTCGAAAGCACCTTCAAAACAGTGTAAACTACATACAGTGGTCGCCATGAAAGATGACGCGCCATCACCCTCAGAATTATAATGGATGGTGCGTCGCAGCGCCACGTTCGTCCATCATGCCATCATCTTTTTTATTCAGCGCCATTAACCTCCATCATCCGTAATCTGGCGATGCGGACGGCGCAAATTAGCTATTAATAGCGCCAAAAAGAAAGCGCGCACGTGAATGCTGGCGCGCTTCCTTCTTGTTGGTGCTATTAATAGCTAAATTGCGCCGTCCGCATCGCCAGATTAACGGGTTGATGGAGGTTAATGGCGCTGAATAGAAAAAGAGATGATGGCGCATGATGGACGTAACGCGGCGCTCGCGACGCACCATCCATTATAATTCTGGAGGGTGATGGCGCGTCATCTTTCATGGCGACTACTGTATGTACGCGCTTATTTACAAGTTAAACCCAAGAATCGGGTATTGAAAATGATTCGCAAAAAAGTTTGTTTACAAACTAGACTGAAATTTTCTTGCTGGTGAATCGATCACAGGCGACGGTAGTTTAAACTTCACAGAATTTATGAAAATTCTACTAAAAAGTACGGAAAAGCACGTTGTAAACTATCCAAACGCTTGTATTCCCACATCGTTATTTTAAACCGACGTTATTGACAAATGCGGGCGATTTTCGTAATCAAGAAATGATCAGCACTTTACAACTTACAAAGCTAATCACAGGAGTGAAATATCTATCAGTGTAAGGAACATCACAAACATTAGATACGCTGTCATTCCAGGTGTAAATACGCCAGTTTTTGGACGATATAAAACTTCCTTCAGAATTCCAGAGTGACGCAAAACAGAGAACGCTCTCAAAGATAAAAGTGTAAAGTGTAAACAAACAGATTTAAAATGTAAAGAAGTTACATTAAACTTAATTAACGCACTATTCATAGAGTTGAGCAAGTCGGGAACGGCGTCGGGAAATGCGTTTAATGCGGCGCAACATTCGAGCAATTTCTCGGGTAGTTTACACTCCGCATCTTGATCACGCGATTCCAAGTTTAAACCTTCCAATTGCAACGACGCCAGGTATTCACTGGCAAATCAGAACAGCCAAAACGTGAAAGAACCACAAACATCACAAACAAAAACATGAAAAATTGCAAAAACAAAATGACGAAAAAATAAACAATTAATGTCCATGTGTTTAAGTCCTATTTTAAATATAATTAAAAATGTTAAAAATTTACTTCAATATGCAAAATCATAAATTATAATATAAGTGAGTCTGAAACACCGCCAAAACAGGTTTTTAGCGTATTTTTGAGCCAGTAAACTCAAAATTTTGCGTTGTTTAGAGAAATCTGATTTTTGACAGATTTTGCGACTATAGGTAACTTTTTCCTACTCCCCTCCTTTTACATCCGTAATAATCTACAATTCCAAGTATATTCGTCTTCTTTTTCTTCCATGGGAGCATTTTCCTTTGCTTTATTATTATACCTGCTGTTGTTTTTATTTTATCGTATTTACAGCTACAAATTTTTATTAGAAATACTGAAACTATAAACTTGATATTAAAAAAAAACTAGAATTAAAAAATTTAATTATTCCCGAATAATCAGTATTTATGTAAATCAATCATTTTACGTAAATGGAATCTGGATCAGTGATCAAGAAATTTTTGAAAAACGAATCAAGGTAGTCGACTGGTTTTTAAAATCAAAATCGTGTTTAACCAAAGATTAATATGTTTTCGTTAAATTTTGAAAGCATCTTAGAAAATGGAAAAAAGTTTGCTTTACACTATCAATAAAACGGATTTCAGTTCAGGTTTAATTACTTCACTTCGTTTGTACTGTTTAGATTGTTTCCGAAAAATAGCGAAACTGGATATGAGCAGGCACCCAACTCAAGGGGAAAGGGGGGGCAGTCGGACCTCCACAAAGTACAGAAAAATCGAAAAAATAGTACTTTTTCACCTTATTTTGTGCTATTTTTGCTTTTATTGAGCTTAGTCCCCCACCCCCTAAAATTGGTGTTGGTCCAACCCGATAAAGGACATGAGGGCCCATTATTCCGACGTTATTGGCCGAAATTAGGAATGCACACGTATGTATTTTAAAAACGCAAATTCCCCAAAAAAATTAAAGTACCTAGAAATAAGAATATTGCAGAGAAATATTAATATTTTGATTTATGTTAAATCGATTTATATTTAGTGCTGCCATCATACGTGGACAGCAAGAAAATTCTGGGGGTGGTGCAAGACTTTTTGAAGGTCAAAAAATGACCTTAAATATGGTAGTATGGCGATAAACACAATTTTTTGACGTTTCTCATCAAGCACTATGCATTGGCATCAAAAAATTGCGAAAAAAGACGAAAAAATTTTCAAAAATTGAATTTCGGGGGGGGGGGTATTTTGGTTTCTGGGGGGTGCATGCCCACAAACCCCCCACGCCCAGGTGTGGCTGCCATGAATAATCAAAGTATTTATCACCGATCGTTGCATATATTTATCTCATTTAGTTTTTCGAGGTCGGGTTTAGAAGCAAAACAACTAATTTACGTATTTTTATATCATTATCAGCCATTCTAAAGTTTATAGTTTTGAATTTCCGAAGTTTTCTACATCTATATAATTATCTCAGCTTGAAGAATATCAAAAAGGGAGAGATGATTTTTTATTTTCATTTTTTCCGCAATTATTGAAATTCACCTGTAGCCAGGGGAGGATTTGGGTAGGCGGGGGGGGCGGCCGCCCCCCCGCATTAGCCCAAAATAATGCGCAAAATTAAGGATTTTTAAGCGATTTTTGGGTTAAAACGGCTAAAACGGCTAATTTTTCGGCCCAAGTCAGGGTTCCGCCCCCCCCTTAGGAAAATCCTGGATCCTCCACTGCCTGTAGCTCTCAGGCTCAACAAACAAACGGTGTAAATGTCCAGGTTTGGGCGAGAAAGAACATTTTTCGCACTATAAAAAATTTTTTTGATAAAAAATTGGGAAAAATGGCAATGCTCGAGTTTTGGGCGAAAACTTAAAAATAGAAAGCTGCACATTTTTCTGTGAAAATCTCGGATCAATTTTTTTTTGGGTTGTGAATATTTCAAGAATCGAGAGAACGGTCAAAAAACCGAGAGTATGGGCAGTAAAATCTTGTTTTTCGTGACAGTTCTCGCCAAGCTCCATCCAAAAGCGTGAATCATCGCAGAATTTTGACTAGTAGTAAAATTAGGAGGTTTGGACAGTTTTCTGGGCGAGTTTAAACTTCATTCGTATCAATTACCCTTTGCCTCCCGAGTAAACATTAAACAAAGATCAATACTGAAGAAAATAAAAAACTAAAAATCTGTACATATGTAAACAAAGTCATATTGATATAAAGATTTAACGCACAAAAAAACGTATTCAGTCATGAATAATTCTCAATTTTTCCTACAAAACAGTAAATATAGGAAGACTATAAATATAAAAAGTTTCTAAAAAAGTTAGTAAAAGATCAGCATGTAAACAAGTAAAAATATATGTAATAGAGTGATCTAAGAAGTAAGATACATACAGGAGATCAATAAATCTTTTAAAATTTAAATATCAAATTTTGAAACTTATTCATTCTTTATCAAATAATAACAGGAAGTCATCAATATGAAAAAAAATAAATAAATAAATAGTAAATAAATTAGGCATGCTGTTAGTATAAAAGAAACAAAAAGACGCGAGAAATAGTATATACACATGTACATAAAAAGCAAACAAAATTATATTATGAGATTATATTATTATATTATATAGATTGAAATTATATTATTATTATACACAAAATTATATTATTATCAAATTGAGGTTACTTAAACAATGACTGTAAATCAACAAAATATCGATTTTGTTGGTGAAAATATCGATGAAAAATTATAAGAAATAATAAATTATAAGAAATAAGGCACATTAAAACAAGATAGGATAAAATTTCAAACAAATAATGTGTTTTTCAAAACTCTAAATTTTAAATTTTAAATTTCTTAATTTAATTTGAAATTTAATTTTAAATTTGAAACGAAAATATCCTTTTCCAGTCGTAAACTAATTATTATGTTAGAATGTTCATTTTCAGATGTAAACAAAAAGTATAGACGATTCTTTACACCACATAGCAGAGGGAATAGGCCATCGAAAAGTCAGTCATCCTCACTATCCCCTCAAAGTCAGAAAATTTCGACCCGTCATCTCGATTTTCCGAAAATTCCTGCGTTTTCTGGCTATTTTGAAGTGTTTTTGGAAGATTAGTCATAAATTATAAGTCATTCAGCTCCTCGCTCACTTAAAATGGATTAAAAATGAAATAATGTAAAAAAATAATAATTAAAAAATAAACATTAAACTTGTTCAGAAAAAAACAAAAAAACAAAAAAAAACAAAAAACAAAAAAAAAACAAAATTACCTAGATAATCGAAAACGAATAAATAGTGATGAGCTCCAGTCTGCTTTATACAGTAAGACTTACTCAAGTTGCTGGTCTTTGGCTTCGGCTCTTTCCCTAGTTTCCCTCAGCAATTTGGCCTTTTCTTCGCTACACAAAAATTTTCGCAAAAAACTTCTTAAATCGATAGTTTAAACAACCGAAAAATCGATAATTACTCAATTTAAGTACCCGAGTTATCAAATCTAACAGTTTAAACCGAAACATCACGCTCATTTACTTTGCGATTTAAAAAAAATGAACAAAAACTTATAAAAGGGAGCATATTTAATTGAAAACTAAAACTTATTTGATCTACAAAGCAGGAAATGTAAGCTAAAACGTGCCAAATATTGTAAAAGCTCGAAATTTTCCGAACGTATCAATTTAGTGCTATTTGCTACAATTAAACAATCAACTAGAGCGAGATAAATTAATATCAACAAAAAAATTGTAAAGAATATAAAAAAATTATAGAAATTTATAAGAAATCTATAAAAAAACGACTTAAAAATACAGGAAATCGATAAAAAGTCAAATTATGTTAAAAAATATAGAATATTAAATAAAATGTCCCAAATAATTCCTGGTTCGGGATTACGTCGTCCAAATGCAATCTGGTTCAACCTGAGTGAGTCAGATTAGCATTAGCGTATGTGGTTAAGGCGTACTCACTGGTCGATACTTTTAAATAAAATTCTGATTTTCGCCCGGCTTTAGTTGTTTTACGATAAATCTTCAAAAAATTTCTCATTATCCCATTTTAGGAGTCTAACAGACGCGCAAATGAGGTAAGGAGCCTAGGTGGGCGGCACCAAAATTCTGGGGAGAGGAGTGCAACATTTTTTCACAGTTAAACAAATTGTCTTAAAAATGGTGATTTAGCAAAAAACACCACTTTTCGAGCTTTCCCAACGAGCACTATCCATTGGCATCAAAAAATTGCGAAAAAAACAAAAAATTGAACTCTGGGGTATTTTGGTTTCTGAAGGGGTATTTCGGTTCCTCGGGGGTGCATAACCCCCTATCCCCCCACGCCCAGTTATGTTAACAAAGCCTGCATTCCCAATTAATGGAATGATACGAAATTTGTTGAAGGAAATAAGACATAGTGCCAGGCACGTAGCTGGCCCTCCTATTTTGGGGGGACTAATATCAATTTTGGGGGATCTAAACCAAAAATAGCACAAAATAACGTGTAAAAAGTCCTATTTTTCCGGTTTTTTCTGAATTTGGGGGGGGTCCGGACCCCCATTCCCCCACAGCTGCGTGCCTGCATAGTGCAGGCCACAAATGGAAGAAAATCAGGGGGATTAAGCCCAAAAAGGTCAAAAATAGCACCAAAGAATGTTTAAAAAGTCTCATTTTTTAATTTGCTGAATTTTTTTTGGGGGGGTCCGACCCCTCAATCCCCCAGAGATACGTGCCTGCTAAGACGGCTTTCTAATGGATGGAACTCCCCAGGCAAGGTGACGCCCCCAGGAGGGCCACGGTGCGCAAGCGCGGTAATTTATATATGCTAAAAACCTCAAAATTAAGATGCATTCCGATTTTGCCGAATTCGTCGCTTCTTTTCATAAAGTTAATTTAAATTTAATACATAAATAAAATCTTAACGCGACTCATTATTTACATAAAAACCAGAAATTCTCTTTAAATGAGACGAAGGAGGAAAAATAGAATGAAAATAGAACCAAAATTAAAAAAATCAGAAAACCACGTCAAAACAGCCAGCCGCAATTTCGGAGTAAAAGTTTGACGGCATATACATACATACAGAAAGTAATTTTTCCGATTAACTGATAATTTTTTGACTAGATACGTTGAGATCACAAGGCCCCTGGCAATATGCCAAATACATTACTTATTCGAATATTATTTCAAAAACCTAGACCCGCACGTTCGACATTTGACAAAATTTTGCACTTTTACACTTTCTCACAAAAATTCCGTTGACTGACCACCGAAAGTTGAAAAAATTACTAAAGTGGAGGTCATGTCGAAATTGGAAACCACTTTACACAGACTACAAAAAAGCGTACTTTACAATCATAAAAGACGAGCAACAAAATATTGCATCTATTATCATATGCATCGTTACACTACCTTGGTGTGGGGGGTTTGCGGGTGTGAACCCCCAGAAACCAGAATACCCCCCAGAATTCTATTTTCAATTTTTTTTTTGTTTTTTCGCAATTTTTTGTGCCAATGGACAGTGCTCGACGAGAAACGTTGAAAAAACGTGTTTTTTCCCGCCAAACCACCATTTTAAGGCCATTTTTTGACCTCTTGCACCCCCAGAACTTTGGTGCCGCCAACCTATGGTCGACACCCATTCGCTGTATCGAATTTTCCATTCAGATTCTACAAAATTCGAATTTGTTTCACAGGAGTTTTAAACAATGAGTCAGTTTACAACGAAAATATTCAATTTAAACCTGTACAATGATGCAGATTGGTGCACGCTGAGTGGCAAAAGGCGAGCGAATATGTCAGGTCCGGAAATTTCCGGATCCATTGGATCGAATGGAATTAATTTGACTAACGAGACGCCTTAGAAAAATCAATAAATAAACAAAAATATATGTTTTTGAAGGTCGATTTTTGGAAAAAATTTAAAAATATATAAAAAAGCAAACAAACGACATGAAATACTAAATTTCAATAGAAAATGACTATAAATTAGCATTTTCGAATAACCCAACTCGTGCGTCTTACAATCGGTCCAAAAAGGCTCAGATAATTTATCCAAGAGCATTTTTGCAGAAACTTGCGTTTTTAGTCCATTTTTACGTGTTATTTTGCTGTCCAAAAGAAGAACGTAATTCCGGATCCATTTCAAAAATAGCAAAGGACGAATGAACGTCATCAGCGTTGGGGAGGGAAAAAAGCACAATAGAAAATTTAAACTGTTAAATGTACTTAAGCATTACAATTCGGCGATTTTAATCGGAAAAAGTGGTCGGCTTCATCTCCAAAAAACGAAGTTTTATACACCTTTGTGAACATAAGGGATAATTACGAAAATATTTGAATATTTAAATTCAAAATTGTTTACACCTATATCGCGAGTCTCAACTTTAAACGAAAAATTAAAAGTAAAATATATTACCATATCATACGTGGGCATTGGGAGGGGTGAGAGCCTGAGAGGGGGTATTATTCCCTCCTGAGCTCTAAAAAACTGATAGCTGTAAAGAGGCACGTGGCTGGCCGCCCTATTTTGGTTAGACCAACACCGTTTTTTGTGGGGGGGCTAAGGCCAAGAAGGCCAAAATAGCACAAAATAACGTTTAAATAGTCCTATTTTTCCGATTTTTTTCAATAGCTCTATAGCCTTCACTTGCGCTAATAAATCTAGATAAATAGCCTTTTCTAACTCAGAAAAGTACCAGATGGGTTCATAAATGTTGTTTAGTTGTGTTTCCTGAGTCCAGTGATCGGACCGAGGCCTCGGCCTCGGCAAGCCTCGGCGTTTTTTGGAGCCTCGGCCTCGGCGCCGAGGACGAAGTTGAAAAGTGCCGAGGCGCCGAGGGTTAAAATCAAATTTGAATGAGTTTGATATATCTGTTGAATATTAAATATTTAGACTGCATCTGCAGTACACAGGCTATTTGTTACCTATAGACTTTTCTTGTGGTTTTAGTCGCGTACCCAGTTACACCAAGTTAAATACAGCAAAGTGCCAATTTATTTTTCATGTGATGACTAAGTTTTAATTCTCATGCTCGCTACATGGATCGGTAACACACATTCATAAAGGGGGGAGGGAGGGTTATTACCCTCCTCTCAGGGTACAAGACTGAAGTCACTGTCAGACGATTTTTGATGAAAACCTTTTGAATATTTTTGAACTCAATTTTTACTATGGCAAAAGTGCAGAAAACTATTAGAATTTCACGAAGTGATCAGTATTTTTGAATATAAGCAAGAGTGAATAGACAAACTATCACTATAAAACATGCATGTAACAGCTCAAAATATTCGGGAGGGGCTCCTCGGCGTACATGTAACGGCTTGAAATTTCGGGTAGGGATACCTGGCCATTTTTAGAAGGACGGGGGATTAGCGACTCTAATTTTATGTCAAAAATGGCAAAAGCACCTAAAAATAGCCAGCAAAGCGCATATTTTCGCCAAAACTGGAGAGGGTGGGTCAAAATTCTTTGACGTTGGAGGGATTTATGGAAGAGGGGGTAAATGATCACAAATTTTCGGCCGAAAATCGCAAAAACGCACCTAAAAATGGCCAATAAATGCAGGTTTTGCCAAAAATCAATTTCGGCTCCTGCAATTTTTGGAGCCATTTTTATACAATGTTAAAATACTTTTTGGACAAAGTGATGTCGATTATATCGTTTTTCAGTATATTTTAGGGAATTTCAAAAAATTTTCGGTGCTTCACGCAAAATATCGCTGATATACTGTATTTAGATTGAAGCAGGGGCATTAAACACTCAAAAATCAATTTTTGTGTAATCTAGGCATCTTTATGCAGATTTAAACATCTTTTGTACCTATTTATACTGTTTTTAAAAATTTTATGCAAAATAAGTATTATTTAATAACTTTGCACTTTTTTGCCGTTCAAAGATTAAAATTGACGAATTTATCCTGATGTTGCATTGGATTTCTAAGCACAGTAGTGCTTATTACAAGCAGCGCTTCGCGCCGAACTAATATTATCAACTAAACTCAAGCCGAATTATCACATTTAGGGCCCCGGTTTTTGTATTCGGCAATGATTTTTCATAATGTACAGAGACTTTTCAGGACCGTCTTTGTACATGCACAAAGATTTTTGGCGAGACAAAAACTGTAAAAAAGGTGTACAATTTCCGAACATTTTTGGTGCATCAGTAATTGTCTGTCCTATATATCTTTAAAATAGCAGAATTTGCATTTAGAATGGAAAAATGTCAAATATTCAGAAATCCAGGAATTAGCCAAGATACACTACCAGAGGTCGAAAAACCCTGTTTTGCCACAGTAAATCGTTTCTGTACCATACTATAATAGTACACAAAAAATTTGCATGTACAAAATGTTCAAAGACTTTTGGATACCATCTTTGTACACGTAAAAAGGTATCTTGCACAAAAAAAACTGTTTATGACTGCATGCCGGTTGCAGGTCACACACTGGCAGTATGTAAAAATGTGTATGTTTAAAAATATATTTATATAAAATATCTACAAAAATTTGTTCGCTCATACAAAGACACTACTTAATTTACTGGTCCCCCAATTTGGGATTTCACCCTTCCCTCAACTCTGGACTTTAGGAAACTATGATCGGAAAGTACAGTGCAGTTTCCATCATATTACCTGCCACACCAGAATTGGATGACCGAAAAAGCGTGTTTAAACATGCATTACTGCAAAAGCGAGCACAACAATGGCTACAGCTCTGTCTTTAATAAGCTTATTTCGTTTGTTCGTTTATTTCTTGGACACTGTTTTCTTATTTATAGTAATAAAAGTTTTTAAGTGCTTTTTCAGCCATATTTTTATTAACTTTTCCAAGTCTTCATCAATGGCAACTTGTTAAATTAAGTATGCTTTCATGCTGCTTACTTTATTCAATAAATCCTTCACACATTTAATCTACTATTATTGAAAATAAAAATGAATTATTTGACAAAAGTGTTTAATATTACGATTATTCTCTAGCTCATGTGCATACAAAATATTCTAAGAGTACTAGTTACGGGTATAGGTATATAAGCTTGACCCTCGGCATTACCCTCGGCCTCGGCCTCGGCCTCGGCCGAGGCAAGGATTTTAAGTCGCCTCGGCCTCGGCCTCGGCCGAGGGTCCAAAAAGTACCCTCGGTTCGATCACTGCCTGAGTCCTGAAACGATTTATAGCTATTTTCCAAATTTTAAGTAGGTCGAAATAGCTATTATGAGACTAAAAGATTCTATAGATATTTTTCTCAGTTTTGAAAGGGTACATATTTGCCACAAATACTCGAACAGATTTTATTGATTTTAATGTTTCAATGATTTAATGATTTTTTTGGTTTTAATATTTTTTGTTTCAATGGTTTTATTGTTTTATGGTTTTACAGTGGTCGCCATGAAAGATGAAGCGCCATCACCCTCAGAATTATAATGGATGGTGCGTCGCGAGCGCCGCGTTATGTCCATCATGCGCCATCATCTCTTTTTTCTATTCAGCGCCATTAACCTCCATCATCCCGTTAATCTGGCGATGCGGACGGCGCAATTTAGCTATTAATAGCGCCAACAAGGAAGCGCGCACGTGAATGCTGGCGCGCTTCCTTCTTGTTGGTGCTATTAATAGCTAAATTGCGCCGTCCCATCGCCAGATTAATGGGATGATGGAGGTTAATGGCGCTGAATAGAAAAGAGATGATGGCGCATGATGGACGTAGCGAGCCGCGGCACCATCCATTATTCTGAGGTGATGGCGCGTCATCTTTCATGGCGACTACTGTATTTTAATGGTTTCAATATTAAATTTTTAAATATTTTTGTTTTAATGTTTTAATTTAATGATTTTAATGTTTAATGTTTTAGTGGTTTCAATTTTACTCTTTTAATCATTTATATAATGGTTCTAATGTTTTAATGATTTTATTGTTTTAATTTGATGGTTTTAATATTTAATGTTTTAATGGTTTTAATTTTACTGTTTTAATCATTTAATGGTTCCAATAATGCGATAGTATCGTCTGTTTTGCTATAGAATCGTTTTTTACAAAGCGTTTAGCAGTCTCCGAGTTTTGATTTTAACCCCCCCCCTCAAAGTTTGACCTTGCACACCTGTGAACCATACCGTGATTTAAACCTAATCACGAAATCTTAGATTCCATAATTTTTGGGAATATTTGAATTATGATAATATTTGCAATGATGGCTAGACACAATCTGTGAAGGCGGAAGATATTGCTTAAATAAACAAAAAAAGCTCAAGTTTATGCAATTAACTGCTCAAAGTTTAGAGAGTAGGGTAGTCGGCATACACAATCATGGGCGGTGAGGTTCGCAGTGGCGGATCCAGGGTTTTCTGACAGGGGGAACCCAAAACTTCCCTCAAACTGTCAAAGATTGTTCAAAAATTTGAATATAATGCTTAAAATAGGGACCGGTTTTTTGTGGTATTTTGATACGCAGAATTATTTATGATGCAAAAAAGTAAGAAATAATAGAAATTTTGCAAGTTTTTTCATGAAAAACTCGCAGAATTAATGCAGAATTCGACACTAATCGCAAAAAAACTCTCGAGAAATCATTGTAGGGGCTATAAAATCTTTGTTTTTTTTAAAAAGGACCTGTATGACGCAAATTTAGTTTTTTAGAGTGCCAAGAGAGTCAGTAAATGTCATGTATGAGCACCATGCCGGCGAAAAGTGTGAAAAAATTTGAAAAAAATCATGATCAAATTGGATGAAATCAGAAAAAAATACACATCTATTCTTGATTGCGTCCAAGTATTATTTGACGACAGGGGGAGGCGGCCGCCCTCCCCCCCGCCTCCCTCTAAATCCGCCAGTGGGGATTCGATACATGCGCATAAAGGCGGGGAGGGGGCTATTACCCCCGCTGAAGGGTCAGCCAGTCAGGAACTGTCCAACGATTTTGAGATGACGGAACATTTTGTTGCATCATTTTAGAATTCAAAAGCGGTAAAAATGCCAAAATTTTTCCAGCGCTTCGCGCCTAATTAGGACTTTTAAGTACTTTTTTACCCTAAAGCGCCGAAAATTGATCAATTTCTGTAATTTTTAGCGTTAAAAATGATATAATGCAGTCAAAAGAACTAAAAATGCCTTAAAATGCGAAATTACCAAGAAAGGACGTTTTATGTGGTATTTTGACCATTTTGGTCGTTTAAAGAGCAAAAAAAATCGTGAATGGTAAATGTACTGTTTGGATTTCGTATGTTTTACCCCCCTCGCCCACCCTGAGCCTGTACATCTACGCCCCTATCCCAGGCATAAATTCAAGTGTCGCTGCGCTCTAATGTTCTGCGTGCTGACTCAAGCATAGAGCGCCATGAGTTCCGCAATTCCCGATTTTCTATGTTTACAAAAAGCACGTTAAAAGGTGCTTTCTTAAGCGCTTGTAGCCATCAATTTGGTAAAAAGTGTCAAATTTTCAACGTTTCGCGCTATAAACTCATTTTAAGCCTATATTGTGTACAATTTGTTTACATTTTGTTCGATTTTTTCGAAATTTTCTTTGCTTTTATGCTCTAGAACGATATAGAATCGTCAGAAATGCCGGAAAATGATTTTTTATGAGCTTTCACCATTGTTAGGCCCAAAAAGTCACTTTAACCCCGAATTCCATGCTTTGCATTTTATATACCCGGTCATTTTAAAAAGAGTAGTCGCTGGTCGAAAATGGTAAAAAAATAATCAAAAAATGATTTGAGAATTCATTAGTTTTTGCCACAAATAGCGTTAAAAAATCTCAGTTCGCAGGGATGGATAGAAACAAGCGGCTCTGAGTAATGGATCCCGAATATTCACCGGAGAACTTGCTATTCTTTAGAAATTTATCTAGAAACTTGTTGAAATTTTTAGAAAAAAAATTCATCAGAAATTTACATTTTTGACCATTTTCAGGCTCTTTGATTGTATTTTTGAAAAAACAAAAGTTTTCCTTAATTTTTCATAAGAAAACCAGGGCAATTTATCGATTTTAGGCCAAACAATTTTTTCTCTACCTGGAATCTAGCGCTACCGCGGTCTGTCCAACAAATGCTCAAATTCCATAAATTATAGCAAGCACACAAGGGCTTAGGAAGATGTGAGAGGGGGTTGGGGTATGCAACCCCCCCCCCCCGAGAAGCCAAAATACCCCCTAGAATTCAATTCTTGAAATTTGTTTTTTTTTCGCAATGTTTTAATGCTAATGGATAGTGCTCGATGAGAAACGTTGGAAAATTGTGTTTTTTTCGCCATATCACCATTTTTAAGGCCATTTTTTGACCTTTAAAAATCTTGCACCCCCAAAATTTTAGTGCCGCCAATTTATGGATTTTACCCCTCCCGTAGCCGAGTTAAGCAAAAGATCAGTCAATCTTGCCAGTTTATAATAAAATTTCTAATTTTCCGTAGTCCTACATTTTTTGCGACGCTTCGTCGCGTAATAGTGAATTATCCAGTTATAACACTCTTTTAAAATATGCATTTTTTGTTAAAAAATACATTTAAAAAAAAGTAAAAAATTAAAAAAAGAAAAAAATTTTAAAAAAATAAAAAGTAAAATAAAGGCTAGCAAAGAAAAATGCTCCGATATACGTAAAATGAGAAATTGAAAAAAAGTCAATTAAAATTGAAAAAAATTAAATTCTTTTCGAAAATGAAAATTCGAACCTTTTATTTCGGGCAAATCATTGAAGGCTATTATTTTCTCGTGATAAATAAAGTCATTTTCTTTCTTGGCAGTCGTAAATCTGCAAGTGTTAATTGAATTACAACAAATATTTTTGGAACGAATATGTTCAGATAGTGGACGGCTATTTGTACAAAAATTAATTGAAAAAATATTAAATAAATAATTAAACAACCTAAAAACGGGCTAAATGTGATTCACAATCAAAAGCAAAGATACTTTCATCCGATTTTAGAAATTACACTTTAGAATGAATAACTAAGCAAATAAAACGATACATAAATCGATAAAAAGAAGCAATATTGAAAAGTAAACAGATAATAAAACCATAAATAAATAAATGAACAAATAAAAATAAAAACGAATGAATAATAGATTTGAATATAAATCAAGAAATGAATAAATGCAGCCATAAATAAATACATTAATCAGTTTAAAAAATAAGAAAGAGGCACATAAATGAATAAGTAAAAAATAATAAATTAATTAATGAATAAATACTAAGATTTGAGTAGAAAGGAATTAATTAATATGGACATAAATGAATAAAACAAATATGCAAATAAAAATAAATTTACAAATAAGAAAAAATATCGAAACAAAAATAAATGGAAAAATATAAAATATGTAGGTACTATTAATGAATAATTAAGTAAATATGTACACAAATAATTAAATAAACAAATAATGGAATAAACGAATGAGTGAAAAAATAAACAAGTAAATAAATAATAAAAAGTAAACATCTATTTA
Source organism: Mermis nigrescens (assembly GCA_036768485.1). Lineage (NCBI taxonomy): Eukaryota > Metazoa > Nematoda > Enoplea > Mermithida > Mermithidae > Mermis > Mermis nigrescens. Next base: position 893,821 of record JAVLUZ010000215.1, on the reverse strand, counting down.
AATATCTACAGTGCTCGCCATGATATGTACATGACGCACTATAATCATCAGATTGATATTAGATGATGCGTCGCGAGCGCCGCGCTTCGTCTATAATGCGCTATCATCACTTTTTTATTATACATATCATGCCGTTAATCTGGCGATGCAGACGGTGTAACTTAGCTATTAATAGCGCCAACAAGAAGGAAGCGCGCATGTGAATGCCGGAAGCGCGCACGTGCCTGGATATAGAATGGCATTCACGTGCGCGCACTCGCCTGGATACAGAACGGCACTCACGTGCGCGTTTCTGGCATTCACGTGCGCACACTCGCCTGAATACAGAACGGCATTCACGTGCGCGCTTCCCTCTTGTTGGAGCGATTAATAGCTGAATTGCGCCGTCCGCATCGCCAGATTAGCGGCATGATACAGATAAATATCCTATAATAATACAAAAGAGATAATAGCGCGTTATAGACGAAACGCGGCGCTCGCGACGCATCATCTAATAAAAATCTGACGATTATAGTGCGTCATGTTTCATGGCGAGCACTGTACGTTAAAAAGTAGATGAAATTCTCACAAATGATCGACGATTTGTGCCAAAGAATCCAACGGCTGTTTAACTTGCGGGCTTTCTTTGACGGCTAACTTCAAAGCCTCGCTTAAATTTTCTTTGGCGGCTTGCAAATAAGCTAATCTTTCGCCAACATTTTCGGCTAAAGCGGCTTGTTTAATGTCTGAACAATCGCGGGGTACGCCGCTGTGCAAATAAGCCACGGCTAGGTAATATTTTTGCTTAATTTTTATAAATTTCTTCCAAAGCTGGAAAAAAAACAAAAATTAGCACAAAAATTTCATTTTCTATTATATTTTGTAAAAAATAAAAAATATTATCAAAAGAGAAGAAAATTCGCACGCAGTCATTCCGCATATTTTCTTGCTTTATATATCTTGAAGACAGAGAAAAATCGGCGGAAAATTATTGAAAATCCGTGAAAAATTTAAATTACAAAAAATTATCGAAAATTCATTTAAAATTAGTTTTACAAAATTACATGGAAAAATATTCACAAAAATCGAGCTACACAGATTCGGATCGAAATTGAAGCAAAAAATATGTAATGCGGCTCTACAATTAATTTAATATTCGTAAATAAGCTTCGTTCTCAGCTATTCATCAATTCGTGCAGATATCTTTATTATTACTCTGGATTTATTTTAATTCATATTTTTCGATTTTAGTTTTTAATTTTTTATTTTTCAATCAATTAATTATTCTATTTTTCATTATTTATCTTACGCGCTACTAGGTAGCTATGAAACTGATTTTTTCAATTAAATTTTCAAAATAATAAGCTAAAATGATAGCACAACTCATATGTAATGAAAAAATCGGTAAATTTAATTAACCTTTTATATTATAATTTATTTAAATATTGTCATTCAGCAGCAATAATTGAAATTTGTTAACAGATAAGTAGTGCTAAGTTTTGTATTTCTTTTTTATTATTTCTTTATTATTATTTCTTTTTTATTCGCCAGTTTTAAATGTTTACATTCAAACTACTTTGAAATTTGTTGTAAACTTCGTGAAAAATGCAAATTAAAAGACATTCATTTCAAGGTTGATATGTATGTAATGTAAGGTAATTTTCAATTAAAAAAAGCAAAAAACTACATCTAGTATTCAAAAGAAGACCATGTTATAGCGAAAATTGAGAGTAAGCTAAATTACTAAAGAATAATCACGAAAAACATAAGCTTGTGTAAAACGGAAGGACAAAAAGCAGCCTTGTTGAAAAAGTCATTGAAGGGCAGGCTTAGATATAACAAGAGAAATATCGGAAACGAGCGTCAAAAAAACGAATATTATAAACATTTACTCCTGACATCAGTTGGAAAGTTATGAGAAAAGCTTAGAAATGGCTAAAACGGGTCAACTTCTCAAATTATTGTCAAAAAATAAACTTATCGATTTTTTAGCGAATAATAGCATTAGTATCATTCATTCATACATGTAGCAGGAGGAGGGAGATAGGGAATTCCCCAGCCAAAATCGGACGTTTCCCCCATCCCCCAAAGCCAGAAAATTCTTGACCCCTCAATTTTAGAAAAAAATCGAATTTTTACGGTTTTTCGACAAATTTTTTGACCGAAAACTAAGGGTCATTAAACTCCACCCCCCTTCTTGAAAAAGGCTGAACCACCCTCCATAAATTTCGAGCCTTTAATGCATGTTCATTAGATAATTTTTCAATATATTTTCACCCAGGGACGCATTCAAGGGGAGAATCGAAGGTGAGCCCCCTTGGCCGTGAAAAAAATTTCGGCAATTTGGATAATGCATGAAAAGATGACAAAATCGCTTCTATTTGCCTAAAGATGGATAAATTTTCGGCGCTTCCCGCCGTTCGTAAACTCTTTTTCCATGATTCTGCCTCATGTGCAACTAAAAAATGACAGTTTTTTAGAGCCTATTTAGGGAAGAAATTTTTTTCGCGTGTTCGAAAAGTCGAAAATCAGTTTTTACGAGCAATCCTAACGAAATTTCCAAGATACAAGCCATTTAAATTTGGGTCGGGCCCTCCCCCTCCTTGACCGGATCCTAAATACGAGCCTAGCCACCACACGTAGGCGTGGGGTATATGCACCCCCCAGAAGGCCGATCAACCCCCAGAAAACGAAATACCCCCCAGAATTCAATTGTTCGAATTTTTTTCTTTTTCGCAATTTTTTTATGCCAATTGATAGTACTCGAGGAGAAACATTGAAAAATGGTGTATTTTTGCCATAACACCATTTTTAAGACCATTTTTTGACTTTTGAAAAATATTTCTTCCCCCCCCCTCCAGAATTTTGGTGCTGCCCTGCCCACCTGTGCTAACCAATACTAATTCATGATTTTTTCAATAATCTTATGGCCATAGTTTGAGGAGCTTCGTTAGAAAACTAAATGGCATGTTTTTCGACGATTCATACGCTACTCATCTTACTAGAACACAAATAAAAACATAAAACAATTAAAAAAATTTCCATAAGATTGAAAAAATATAATCAAAAATGAGAATGTGGCACGAAGCAGCGCAGAGTGAAACTTTTGAGCTAGCGGATAGCTAAAAAACCTCAAGACAGCATCATTCCTACGAATTTCCCAAAAAAATTTTGATTTTAAGAAGGGGGTTAAAAAATCATGAGGCGGGGGTGGTAAACACTCCCAACATCAATCCTTGGACTTTGCTGTCGGCCACTTCAAGGGAAGGGAGGGAAAGACTATTTTTGTCACTTGCATTGGTGAAAGTCTGGGGCGGGTCGTAGCCCCCCCCCCCGGACGAAACATTCTATAAAAAATCACTTAGCGATCTTTTAGAAAAAAATGTAAATTTTCGGGCGCTTCTACCATTTTTTAACAATATTCCGTTGAATTTACTCCATTTTCTACATACTTTCCATTTTTTCTTTTTATGCTCTAGAAGAGAAGAACAACGTCAAAACGCCAAAAACAGTGATTTTGACGCATCATACCCATACATCATCTTGTACGGTTTGGGAAATTTTTTCACCCCCACCCTTAAAAATTGTAGAAAGTGCTGTTTTTAACATTTTCCGTTATTCGTTAGCTCGAAAGTGTAAAATTTGCGTCGCTTCATGCCATATGCTCACTTTTTGACTGCATTTTGTTGAATTTAATCGCATTTCTTGGCATTTTTCGAAATCTTTTGTTTTAATGTAAAGCATCGTCAGAAACGCCTAAAGACAATGTTTTCCACGCGTACCCGCCATACCTGGGCGAGGGCTGGGTTTGGGGGTATGCACCAACCAAAAATTAAAAAACCCCAAAAATTAAATTTTTGAAATTTTTTGTTTTCTTTCGTAATTTTGTGATGCTAATACATAGTGCTCGATAAGAAACGTTAAAAAATGGTCTTTTTTCGCCATACCACCATTTTTAAGGCCATTTTTTTACCTTTGAAAAAAATCTTGCACCCCCCAGATCTTTGGTGCCGCTCATCACCCACAGGTTTGGGCACCATGAAACTGCACTCCCCATAATTCTAATGCTGTGCATGTCCGATCAAACCAACTTCCTTTTTTTGCCCAAAATCAAAATTGAAAAAAAATTTTGCTCCCATCTCCCCTTCATCCCTCTCCAGAGTTCCCAGGTGCAAACATGATACCTGCACACATACATTAGGGGAGATAGGGGATTCCCTATTAACCAAACGATGCTTTTCTTAGCACCCGTTCCCCACTTTTTGGCTAAAATTTGCGTTTCTAGACAGTTTCTGTTTTTTTTTCTCTAATTTTTCGCCAAAAGGGTCGTTCTCACCGCCCACCCCATAAAAATGGAAACTACAATCCGCTCAAATCCAATCTAAACGAAGCTAACCAAAATATTTATTGGAAAATGGTAAAATTTATTTAAGGAATCAAAAACTATAGCGATTGCAGCAATAATTGGAAAATGAACGCCAGATATTGATCGTCTAAAACATAAGATTTAACGGTTTCAAAATAAATTGACCTTGCTTCTAGATTCTTCGACAATTTCTGAAACAGACTGCTCTTCTAAGCATTCCAAGCACTTTTTGTACATATTTGACAACTGAACGGCGATTTTGGCAATAATGCTCGGATTCCTGTGATCCGTTATCGATTTTTCTAGAATACACTCCTGCGCCTGAGCCTAAAATTGTACAAACTAATCAGCGTTTACCTAATAATGTCGCTATTTTTGAGATTTACATAGATTCTTTATTCATAATTTAATACAATGTATTAAATTTTGGAAAATAATTTAATACAATGTATTAATTTTTTTAAAATTGATTAATCTTCGTTCACTCGTCTACATACATGCACAGTATGGAAATTCTGGGGGGGTAAAAACCTGAAGTGCCTTTTTTGGGCCCAAAATGGCCGGTACGCGTTAAAAAACATCGCTTTTGGCGTTTCTGACGATACTCTATCCTTCTAGAGCATAAAATCATGAAAAAAATGTCGAAAAAAGTCGTATAAATTGACAAATATTTCGCTTAAAACATGAATATATGGCGCGGAGCGCCGAAAATTTGGCGATTTTGAGCAAATAGATAGCCAAAACCCCTTAAAAAGACACTTTTTCTACCAATTTTCGAGTAAGTTTAGGAAACTTTTGAAAAATCGCCAATTCTGGGGATGTGAAAAATTTTTTGCGGGGGTGAAAAATGATTCTGCGGGGGATAAACCCCCTAAGATCATGTATGCTCGTCTACCCTCGTCGTGCAGTTATTTTGTGAGTAACTTAAAATTTGATATAGGATTTATTTCAAATTTGAAATTTTTTATTTTTTCACACGCCCGGTGCACAATCGCATAGAAATTGAAAAATAGTTTAGACATTTTCCCTTTCTGTTTGACCGTATTTATTTTCTAAGAATATTAATGGACTAATTTACAGTTCTTGCGCACAATTTGGAACCTTTCACTTTACGCTTGGTTTCTTTCAAGTAATATATAAGTGACTTGCTTGGTTGTGGCATTTCTTATTCATTCCAATTTTGCTGTATGCGTTTTTGTTGTCTTATTTGCCAAGCACGTATCTCTAGGGGAATGGGGGGGTTCGGACCCCCCAAGAAAAAGATTCAGAAAAATCGGAAAAATAGGACTTTTTAAACTTTATTTTGTGCCATTTTTAACTTTTTGGGCTTAGCCCCCTCCGCAATAGATTGGCGTTGCCCCCCAAATAGGACGGCCAGCTACGTGCCTGTTGTTTGCTCATATCATTATTTGTTCCTGAATAAGTATTTGTCCGAAATCGCTTCTGGTGCACGTGGGGGATTCAGGGGTCCCCTGACACCCCCCTTCCCTCAATATCAAAAAATTAGGCAATTTTATCGGGAAAATGAGACAAATTCCGAAAATTTTGATTTCTTACCTATACATTATGAACTTGTGTGTTAATGATCTTAGCGCCCACGTAGCTGTGGGGGGACAGCTGGGACTGGTCCTCCCAAAATTTTGAAAGTAAGAATATTTCTCACAAGGGTCCCACAAAGGAAAACCGATAACTATTGAAGCGTACATTTGATAAATCGACAAAAAATAGATTTTAGAGTACTTTTGAGCTAATAGTCTCAAAATTTTCGGTGCTTCGCCCCAAATTAATTGTTTGTTGCATAGCTGTTATTTTCCAAACAACCCGCCTGTCTATAAAATGAAATGAGTCAAAATTTTATGACGTTTCGCGCTGAATTATTTATTTTCCATATTAGCTTCGTTTGCATTCTACCCAAATTGAGAAAATAGCAAGTTAAATAATTTCTCTGCAGAATCGAACTTGTACTCGTCGTTGCTGTTGAGAAATGCTTTGTGCGGCCATTTTAAACGACACGAATTTCGAAGACAAGTGAAATCGAAATAATTTCTATTTTCTCAAATTTTTTCTTTCTAATACGTAGAGCTCGCTAGGAAACGCTCAAAAACACCATTATTTTGTCTATATACAAGTAGTCGTTGAGACATAGAGTTCAAAAATTTTAGTCCCTCAATTTTCGTAAGGTCAGCTATGTACCAGGGGCGAATTTAAGGGAGCGGGGGCGGCCGCCTCTCTCTTGGCCCAAAAGAGACGGCGAGATAAAGAATGGCCATGTAATTTGCAATGTTTTTGGTCGTCAGCGATGGCGGATTTAGAATTTTTCTAGGGGGCGGTGCCCCTTGAGGGGGGCGGAACCCTGACTTGGGCGGAAAAATTAGCCGTTTTAACCCGAAAATCGCTCAAAAATGCTTAATTTTGCGAACTATTTTGGGCCAATGGGGGGAGGGGTCGGCCGCCCCCTCCCTCCCCCTAAATCCGCCCCTGGTCGTCAGTGATCATAATTTGTCAAATTTTTCCCCGGCGCTTCGCAGGCACGTAGCTGGCCGTCCTAAATTAAGTTTAAAAAGTCCTATTTTTCCGATTTTTCCGAATTTTGTAGGGTCCGAAACCCGCCCATTCCCCTAGAGATACTTGCCTGCCGCTTCTCAGCCGGATATTACCTATTAATAGCCTTTATTTACTTTCTTGGCGATGTTCGAGTCATTTTTTAAAAATTTGTCTCTTTAAATTTAAATCGAAGCTTTTGGAAATTTTCGACAGTTCACGTCATAATACAGCAAATCGGGCGGTAAATTAAGCTTCTCAACATCCTTCCGACTAACGATCTCAAATTTTTCGGCACTCGGCGCCACATTTTTGCTAGAGTCAAAGAAATTTAATGGTTTTCTGGCACAAAATTGTGTGAAATTTCAAAATTTTCCGAAGAATATTGCATCGAAAGTGATTTTAAACAAAAGCAGACAATGTATAAAAACGCTGAAAAACGCTATTTCGCGCCTGTTTTTTTTTGTACAAGGTCCGTTTGTACGTGTACAAAGATGTTCCCTAAAAGTCTTTGTACATTTTGCACACACAAGTTTTTGGGTACTTTGATAAGGTACAGTAGCGATTTTAGTGTAGTAAAACCAGAGTTGTTCGACCTTTGGTAGTGTATTTTGGTTAATTCCGGTTCTATGAGGGCAAAAATCATTACGAATTGTCTTAAAACGGCGGAAACGCCGAAAAATTTGACATTTTTCTTTTTGAAATGCAATTTCTGCTATTATAAAGATATGTATCGGACACACAATTACTCGTGTCGGCGCGAAGCGCCAAAAATTTTTGCGAATTTCAGACCATTTTTGCAATTATTGTCTTCCCAAAAAATCTTTGTATGTACACTTGTACGAAGACAGTGCCGAAAATTCTACGTACATCGGGAAAAATCTTTGCCGAATACAAAAAAACCGTGTTTTGCGCGTGAAGGGCGAATTTTTTGACCCATTTTTGACTGGTTTTGGAAAAGCTAAAGGTAACCCTCCCCTTTAAAAAAATCCTAGATCCGCATCTGCCAACTACGTGCCCGTTAAGGCGTTTATAACAGGTTTTGAGGGGCCAGCGAATTTGCACAGACTATCAAATAAAGCCAAGCCAATGATAAGACAAGCGCAAAAATATAATATAATCTGCATTGTTTAGCAGCCACATTTCCCGCGTTTCATCGATATCGCCATATACGCTTGTACAGTAGCGGATCCAGGATTTTCCCAAGGGGGGAGCGGTACCCCCAAGGGGGCGGAACCCTGACTTGGGCGGAAAAATTAGCCGTTTTAACCCGAAAATCGCTAAAAATCGCTCAAAAAGAAAAATTTTGAAAAATCACGATAAAAATGGCTAAAATCATCCAAAAAACATCTTTACTTCATCGCGCCCAAATATTTTGTCACAACGAGGGAGGTGGGGGGGCACCCACCTCTTAATCCGCTACTGGAATGTAAAGTGGGTAGTTTCGAACCGAAAGCTTGTATGCATATTAGTCCGGGTAACATAAGGCGACTGACATCCGTAATAAAGGTCTTACTTTACACCAAGCACGTAGCTGACCGACCTACTATAGGGGGAACAACACTAATTTTTGGGGGACTTAGCCCAAAAAAAGCCAAAAATTGAACAAAAAACGTTTAAAAGTCCGATTTTTCTGGATTTTGGTGGGGTCGAACCCCCCCCCAGAAATACGTGCCTGTTTTACACCAGAAATGCATTTAGACAAAAAATAAAATAAATTTTAGAAAAAATATTCGAAAAATTAACAAAAACCGGAAATACACGAATACCATCATTAAGTTGTTGTCCCAATTGAGTACAGCGGGATCGAAATCACTACAGAAATGCGAAACGGCTGGAGTTTCGTTCAAATGGTGAAACGCGTAGGCGGCTCTTTGGAAGTGTGTGCAAGATATTTTCATACCCTAATTAAATAACAAAATCATAGGAAACTACGTAAGTAAAATACGGATCAGTGAAGCGGTGGAGGCCAGCTCAGGTGGGTGGCACCAAAGTTCGGGGGGGGGGTGCAAGATTTTTCGCAAGGTCAAAAAATGGCCTTAAAAATAGTGGTATGGCGAAAAACACCATTTTTCTACGTTTCTCATCGAGCACTATCCATTGGCATCAAAAAAGTTGCGAAAAAAACGAAAAAAAAATTTCAAAAATTTCATTCTGGGGGGGGGGGTATTTTGGTTTCCGGGGGTGCATACCCCCCAAAGCCCCACGCCCAGGTAAAGAGGCCAGCCGGAGAGCCCAGTTGAGCTGCTAAATAAATTCTAAAAGGTAGTATAAGGACTGAATTTCGATAAAAAATGCGCCTCATAAAACATGTAATCTCTCCTAATATAATTTTTAGGTACACTTGTGCTATTCCACGCGTCCGTTTTGTTTCTTTCTTACTAATAGCATACTGCGCTTCTATATCTATCTGTCTTTCTCTCTTATCTTCTTTTTTTGTTGATTTTTTTCTCTTTGCTTTTTATTCAGTATTTGCTTTTTTATTTATTTATCTATTTCTATTTATTTACTTATTTATTTTTCTCCTCACTTTCTTCTTTCTTGCTTCTTTCTCGTATTCAGGCACGTAGCTGTCGGGGGGATTAATAGGGGTCACCATACATGATCTTGGGGGTTAGGGGGGGGTTTTCACCCCCCGCAGAATCATATTTTAACCCCCCGCAAAAAATTTTTCACCCCCAGAATTGGCGATTTTTCAAAAGTTTCCTAAACTTACCTGAAAATTGGTAGAAAAAGTCTTTTTAAGGGTTTTTGGTTATCTATTTGCTCAAAATCGCCGAATTTTCGGCGCTTCGCGCCATATATTCATGTTTTCAGCGATATATTGGTCAATTTATTCGACTTTTTTCGAAATTTTTTTCATGATTTTATGCTCTAGAAGGAGGACATGAACAACCCTCTAATCGCATATTGCGCGTGGGTCCACTGCTACAATATTTAAGCATAGCAGGCACATATCACTGGGGGGAATGGGGGATACGGACCTCCCCCAATATTCAAAAAAAATCGGAAAAAAGTACTTTTTAAACACGATTTTTTGCTATTTTTGGCCTTTTTTGGCTTGTTCCCCCAAAAAAATGGTTCATGCGTTTTGGCGCGAAAAAAATTTGTAAAACGATTGAGTAACGAAAAAGAGTCAATAAAACCCAAAAAATTGAGGCAACGTGTGTCACAAGAAATTTCTTCTCTCTTCAGTCCGTGACATTTAAACTATCAAAACTCTAGATCATAGGCTAACCTATCATTCAAGGGGGTCGAATGATCATATTTTTAAATGTAAAAAAACAACAAAAAAACAGCTGAAAAGGGCCAAAAAAGACAAGTTTTTGCCCAAAATATGAGTCAGCGTACGCATCGTAGAACTGCATACATGTAAAAGGGGGTGGGGGATCCCGCACGCAAAGCTGATCGTTCCCCTATCCACAAAGTCAGAGATATTTGACCCCTTGCAACCTGATATTTGGCAAAACTAGTTTTTTGGCCACTTCTAATCAAAGAGAAGTAAGTTGTTGTTGTATTTGCCGGACATGGTACCATCGATCAAATGTTTAATGCGGTTGCTATATTTGCTGGTTTCCTCCATAGTTCGATGATATTTGCTTGTAAAGGCTGTGACGGGCAGTTGAAGAGGTGTAGTGCATCTTCTGTCGCCGCCAGGCAGTAAGGGCAAAGATCAGATGTTTGGCCAGTGTTGTCTAGTTGGCTGCGAGTCGATGCCAATATGTAGCTGTATCCGCTCCTTAGTTGTGCAAGTTTGGCTTGGGAGCAACGTGGGAGATTTGTTTTTTGTGCAGCGATGTTTGGTGGGCGATGGAATATGAAAGGGTTTGGTTTGATGAAGCAGTGACGGCTGGCGATCACTGCCTTCTTAGGGAGATTGTTTTGACATTGGTGAAGTGTCATAGGTGGAGGTAGATTTCTTAAACGGCGTTGAACTCTAGTTTCTGAGTACATTTTAAGTGTAGGTTTAAGCCGGAAATTTCTTTGACGTCGGCAAGGTGGTCCAGGACAGCCGAATAGCTGCCTGCATGGATGGTTGTTATGCAGGCATGCGACGAAATATTGGTCAGCCAAGAGTCGGTTGTGATCTGATACAGATAGCATTCTGGTTTCACTATGCAGGTGGTCGATTGACGTGAGTTGAAGGCAACCAGTAGGCAACCGGTAAGCAACCAGTAGCCAAACGGAGTGCCATATTTTGACAGCTTTGCAGTTTTCCAAAATTAGATGTTTTAATTGACGGCGTCCAAACTGGTGCAGCATAATTCAAAATTGAACGGTCAATGGCCTTGTATGTTAGAAGAATTGTTTCTTTTTGTGCACCCCATGTTCATCCAGTTAACGCTTTCAATATGTTGTTGCGTTTTTGAACTTTTTGTTTGATCGTCTCGGTATGGCGGTTGAATGATAGGCTAGGGTCAAACGTAACACCTAAAATTTTTGGATATTTTTTGGTTGGCAGATGTACGTTGTTGATGGAGATGTTGAGTTGCAGCGAATGTTGTTTGGTTTCAGGAGTAAATAGTGTACTTGTTGATTTTTCGGTAGAAATTGTGAGATGGCGGTTTTTGAGGAAGGTGGCGAGTAGAGGTAGATAGTTGTTCAACCGGTTTTCCATGATTTTGATTGTTGGGTTGCTCGTGAACACGGTTATATCATCCGCATACAAAATCACTTGGATTTCCGGTGATGGTGTTGGCAAGTCGTGGATATATGCATTGAATAAGGCTGGTGAAATCACAGAGCCTTGAGGCACACCCATTCTAGTGATTGTACTTTTGGATCTCACATTGCAGAAAGTACATATTGCTTCTCTTCCTCGTAAATAAGCTGCCAACCAGCGGCAGGTCCAGCCAGGTAAGGTAGAGTCGGCCAGAGTTTTCAGCAGCATAGTGTGACCCACAGAATCATAGGCTTTGCTCAGATCCAGTGCTACTGCTATTGTTCTTTTCGCTGGTTTTGGTTGGTTGAAACCTTGGCATACTGCCGTTGTAAGGTGCAAGAGGGCAGACGTAGTTGAATGGCCAGGTCTGAAGCCGTGCTGGTGTAAGGCAGGCAGTAAATGATTGATAATGTGTGGCAAGAGTAGGCGTTCCATTATTTTTGCAGAAGGGCATAAAAGTGAGATAGGTTGGTATGATGATGCAGTATTAGGATCTTTGCCAGGTTTAGGCAAGGCGATTATGATCGAACGTTTCCAAATCAAAGGCGAAATAGCGGTCAAGGCAGACAAATTGAACAAATTGGTAAGGAACTGCAGACCAAAAGGGCCGAGGTGTTTTAGGTACGGCATTGCAATTTCATCTGGACCAAACACCTTTGAGTTTTTGGCTTCTTTAATCGCTTTTTTGACATCATTGATATTAAACTGCACTTGGCTTAGTTGTTTTTTGTGAATCTGGCATATAACACATCGGGTGTCGGGCGATGAGGTGTGTTGGCGAACTGCTGTTAACTGTTTCAGCAATTTGTTGGCAATACGATTGCTGTCAGTTTCTTCACTGGTAGAGAAACAAATGGGTGCGTTGTCAACGCCGCTGATTTTTGCCGTCAAGTGCTTTTATGGTGGACCAAAGTCTTTTTGTGTTTGAAGGACAATTGTTCAGGTTGCCAACAAATTTTCGCCATTTCCTGGTTTTTTCCTCATTGCAGACTTGATTGAGCGTTTTGGTCAGGTCGGCTAGTCTGTTTGAAGTAGGGTCGATGCTTCTGATGGTATCACGTTCCTTTATCAGCCCATTAGCATGGTCAGATAGGCTTGGATCATAGAGTTTGCGATGACCAAATGGTATGCTTTTCTTGGTGGCGGCTATAATGATACGTCTAAGCATGACTTCGCGTTGATGCACTGAGAGGTTATTGTTCAACGTGAGCGACGACACTTTATTTTCCACTTTGACGGTGAAAATGGACCAGTTGGCTTTGTTGAAGTTAACGAAAGTCTTCTTTTGTGATATGAGCAGCTCTTGTTTCGTATCTATTTTAAGTATGATAGGCTTATGGTCGGATGACAGGGTGTTTTTTGTGTTCCATTGTATAAGCAGTGCAAGTTCAGAAGAAGCAAGGGACAAATCGGGCGAAGTTGGTCGTTGATTGGCTGCGACTGGTAGGTGGGTAGCTTGTTTCACATTCAGCAGCAGTAGGTCAGATTGATCGATTAGGTCAGTGACAAAATTGCCATGACCATCATTAGATGGTGAATGCCACAATTTATTGTGTGCATTGAAATCGCCCAATACAACTACTCTGTCCATGTCAAAAATAGCAGCCAGAGGCGGCTCATAGCCAGGAGGGCAGCTTGAGACAGGAGGAATATAGATATTGACCACAGTGATGTCGCCATTTGACGTTGCGATTGAAATTGCTGCTGATTTCATCGTACCATCATTGCATAAGACAGGGATGTCGATATTTTTTGCCACAGTGTCTTCGCAGATGAGAAAGCCAATACCACCACCAACATTGGGGGTGATGCGATCTTTGCGAAGTAAGCGATAGCCGTATGTTTTAGGATCTTTGATGCTGGGGTTGAGCTTAGTCTCTTGCAACACACCAATGGCAACGTCCTGTTCTTTCAAAAAGTTCGATGAGCTCTGGTATTTTGCCTTTAAAAACCATTTATATTTAATTGCAGTATTTTTAATGGTTTGTTCTGTTGTTGTAACATAGAAGTGGCGCATTTAGGACATTTGTATGAATCTTTTTTGTAGTCGCCAATTTTCTTCAAGCCGCTGCACTTCTGTTGCTTATGAATCCACATCTTGCAGTTTGAACAGAGCACTGAGTTGTAATAAGCGTTACTGCCACACACGCCACATGGGTAACGGATGGGGCGAGTTGGTCCAGGATTTAGTTTGACGCCAGCACTAAGTAGTAGAAGCCAGAGCAGCACGGCCGGCATGTGTAGCTCTGCAAATAAAAGCACATTTGATCGATGATGCTCCATATACGGAGAGTAAACGTTGTTTGATCCAGCTGTAGATATTGTAGCGTGGAACAGGCACACTTGCGTTGACCAATATAGTTGACGACAAAAGCAACGTATTCGTGCCCAAAAGAAGTAAGTCGTCATTTACGCCCGCCCCCCAGACACGTATGTTTGGGGGAATGGTGGGTTCGGACCTGCCAAAAATCAGAAAAATCGGAAAATTTTGGTTTTTTAAACGTTATTTTGTGCTATTTTTGTCCCTTTTTTACTTAGCCCCCCCCCAAAAAAATTAGTGTTGGTCCCCCTCAAAATAGGATGACCAGCTACGTGCCTCCTACCCCTCCCCCTAATAGTAAGAAGTCATCAATACGAGAAAGAAGCAAAAAGAAATAAACAAAAATAAATAATGAGGAGAAAAAGAAAAAAATGAAAAAAATAAAGTATAAGACTAAATAAATAAATAACCATGCAAATATTGAAAAAAAGAAGAAAGAAAGACAGATATATATAGAGGTGTGCATGATGCTATTAGTAAGAAAGAAACAAAAAGTACACGTAAAATAGCACAAGTGTACCTAAAAATAATTATATTATGAGAGATTACATGTTTTATGAGGCGCAAAAGTCTAAATGAAACAGAAAAAGTAGGCAAGATAATAAAACGAAAACTTACATAAAAAAGGTAAAAAAAGGGGAAAAGAACGTAGAAGAGGAAAGATGAGAAAAAAATCGAAAAATCCTAAAATAGACGAGGTCATCAGAGAGGAAAATTGCTTGACTAAACCCACCCAAAGTGCTGCACTATTATTTATCATTATTATTTATTATTATTATTTATAATTATTATTATTTATTATTATTTATCACTATCACTACTCTACACTATTTCCCAGTAAACAGGAATATATTACATCAGCGTCTAGCCTAGAGTCCACGGCGCCTAAATAAGAATGCACGGCTCCTATGTTGTGCAATACGCAGGCCATTTCGTAGCGCACATCATCCACGCTGGTGGCATTGGACATGTCGGAATATTTTTCAAACCTTGAAACACATTTTAAACAGGCTCTTTATAACTTTCGATTTATTATTTCTAAAATTTAAATTAATCATTCCTTTATTTTAATCATAATTGTCGGACGTCCCCTCGAAAGGCGGAAAATTTTTGACCCCTCGATTTTTGGGAAAAATTGATGTTTTTTGGACGTTTTTAGACGTATTTAGGTCGTTTTTGGCCAAACATTAGGGGTCATTCATTTACCCCCACCCCCTTAGAATGGCCGGGAACCTCCACCGAAATTTCGTGCCGTTCCGTGTATGATTTTGATCCATTCTCGATTTTAGTCAGTCTTTATTTTTAACTCAGTTATAAGAAATTAGACTTAACAAACGAAGTCCGTGTACACACACACACTTATTTCAGGACGAATCCTTGCTCATCCTTTACTGTTTAAAAAATCATCAATTTAGAAATGTCGACAAAATAATCAAAAATTACGCTAATATTACTTAAATTTCGCATTAGGGGATAGCAAATCGTAAAATTCGATAAAAGCAATGGTTTTTGATCGAAATTTCAAAAACGCACATGGGACTTGATGACAACGCAGAAAAAATAATTATGGAATAATTCGAGGATACAGAATGGTATACTCCAGACAAGCATAGCCTGAGAATTCAGAGGGAATGAATTTCAAAGTGCATTTTTTAGGCTTAAAAATGGTGTGTGCGCTTCAAAAATGCCGTTTTTTCCGGCGTTTTCGGCGATGCTCTATCTTTATAGAATATAAAGAGAAAAGATAATCATTTTGATTAAAATAAACACTGTCTAACGAATTGAACAAAGTATAGACAAAACTTGAGTACATGATGCGAATCACCAAAAATTTGAAACTTTTTTGAGCAAATAAATAGCTAAAAGGCTTAAAAAAGCACCCTCTTAATCAATTATAAGGGAATTCTGCAAAAATTAAGAACATCGCCAATTCTTGGGGAGGGTAAAAATTTTCTGAGGGAGGAGGGTTTACATTTTCTGGACTGGGGTGAAACACCAATCCGAAGATCATGTATGGTCCAATCCGCTTCAAGTGAGATCACAACCCTAAAAATCCAGGTATGTATGTAGAATGGAAAACGAAAGCATTGTGAGGAACCAAACATTTGGGTAATATGTTACCCCAGCTATACATGTCAGAGGAGGTCAGAGGTAATCCGATCCAGAGTTGATCCCCATGACCCCATCCCACAAAATAGGAAATTTCTGAACCAACCAACCCCCCCCCGCCCTCCCGCCGACTTTTGACGAAAACTTGCGTTTATGTCCATTTGTTAGTTGTTCTTTTTACGATTTTAGGCCAAAATTTGAGGGTCATTTATCGAGCCCTCTAAAATGCGGTATCCTCCATCCGAAATCGAAATTCGGAGCCGTCACGTGTCTAATTCAAGTCCATCGATCGAGAGCGCTGCTACAAAAGCAGATTGACTAAAAGTGTACTTTGGAAGCTTTTTTTAAAAGTCGGATGAAACAATACACAGTCAAATTTTTTACCCATTTCAAGAACAATCTGACCTCAAATGGACAAACAACCGTTGGAAACCCACTCAAACTTAAACGAGCTAAACCTATAGCTATTACATGTCAATCAGTGGCGAATCAAGAATATTCCAAAGGGAAGGGATATCCCGACCATACATACACGTAGGAGGCTGAGGGGTATTACCACCTGACACTGTTGTTGTTTTAGCGCCCCGCTAATGAAACTGGCTGCGCGCTAATCAAAAATTTGGACCATTAGCGCGACGCCTAATGCAAAAAATGCATATTTCAAACATAGAACGAGTAAAAAGTTAAAGTTGAAAGAAGCAAGAGGAGACAAGGTAAAGGAGGTTCAAAGATTTATTTGCAATCGCAAATTCTCGATCACAAGTTAACGCATAGTTCAACAATATTTTATAGGCATATATATATATATATATATATATATATATATATATATATATATATATATATATATATATATATATATATATATATATATATATATATATATATATATATATATATATATATATATATATATATATATATATATATATATATATATATATATATATATATATATATATATATATATATATATATATATATATATATATATATATATATATATATATATATATATATATATATATACCTGGGCAATGGCTGACGGTTCGCCCCGTCCAACTTCCAGCCAAAAGGGTGGATGGGTCCCTAGACACTGAAAAAGGTGGGTCTGTCCCTGAAAGAAGGTGGATCCGTGCCTGAAAAAGGTGGGTCGTTCAGCTTAATCAGTGGGTCAGTCACTGAAAAACGGTGGGTCCATTCATGAAAAAGGTGTCGAGCAGTGTCATAAGATGGTTCCTGTGCATATTTTGCAAACTGATCATTATATACTGCATCTAGCATTTCCTCAAATTGTCTCCAGAAATTTTCTCCCTGTAAAAAACATAGCCCCGTCCAAGTTACCCCTTCGCCCCGTCCAACTTTTGGTTCGGCCCGTCCTGGTAATGGGCCGATATGGGGCATGTGCCCAGGTGAGTGTTTAGGCTTCCCTGTAATCAAATGTCTGGTAATCGTTTACGCCGAGCTGCAGACGAACGAGGCAAAAATATAAAACAGTGCAGCACTACCATTGGCGGATTTAGGGGGGGGCGCGGCGCGGTCGTCCCCCCCCCCATTGGCCCAAAATAGTGCGCAAAATTAGGAATTTTAAGCGATTTTTTTTAGCGATTTTCGGGTTGAAACGGCTGATTTTTCCGCCCAAGTCAGGTTTCCGCGCCCCCCCTGGATCCGCCACTGAGCAGCAGGGCGGATTTATGAAGGGCGGGGGCGGCCGCCCCCCCCATTGGCCCAGAATAATGCGCAAAATTAAGCATTTTTAAGCGACTTTTAGCGATTTTCGGTTTAAAACGACTAATTTTTCCGCCCAAGTCAGGGTTCCGCCCTCCCCCTTAGGGGTGCCGCCCCCCCCCCCTAGGGAAATCCTGGATCCGCCACTGGCCCTAAGTGGTAGGAGCTCTTACGCAAAGTCTCGTAATTCTCTCATCGGGTCACTCGTGGGCAAAAACTTACTTTTAAGGATGTGTTTTGCCTTTGACACGAAAATAGAGACCATTTATCACCTAGAAATGGCCGATATGATAACCCGTCAGATGTGCGCAGCAAGGGAATTCTAGGGGGATTTCAAAAGTGCCCTTTTACACCCAAAAATTTAAGATACTTTTGGAGAACCTCACTTTCCGGCGTTTACGACGATGCTATACCTTTCAAGAGCATAAAAGCATGTCTAGAAAATTTCGAAAAAATGAAAAAAATTTCAACAAAATGATATATTTTGCAAAAAATTATATGCACTTACTCATTTTTATCAGAACGTGAGTATATGGAGCGTTGACTTATTGAGCAAATAAATAGCTGAAAACATTTTAAAAAAGCAACTTTTCTACGAATTTTTTCAAAAATTTTGAACTTTATCGAAATACAGCTAATTCCGAGGAGAGGGGCGGGTTGGAAAATTCTCTCAGAGCTCATAAACTTCTCTGGCCCCAAAACCTTCATGATCATGTTTGCAAAGCAATCATGCAAGATATCAGGGGTGGGGCGGATTTAACTCTCCGCCCCACAGGAAAATTTTCTTCCATCATAGAAAAATTTTCACAACCACTCGGAATTCGCGATTCTCTATACGCTGCCTAAAATCTCCAAAAAAATTCGTAAAAAAGGCGCTTTTTAGCGTATTTATCCATCTATTTGGTCAAAAGTGTCAAATTTTCGGCGCATCGCGCCATACACCCATGTTTTGACTATTTTCTCCGATTTGTTTGGCTTTTTTATTTTTCTAAAGCTTTCCATGTTTTCATGCACCTGATAGACAGAGCATCGTCAGACACGCCATAAAACAATGTTTTTGGCGCGTATCCATAAACGTAAGAGGCTGATGGGGATCCCCCACCCAAAGTCGGACGCCCACCCCCCCCCCTCATCCCCCAAAGCAAAAACATTTTTGACCCCCTCCGATTTTTGGAAAAAATCGAATTTCTTGGCCATTTTTAGGCATTTTGTGGCCGTTTTTGGTCAAGAATTGGAGGTCTTTCACCTAACTCCTCCTGAAATAGACCATTTGACGCCCAACACAAAATTTCTAGCCGTTACATCTACGCGCCTATCCGTCATTTTTGGAAGAAAAAGGCACTTTTGAATTTCCGCCCTCCCCTAGAATTCCCACGCTGTTACGCACGTCTGAACGCGACCCATCCTAAACTATTAGCCTTTGTCACGCCCGGTAATTCATTATAACGTGGGTCACTTCGCTTATTGTACGTCCGTCGAGCCCCGTAATAATATTCATTTAGTAATATACTCCGCGTGTCTCGTGCACGTCATCAATAATCTAGGCCAACATACTTCGACCACCTACCAGGCCGACCACACATTCCCATAGGGGGGGTGAGGGGGTTATTACACCCCACCTCAGGGTCCGAGACTTGAATCACTGTCAGACGATCTTGAGCTATCAAACGTTTTCTGCAATGATTTTTGCTTACAAAAGTAGCGCAGATGTTAAAAATTTTTCGGCGCTTCGCGCCGACTAGTACATTTCTGTTTTATTTACCCACAAAAATACCTAGAATGAACTTAAAATGATCTGAAAAGTCAAAATTTTCGATAAATTCTTATATTTTTTACTTACAAGAGTGACGAAAGTAGTCAAAATGGGACAAAAAGTTAGTTAAAAATGCAGTTTTTCACATTAAAACATGCTGTATAGGGTGTTTTAAGCGTTTTGCATATGTGACCTGCAAAAAAGGCTAGAAATTTGAATTAAGTGGTCTCAAATTTTGGGATTTCACCCCCTCTGAACTTTCGACCTTGGGAAACTATGAGGCCGACCATATTTTCGTTTATAGTCACTAGCTCGGACTGAGCTCTTCTGCGGATTGAGCAACTGTATATATTATCGCGCGCACACGCATTAATATAGCCGGTGCTATCGTGCGAACCCAATAGCCTTTACCAGCCCTGACTCTTCACTTAGCAATTATATGTGCTGAGCTCGTACCGGTTCCCTTCGGAAGTTATATCTCTTCCATATATGCGTTGAATTCCTGTTGTTCTAACGTGCGCATCAAATGTCAATATATTACTGTAGCAGCATGTCATTTTTTACCCGACACCTTTGAATTTACGCAGCTTACCAAGAAAACGTGACACTGGCTTGGTCGCCCGACTCCATGGGAAATCGGCTTTTGAGCAAATGCAATTGCGCGTAATATTTTTTTAATACATTACAACCGACGAAATCTAAGCTGGCTTTGCAAGCGCTCTGAACAGGAAAAAGTCGACTTTCTCACAAAAGTTTTTTTGTTTTTAACAATACTTTAAACAGAAAAAATTTGTCACAAAATCAACAAAAATTAGACAAGAATATTAATAAAATACATGTATTAAATATCAGAATGTTTTCGTAAAACGTGAAAAAAACGAAAGAAATCAATAGGCAGGCAGTAGCTAAGCAAGCAAGAAAACATTTAAAAACATTAGATCTTTTGAAGAGTTCACAATTTTTCAGCCGATTGCCTAAATAAATAATTAAACCTAAAAAATAATAGATAAAATAAATATTAAAACGGGCAATGAAAAATTGGACAACATAAAATATATTAATCAAACACGAATGAATAAAATAAATCCATGACACAAAAATATCTAAATACACAATAAAATTAAATAAATACATGCAATCGATAAGTAGGCAAATAAACAAATGAAACATGAAAAATAAATAGATAAAACCGATAAATAATAAATAGATAAATATAATTCGGTAACTAATTGCAATATATAAGC
This sequence comes from Mermis nigrescens, assembly GCA_036768485.1. Taxonomy (NCBI): domain Eukaryota; kingdom Metazoa; phylum Nematoda; class Enoplea; order Mermithida; family Mermithidae; genus Mermis; species Mermis nigrescens. Next base: position 873,118 of record JAVLUZ010000215.1, on the reverse strand, counting down.
ACATAAATAAATAAACAAAACAGGAACAGACAAATAAATAAATAAACAAACAAACAAATAAATAAATAAATATGTAAATAAATAAATACATACATAAATAAATAAATACGTAGATATGTAAAAAGTAAGTAAATGAATAATATGTATAAAAATACATATATAAATGAATAATCAAAAACTAAAATAAATCAATACATAGATAACTAAATAGATAAATAAATATACACTTAAATACATGCAGGGCCGTAGTTAAAGCTAGGGGCGGCTAATCCCCCTGGCCAGAAAAAAATTTTGAAAGGTGCAAGGAAAGATGAAAAATCGCATGTCTACGTCACAAAATTTTCATATTTTCGACGCTCCGCGCCATATGCATGTGAAGTATTCTCAATTATTTTGGCCGAAGCGCGGACTAAGAATGACACTATTTCAAGCCTTTTCAAAAAACTTCGAATTATATAATCTTAATGAATAAAAAATGCCGGAAAACATCGAAAAATGCGATTTTTGCATGCTATCCAAGGAATTTCATGACATATAGACCAATTTATGTTGGATCTGCCCCCTCCTTCGCCGAATACCGGATACGGGCCTGAATAAATACATAAATAGATAAATAAATAAATATAAATAAATAAATAGAACATAAATAAATAAATACTTAAATAACTAAATAATAAAGAAATAATATAATATAATAAACAACCTAAACCTAACATACTAGACAGAAATCGAGAAAATATTGAAAAGACGTCCTGCACTTAAATGTACAAGTACAAAATTTGGCGATAAAATCTATCTTTGCCTGATTTCTAAAAATTCGCCAAAAAGCTGCAGTCATCTTGTTAAAAAAATAGGCTTCGACTAAAATCTATTAAATTTAGAAATATAAATTGTTTCATTAAGTAAGAAAACATTCAGGATTTTGGAAGAAAATTTCGCTAGGCGAACTGACTATTTCAAATCATATTTTTTGTATAGCGCAAATTTTTTTTGATATAAACAAAGACTTCAAGCGACAAAAGTGCGAAAAAATCCAAGCTTTTCTAAAAAACTCCATTATTTTTTATATCGTAAAGAAAGAAGAAAAATCAAAATTGTTAAATTCTGCAGTTTAAATAATTGATTAATCAACGGATCAAAATCAATAAAAAAGACAATTCGTGGTCATCGAGAATACTGACGTAAATACAAAACAAATGAAAGAAATACGAAATATTTTTGAATCGAATAATAAATATTTCAAACGCACTTTGACTTAGCAATAAGGAATTCATATAAAGAATTCATGATCTAGGGGGACTGAGGGGTTCCAACCCCGCCCAATAATTCGCGATTTTGAAGAAATTATAGGAATTTCCTGGAAATTTGTAAAAAAATGTGTTGTTTTGAACAATTTTGGCACAAAATAATCAGTTTTTCGGTGTTTCGCGGAATTTAGTGATGTTTTCAAACATTTTGTTCGATTTGTTATACTTTTTTGACTTATTTTAAATTTGTTATGCGCCCATGCTCTGGAAAAGTAGAGCATAATCAGAAACGCCGAAAAACTATGTTCTTTGAGCGTATTCCACATTTTGAGCTCAAAAAGGCACTATAAAATTCCTTCCCCCCACCCAGAATTTCTATGCTTGACATATCTCATAAAAAGTATATATTATAAACATATACAATTCCCACCTCACGCAATGCATTTATTTCGTCTATTTCCTTGGAATAATTGCTCGGACTCTCTTCGTATATTCCCGATATACTCTGAAATAATTTATTTCAGAAATGGCAATAACAAAATAGCATTTGATTACTTTTAATGCAGCAAAATTACAAGCTATCTGCAGGTACGTAAATGGCTGTCCTGTTTCGGGGGGACCAACACCAATTTTGGCGGGATCTAAGCCCAAAAAGGCCAAAAATAGCACAAAATAACGTTAAAAAAGTCCTATTTCTCCGATTTTTCTGAATTTGGGGGTCCAAACCCCCATCCCCCATTCCGCCAGAGATACGTGTCTGGCTATCTGAGTCCAGTAAGTAAGTAACAATGACGAAAAGTAGGCTTTTAGTTTAAAGTGCTACTACAGTCAGTTTGGTCTATTATAAATCCGTTAACAATAATTTTGAGCAAAAAAGGGACTACTTGCACGGCATTAGTTTAAAAAAGTTCAAAATGAACGTTTGCATACTTATGTGCACATATAAAAAATACATGATCTTAAACCAGTATTTTTTCTTGTACAAGGCCCGTTTGTACATGCACAAAGATAGTTCCTAAAAGTCTTTGTACATTTTGTACACACAAATTTTTTGGTTTTATAATATGGTACAGTAGCGATATTAGCGTGGTAAAAACATAGTTTTTCGACATTTGGTAGTGTATTTTAGCTAAATTCTGGGCTCTGAGGGCAAAAATCACTAAGAATCATCTCAAAACGGCGCGAAGCGCCGAAGAATTAAACATTTTTCCTTTCAAAATGCAATTTGTGACATTATAAAAATGTATGAACACACAATTACTCATTTCGGCGCGAAGCGTCGAAAACTTTTCCAAATTTCAAACCTTTTTTGCAGTTTTTGTCTTCCCAAAAATCTTTGTACATGTACAAAGACGACGGTCCCCAAAAGTCTTTGTACATACATCGGGAAAAATCTTCGCCGAATACAAAAAAACACTGTCGTAAACGGGGTTTCATTCACGACACGACCATAAAAATTTTCATCACCCCCTGAATATTTTTTTCAAATTATTGAAATTGCGCTTTTTTTAAGCGTTTTTAGCTATTTATTTGCTAAAACGCGTCAAATATTCGGCACTTCGCGCTATAAACTCGTGTTTGGCTGCATTTTATTTAATTTCTACGCCTTTTTTTATTTTTTTCGAAAAACTTTGTTTTTTGCTCTATAAAAATAAAGCATTGTCAGAAAACCGAAAAGCCATGGTTCTGACAAATATCCACCAATTTTAGGCCCAAAAGGACACTTAAAATTTCACTCCTCCAGAAGATGTTGTGCATGTCTGATACGGACAAACTAAAAATATTGTCAAAGTAAACAACCTTCAGCGTCTTTTATGTGAAGATATTCAGGGACTGGAAAAGAAATATAGATAAGCCAGTTGACATTTTGTAAACTGATAAAACAGTATGTATATTTTTATTTAGAAGTACACGAATATACTTTTTCTTCACAACGTCAATCATCTTATAACAGGTTTTGCACAACTACTGTGTTGCACAAATCGTTCAAGCTAAAGGGGATTGCAAGAATTATTCTGGGTCCCTTGACTCATGTGTGTACGCAGGGGGCGGAGAGGGCATCCGCCCGCACCCCTTAGCCTAAAAGTAATTTTTGAAAAGTTAGGTAATACACGAATAATGGGAATTGGCATCTTTTCATCGAAAAATCTCAACATTTTCGGCGCTTTGCGCCGTAAACTCGTTATCTCACATAAGTTTGTTTCAAAAGAGGCCAAAACACGTTACTTATATATCGTGGCATATTGAGTAAAAAAATTTTTCGAAAAGTTTGAATTTTGATTCGAAAGGTTTGAATTTTGAGACTTAAATGGATAGATAGCATGTTCGGGAATTGAGGATTGACTGGAAGTCCATTTTTTCCTCCAGGCCGAAACTCCGGCCATCCTCACCTCCGGTTCAGCCCGGAGCCAAAGCCGGAGGCCGGAGGTGAACATAGACTATTTCCACATTAGTGTTCTACATCACGTGAATTTTAGTATTTTGCATATTGGGCAGATTCCTCGGCCACTCTTATGTTACATCACATAAGGGCAATAAGAAGGTGAAAACTTTTTGGAAAAAATTTTTTTTAACTTAAAACAAATAAGCCATTTTTGGTGAATCTTGCAAAAAATGTCGTTTTTTATCTATTTTGACCCTTTGTTTCAATGGTTTTTTCCCAAAAATCTTCTCCTTCTTCCCTAGAGTTCCCAAACCCGTTCAGTTTGTACAAGGCCTAACTAGCTGTCAGGCAAATATCAGCCATCGAAAATTTTCTGCAAAATTTTTTGTATCCAAAGTAGAAAAGATACCAAAAATTTTCGGACTACATTTCTGCTGCTATATATATACCCATTTAAAACGCCTAAATGATTTTTAATGATAAACGTGATATAATGAGTCAAAATGGGCTAAAAGTTTTAGAAAAGGAGCTCTTTTCTCACTAAAGCTTGTCATATAGGATATATATTTTGATCAGTTTCGTATTTGACTTGCAAAAAAGAACCGCACCCTAAATTTCGTGTTCCCAAATTTAGGTGTCTTTCCCTCACTTATGTCTGAACCTTGAGAAACTTAAACATTTGGTAACGTTTGAATTTAGACAAAATCAGCTCAATACTAGCTCAAATTTACCCTAAAAAACACTCGTGCACACTGGAGGGTATGGGGGATATCCCCCTACCTCAACTTTTGAAAGGCATACCCCCTTAGGCCATTAGCGCACCAAAACCTATTGTTGGATGGAATTATAAAGGAGCGTCAAACAATGCCCAGCAGTATAATCTGAATTATTCTTTGAGTAGTACTCTGTCGATTTATTCATTCAGATACTTTTGTCCATTATCATGTCCATATTTGACAGTGCAAATCATTGCATCGTTTTTATTATCATTTGTTTTCATGTAAACTTAATCAAGAATATTCAAGAAGAGTAAAACACAGAAAATTAACGCATTTTTTACGGGTTGTGACGAGGTAGAGAGGGTGGAAAAGACAAAGGAACGACAAAACTATCTAAAAAAATCAACATAAACTCATCACTTTGGCGCCATAATTAGCCAAAAAATAAAATAAATCGTTTTCCCGGCCCCATGGTAACTCGGTCTACCCTCCTAGAACTTTTGACCGCATGCATGTATGCCAAAAAAGGAGAATAGTACGGAATTTCGGAGGAATTCTATCAACAACAAACAATTTTAAATGTCAAAGAGGCTAGACAGAAAAAGAGTTATCAATTGTATGCAATATTTTAGAACAGTCGATTATCCAGCATGATGAAATCATAAGATTAATTGTTCGGGTGGAATGAAAAATTATAATTTGATAAAATTATAATATAATTTGACAAAAATATAATATTTATTTAAAAATACATGATTCCAAATTATATATACATATGCAATCAGGGGCGTAGGGAGGATTTTTTTTAAGGGGGCGGTCCAAAATTGATGACCCTATATTTAGGGATATGTTCGCCGGGGCGCCAAATAAAGTGCATTTTCTGACGTTTGCGAACATGCTCTATCTTTTAAGCTCATAAAATTCAAACTTTTCGGCAAAATTTTATTTTCTCCTAATAAGCTATAAAAATGACATTTTTTGGCCGCGCTTGGGCCTAAATTAACGAAAATAATGATTCTACGGCGCGAATGCCGGAAATTTTGAGAATTTTCGATAAAATGATGCCAATTTTCATGCATTTCCTTACCTTTCCGAAATTACTTTTGGGCTAAGGGGGGCGGCCGCCCCCGCCCCCTGCCTACGCTCATGTATACAATGATGGGCTCTAAAGCTATAAAAATTGTTCCTAGCCCGAAGCAAACAGAAAAACTAACTACCAACTTGGTAGTATTAAGTGAGATGGACAGCACACCTGGGCAATGTCCCATATCGGCCAATCACTAGGAAGGGCCGAACCAAAAGTTGGACGGGGCGAAGGGGTTACTTGGACGGGGCAATCTTTTGTACAGGAAGAAAATTTTTGGAGATAATTTAAGGAAATGCTAGATACAGTATATCATGATCACTTTGCAAAACATGCACGGGAACCATCTTATTACACTGTTTGACACCTTTTTCATGGATGGACCCACATTTTTCCATTGACTGACCCACTGATTAAGCTGAACGACCCACCTTTTTCAGGCACGGACCCACCTTTTTTCAGGGACAAACCCACCTTTTCAGGGTCTAGGGACCCACCCACCCTTTTGGCTGGAAGTCGGACGGGGCGAACCGTCAGCCATTGCCCAGGTATGATGGACAGCACTCAAAATCTTTCATCAAACAGTTCAAGCCAGTGAGCTCGAATTTGCCGGCGTTTCATTTTGTTTATTTTTCCGAGCCCCGAAAATTGAGCGCAGGGGTGAAATTTCTAATCTGTAGGAATCGACTTTTGATGAACCGAAAAACCAGTCAATCGTTACTTTATGTCATACCTTTTCTGTAGCAAACTAAAATAATCAAGAATCCTAATTTTCCATGTCCGTTGCGTGAAAATTGTATATTAATGCTCAGAAGTGTCAAATAATCAATGGCACAGTGCCTTTCTAATGAATAATACAAAATAGGTATATCTATCATATAACATAAGCCAGCTAGAAATCATATGCAAATTAATCCATGAGAAATTTACACAACTTGCTCATGTATCATGTAACCTGTGAGATTTTAGGACCAAAATCCGTAGAGGCAGCTGAATATTTAACCTCCACAGAAAGCATAGGCATGCGAGGTACTTCTTCCATTCTACTTTTGTCACTGTGTATACAATAACTCAGCTTCTGTGAGCGTACATTAAATTAGGATAGGCCAGAATCGTATATATTCAAATACAGTAATGACGAGATATGTTTGTGTAACAAATATTAATGTATATAAACCTTGAACAAAATACATATGTACAGCAAAAATGGCAAATAGTATTCTCCCCTCAGCCGTAAAAACAAAATTTCACCAAGAGACATTAAAACTCTCACCACTAAAACATATGAGCTTCCATAGAAGAACGATTTTCCATAGAGAAAATTCAAAAATTATAATCTTCAATTTTCCCTTTCCGTTTCCAGATTTTGACCATTTTCCGTTTTCCATTTTTAATTTCAGAACCGCATTTCGCCCACGCCCTCAGACCAATTTCAGTAAGAAGGTATTAAAAATTCGGATTGAGGCTTACTAAATAGCTAAATCAATAAACTTGAATGAAATCAGGTATATACTATAAATTTGCACATAAAATTAGAATAAATGTTTGCCTCAGGAATAAATATCATATTCGTGATACGCACAGCACATTAAACATGAACGAAATTCATCATTTTCGCGCAACAAAAATTGTTGACTTCCTGTAACCCGCTAAATTGTAGAAGAAGCAAAAAAATCTTTTCAACATCAGCCTCAGCGCGCCAAAGTGCGTACAAAGTTTTTGTTAAAAATCGTCAATGTTATTAACCAAAACCGTTGGTGGGCACTCTACTAGGAATATCACGATCAGTAATACCTCATTTCTAATAAAACTTGTTTTTCCTACCTTCAGTAGAGCATTTAGGCCAATTTTTAAAATCGCTTTTGACAGTAAAAAACTGAATAATTTATCAGTATGGCATGAAGCACCAAAAATTGTAGAAACTTTACCTCTGTAAAACGCATTTCTGCATTACCAAAGAATGCCGAATCTAGTGCAACCTAAACATCCATAACAAGTAAAATAAAATTGAATCAATTAAACGATGAGCATCTGAAAATTTCGTCATTTTTACCTCTCTTATTACGTATCTCACATTACAAAAAAATTCCACAAATGCCAACCAAGCCCAAAAATTTTCACAATTTTTTTCTAATTTTGGTTAACAAATAGATCAAAAACTGGACGCGCCATCCCAGACCCCTCCCCCAGTCCTAAGAGAGATAGTCTCCATTGGATTGGATTCTCATCGTATCTAAGGTATACAGTAGTGATGTCCCGGTGCCGCTTTTTTTACCGGTGTCGGTGCCGGTGCCGGTACCCCCTGTACCGGCGCCGGTGCCGATGCCGGTGCTATATTAGCATATTATATAGTGTACTATGCTTCTTCAAGAAGGGTTAAATTTGTACCTATTTTTCACCGGATATACATATTAAGGGCAAAATTTCATTTGGCTAGTAACGACTTCATTATTTTTAATTTATGAATACATATTAATTTTCTCACTTAAGCATTAAACTAACAAAAAATTGTAATAAAATTGAAATTCAAAGAAAAATAAAAGTTAAATAGTGTATTATAAGTTTAAGTGTAGCGCAATCAAGATTGGCTTGTGCAGTAGTTGATTCTTTAGTCAAATCGAAATTTGCTTTTAGTGCATTAGTTAAATATTCAACTAGTAAGAAACAAACATGAAAATAGCCACAAAAACTTTTTGAGGTTAAATTATTTGAGTTTATCATTTCACATTTTCAAAAGCCTCTGAAAACAAACATGGGATATATTAGTAATGCAAAAGACTCAGAACTTCATTTACAAAGTTTTAACAAGCTTTTTCTGAATAATTTGCAGGAAAAAGTTTTGCATAAGAACTATTTTAAAATTCTAGCTGCGTTTTACGGTCTTCTGCTCAGTAAATGGAAAAATAAAAATGGATTTGATGAAATTAAGTTGAAAACTACTCTGTAGTACTCATCCTTCACGCCTACAGATGGTAGAATTAGAAGAACTTTCCACTCTATATGTCGATGTTTTTAATTTTAATTTACTTTATTTATTAGTGTCCACGCTTCTTGCTGTTAATTGATGTTTTCAATAAGATGTGTTTCGTTAAATGAATAATTCATTTTTAAAGCTCAAAGACTTGTTCTGAAGTTCAGTCAAAATGCTTCACTATGCTAATCAGAAGATTTTATCAACAAAATGCTACCTTTTTGCGCCTTTATTCATTAAATTGGTGATAAATGAGCTTCAATTATTCTTTTTACACTAACTTTTTCTCTTTTATCTAGCACCGGCCCAGTGCCGGTGCTTAGGCACCGGCGCCGGTGCCGGTGCCCAGGACATCACTAGTATACAGTAGAGATGTGCCGGGGCCGCTCTTTTTGCCGGGCCGGGGCCGGGGCCAGGGCCGGGGCCGGGCCGGGCCTGTACAAAACATATACCCTATACTTACTAAGCTATACCAAGCATCCACATTATTTCTATACTGACCTAACATCTTAGTATTACTATTGTAAGCAATTACATATTGCTTTAATGAATTAAAGACTTAAAAATAAGCAGATAAAAGAGAAATAAACAAAAAATTAATAAATAATTGTGAATATAGCTGTTAGGCATAGAAAACAATAAGCTAAGCTGAACAGAATATGACTCTTCTATAGTATTTATGCTGATTCGATGAAAGAAATAGACGAGCAAAACAGTACAATACAAAAGATTACGATTACATTGCACGAGAAATAAAGTAACCCAGAGATTAACTACACGCTTGAAAAACTTATCTCTAGAATATCAACAAAATCATAGGGGCGAAAAATGCTTGTACGACGAAAAATCATTTACCAAGATTAGGGAACATGCATAATCAAATTAAAATAATATTTAAAAAATTAATTGAAAACCACACAAAAATGAAGACATTTGCTCTATTATTTGGCGCACAGCTCCAAAATTAGTGAAAAATCGCATATATTAAAGCAAACGAATTCTATCTGGATGATAAAATAAGTTGCCGTACCCTAGCATTTTTTAAGGTACATAAGTACATACATCGATTTATAAAACAATTTTACAGACACTGGTGAAAGTCCCTAGCATTTTAAACTTTATTGTCTAAGAATTATCGGTCAAAGGTGCTTATTTTCGCAATAAAAATTGTTAATTGAGCTAAGCTATTCAAGAATGTATCGAATTGTTTCAATGCTCACTCAAATCTTGATTACTAGATTACCTGAAGCGAAACACAACAGTAGCCTGAGCTTAATTTTAACGAAATTTAGCTTATTTTTGTGAATAAATAAATATTATGTTGCGTAATTCGGCAAAAAATATTAATTTTGTTCGATTTTCGATTCGGCGCCAGGGCCAGCCCCGGCCCCGGGCCCGGGGCCGGGGGCCTGGGCCCGGCGCCAGGGGCCGGGGCCGGGGCCTGGCACATCTCTAGTATACAGGTAGCAAAATGTGCAAACCGAATTGCATCCTTTAATCCCCTTGTTTGAAAATAAATTTCGGTCAAATCTCTCCCTCCCCCTCCCCCGGAAAAAAATACTGGATAATCGGCCCAGGGATGGAAAAAACCCAGATTTGAAAATTTCGAATTTTGGGTTATTGGGTTTTTTGGGTTTTTTGTGGGCTTTTTGGGGTTTTTTTTTTGGTTTTTTTTGGTTTTTTAAGGGTTTTTTATGGGTTTTTTATAAAAATTCTAGCTCGAGCTATAGATAGTAGGTGAGAATACTTCAACAGCTTCAAACACAAAACAAAAACAAGTAAACAACAACTTTATTCAGCTAATACACAAAATTCAACAACAAAATTGGGCTAAACTTTACTATATGGTGTGAACAAAAAAGTTGCAGATGTACGTGGAAAGGAACGATATTGATTGAAATGAGGAGGACATGCATAAAGAAAGTGCGGAAAAAAACTTTTATGAAAAACGGACCAATATTGGTGAAGATAGTTACTCAGGATGTAGCTATATCAAAGTGAGGTATTTTACAGTTTACCAAAAATGTTCCGAATCTGGGCTGAAAACATATGTATCTGACATTTTCAAGGTCGCTGATTACAAAAAATAACTTTTATTTTACGGAAAAAATTTTGTTTGAAAATTTTCAAATCGAAAAATAATTTTTTGCATGATCTTTTGGTCTAGATGATGTGAAAATTCATGTTTCTGTTTAAATGACGCTTAGGCTTAGGCTTAATTTATCTGAGAAGTAGTTTTCGGCTGCTTAGGTCAAGTCGCCTCCCGCTTAGGTCGAGTTATAGATGCTTAGGTCAACGTATCTGAGAAGTAGTTTTCGGCTGCTTAGGTCGAAGTCGCCTCCCGCTTAGGTCGAGTTATAGATGCTTAGGTCAACGTATAGATGCTTAGGTCGATGTATAGATGCTCAGGTCGATGTATAGATGCTTAGGTCGACCTAAGTTGGGTACATGTTATTCTGCATTCCACTGTTTGAATCGTCAAATGGTTGGAACTTTAAGATAATCCAAAATGCTGTTTGAATCGTATTTAAGTAAAAATGTTTAACTGGATGTAAACAATGCTAAAAATAGTGAAATTAAAAAAAATTTCTTGAAAATTTGGGCAAAAAATTACAAAAAATTTTTCATTAATCTTGGTTTCCACGCAGTATAACTTAATTTTTTGTAATCTGCGACCTTGAAAATGGCAGGAAAATAATAATTAGTAAAAATTGGAAACCTTTGATAAACTACTAAAATTCCTTAAAGTGGCTCAAAATGGTGAATGTCGAAGTATGATGTTTGAAGTACCGTAACTCTGTGAGTTTTGTATGGATTTGGTTTATCATTTTTTTCCGCGTCTTTTTTGTGACACAAAGTATCGCTTTTTGCGCAATTGTATGGCAGTTCTGCCAGAATGGCGCAAAATCGGTTCACACTATATTCGGAATTTTTTTCTAATATGGTTTTGTCTCCGATTCTCCTAAAAATACTTTTTCTGATAGATTCGAGAGGACGCTGAGTCCAGAAAAAAAACCGTTTGGGGGCTGATGAATATTTGTGGGAGATAAGGCCCTTCAACTTGCAAAACGTGATTATTTCAATCTTCTAAGGGCTCTATCTCCAGCAAATATTCGTCAACCGCCTAAACGCTTTGTTTTTCTGACTCAGCAACCTCGAATCTATCAGAAAAAATTATTTTTAGAAGAATCAATGACAAAAAAATTTTTTGAAAAAAATTATGCAAAAAAATTCTGCTAAATCCAATTTTTAACATTTCTGCATTACAGTTCTGACGTTAACAAAGCCGAAGCAGGGTGTAATCGATTCATCACGGTTATTATTTTAGACTTGCTGTGCATATCAAATTGGTGCCAGCTGATGGTCTAAGCCTAAGGCACAATTGGGGCGAAAATTGTGGAGGAGCGGAGCGAATGGCCAGCAATTTTTGCCCCAATTGTCTCAGGCTTAGACCATCAGCTGGCACCAATGTGAATACACTTTCTAAGCCTAAGCCTAAGATGTTCGTATAAGCAAGCTGGTGAGTTGTGGGTAGCTCGCATGGATCTAATCACCAAATTTTATCTAATATGGTTCTTTTCTCAATTTTCCCAAAAATAGTGTTTTTACGCTTTGTTAACGCCAGAACTGTAATGTAGAAATGTTAAAAATTGGGTTTAGCAGATTTTTTTTTGCATTCTTTTTTTTTAAATTTTTTGTCACTGATTCTCCTAAAAATAATTTTTTCTGATAGATTTGACAACGCTGAGTCCAGAAAACAAAAGCTTTAGGGGGGTGACGAATATTTGTGGAGATAGAGCCCTAAGAAAATCGAAATAATCACGTTTTTTGCAAGTTTGAAGGGCTCTATCTCCACAAATATTCGTCAGCCCCCTTAACGTTTTTCATTTCTGACTCAGCGTCCTCGAATCTATCAGAAAAAATTATGTTTAGAAAGTCGGAGACAAACCATATTAGAAACTTTAGCCCTATATTCTTCAAAAACTCCCAAAATTGGTCATTCACAAGCACAATCTATGCTGTGTGAACAGAATGAAAAATTATGCAGAGTAATTTTTAAATGCATAATATTGAAATTTCTGCATAAATTCTGCTCTGCTTCAAGAAAAAAACAAAAAATTTGCTATATTAGTAGAAAAATCCATGCCACATTGCCACATAGCCTTTATTGGGCGGCTTTTCTCATTGAAAAGTATATACTATAAGAGAAAACAGCCAACAGGAAGGAGGAGAGGATGAGAATGGATGGACAGTTAACCCTGTGCATTGCAAGCAATTGTTAAAGGAGCAACCATGATACAAAAAAACATTGACAATACACAGTATTTAATTCCATTACAAATAAATTCTTAACCTGTGGATAAAAACCCAAAAAACCCAAAAACCTAAAACCCAACGATTTCTTGCACCTAAAAAACCCACAAAAAACCCAAAAAAATCCAAGTTCAAAAAACCCAGCCTTGCCAACCCTGAATGGGCCTGAAAGCCCAACAACAAATTTGCTTTGTAGAAGCCTAACCATATGCTATCACAGCATAGTACTGAAAAAAGTAACAAGTCCGCTCATTTTCCTTTCGACAAATGACCAATTGCACCACAATACTAATTATGTAGGCAGACTCGTATCCAGGACTTTGTTTTGGGATAAAGACGACATAAATGGCGTTGGCTATTCGTCAGTGTTGCCAGGTCCCAAAATTCAGATTCTCCTGCACAGAGGTAAAATTGTGGAAAAAATCTCCTGCAATTCTCCTGAAAATATTTTGATTCTCCTGAAAATTCTCCTGGCTCATATTTTGCAGGAAAGGTTGTACAGCAGATCTACAATTGTATGTATACATGCATATCAAGCATGCTCAGGCCAATTTACCTTGTTTCACCCAACTATTTTATTCTGATCTCTTACCTGTTAATCCTAAGGACACTCAAGGCTGAATAATGAACATTAATTCTCTCACAAAAGCTTCATGGAGCATATCTGCATTATACAGGCAGATGCAAAAATAATGGAAGACTAATGCTGCACCATGAAGTATAACATTTTATTCAACATCAACAGCTGACAAACATTCAATAACAGATTCCTGATCTTCATCAGGAGCTACATTTTTGGTCATGTAAATAGAATCCGTAAAGTGCAACAACATCTGTTTTGATGGCTTAAAGCTAGAAAGAGATATATTCCATAAGATAAAGGCATAACAAACAGTGATCACAGCATCAACCAGATTTTGCACTTTAATACTTAAAGGGACCTACAAAACTTAATTATTTAGAAGACTATACAAAGTAAACCTAAAACCTGCTAGTGTCAAATACTTTTAATCAAGGATTTAGAAACTAATAAAGAATAGCACAAAAACAATAGATGTCTTATTTCGGCTACCAAGGAAACGGAAATGTTTGAAAACAAAATATCACAATCTGTAGCACTTATTCAATTCAGATAGGATCTATTGTTAGCTCAGGCGAATTCATAATTGTCGCGTTTCAGTAATAAATTATTTCATTCATTCATTCATATATATTCTGCGTCTTGTCTAATTTCACAAATGGGTACCTTTCAATTCAGAAATCTTTTTCTCAATCCTTACGATAGGCCTGAACAAATTTGCTTCATTTTCGTGCTGTGGTTTCAATTTCACCGCTGGATTCGCCTGAGCTAACATTTACAATGGCAGTTTCTTTCGACATAGGAAATTTAAATTATAACATGTGTATCTACACTAATATATTATACAAAGGCACTAATCGGCTATCCTGAACAGAGAACGATAATTTTACATATACTGCTCAAGGGCCTAAGCTAAAGAGGTCGCATTGTTTACAATACACATTATTCGAAAAAACAGTTTCTGTGCTTAAAACAGTGACCGCCAATTTTCAGTTGCACTTACATCATCAAAATTTCTGAAAAGAGCCCTGTTTGCAATGTCTTTTGAAAAAATAAATAATACTTTATTACTAATTGTATGTACTTCAGTAGCAAGCAAATCCTTACGTTTTGAAATATATCAAAAAAATGTTTATAGGCGCTTTGCAAACACCGCTTTTTTCCCAGCGATTTGGTTGACATTATAGACCGAACCCAAAATTTTTTTCCACTTTTTCCGACTTTTTTCCACATTTTTTGGAGGTATAAAAACGTTCGAAATAGAGCGCCTGTGTTGAAAAATCAGTGTTTTTAAGTGGAAAATTTTATGTACACATGCAATAGCGGTTTTTGATGCACTTTTTGTATAAAAATATTGCGCTCTACAAGAATACGTGAATATCACGATCAGTAACGTTATTTATGTTGAAACTTGAATTTCTTCCTTCAGTTAAGCATTTTAGCCGAATTCTGAAATCGTTTTTGACAATTAAAACTATAATTTATCAAATGGCGCGAAAGCGCTTAGAAAATTTTGAAATTTTAGCTCTTTAAATCATTTTTGCATTTCAAAACCTCTGGCAGAAGGTAAGGATTTTCAATCGTAGTGGAGTTCTAGAGACCAGATTATCGATAAAAAATGCTGCAATTGGCGCCGCGCTGGCTTAAACAACAATAGCAAGTAAGAATTCAATCAATTCGGCGCGAAGCGCCGAAAATTTTTTGTAGTTTCACCTCTCTCGGAAACGCATTTTTGCATTGGCAAAAACTAACCGAATCTCGTGCAGAAGATGAGGATTTTCAATCGTAGTAAAGTTTCTAGATCAAATTTTCGGATGAAAATTGCAGTTAACGCGGCGCGGCTCAAATATAAATAACAAACATAAAAGGAATCAATTCGGCGCGAAGCGCCGAAAAAATTTTTTGTAGTTTCAATTTCTCTAAAACGCATTTTTGCATTAAAAAACTAACTGAATCCGTAGAGAAAGTAAGGATTTTTCAATCGCAGTAAAGTTCTAGATCAAATTGTCGATAAAAATGCTGCAGTTGGACGCGGCGCGGCTCAAATCATTAATGGCAAAAGAATTAAACCAACCCGGCGCGGAAGCGCCGAAAATTTTTGGAGTTTCCCTTCTCTAAAAACGCATTTTTGCATTACAAAAACTAACTGAATCCGTGCAGAAGATAAGGATTTTCAATCGTAGTGAAGTTCTAGAGCCAGATTGTCGATAAAAATGCTGCAATTGGCGCGGCGCGGCTTAAGGATTAAAATCGAAAAATTCGGTGCTTCGCGCCGGTTTATTCTATTATTTTGGCAGTTTCTGCACGTTTTATGTCAGGTGGAAAAATCAGAAAATTGGCGCTTGGGCGCGCACAAGAAGCATTTTTTCCGTCAAAAACGCGAAAAAAATTTTGAGAAAATTTAATTTTTGAATGGCTTAAATCGTGCATGATGACGTGAAAAGCCTAAAAAATGCGTTATTTAACGGCCCCGCGCGTTTTTTACGAGTTTTTTTAGACAAGAAAAATTTTTTTTGGAATTCCCCCCTGGCGGAAAATCCCGGCTACGCCTATGCGAAGCGCCGAAAAATTTTTGAAGTTTTTGCTCTCTAAAATGCATTTTTAACATTACAAAAGTTTCCACAAATGCCAACCAAGCCCAGAAAATTTTTTCCATATCCCAAAATTTTGGCTGACAAATAGACCGAAAAAGTAGAAAAAAAACGGTGTTTGCAAACGTCTATGAAACTGATACAAAACAATTAGACGGTTGTTGTAAAGCTATGTATTTCTGCACTTCGCAGATATTAAGTGAATAAATAAATGAATGAATGAAATATGAATGATTTACTACGGAAGCACGAAAGTTATTTGGATATAGTTATAACTTAACACTTAAGGTCTTAACTATAAACGAAATAAATTCTTAATGTGAAACAACTGACCGACTACAGTAAGCGCAGTAAGAAGGTTTGATTGTATGATAATCATTATAACTTGCTGCTTAAGCTTTGAAAATTCTCCCTACCGAAATTCTCCTAGATTTTCAGGGATTCTCCTGACATTTTAAGAAATTCTCCTGCATTCTCCTGCATGTTTACAACTTCTCCTGAAATTTCTCCTGAAAAGCCCATTCTCCTGCTCCTGCTCCTGAAAATTTTAGATTCTCCTGAATTCAGAGAATTCTCCTGCACCTGGCAACCCTGCTATTCGTGCGTCTTCGGTCCATTCGCACGGACATCTACAGTAAATACTCTTTTCAGATCAATTTTGTAAACTGTAAAACTTGCGAACAGGAACTGAAATGAGTATTCGTGATAAAAATTGTAAACCTAACACTGTTCTACTGTTTTCTTTGCTGAAGTCTAGTAAATGGAATAGATTTTAACTGCACAAACGGCTTCTTCAATTATGCTTTCGTAACAGCTGGTTGCTATAAATACTTCGTATTGAGGTCCAATATACTTCGTTTATTATGTGGCGCATCTGACTGACTGTCATACCAAACTAACCTGTACAATGTTCGGCTACAGTAATAAGCGGGAAAGCGAAAATGGGCCGTTTAGAATGGAAGAGGCTACTGTATAAAATTGAATACGCATGCTGCATATCCTATGTTTTGTGCAGCACTGACTGCAGTTTTTAGAACTTAAAAATTGAACAATGAGCGTCAAGTTTTTTGTGCAGTGTTCAGGTCAAAATGCATAGATACTTTACACCACAATTTATTAAATATATGTATACTATGCATAGGACACGATATTTTTGTGGTTCTATCCCCCGACCTACATGAAACGTCTATAGACTGTTTCACACAAGTTCCTTCATAAATTTTAAAAGTGTCTCCGACAATAAGCAGATAGATTGCGATTATAACATTGATCTGATATATAATTATTGTACCCCTCGGCTAACTGTCGATGAAATTTCTTAAAATTTATGCGCGAACTTATGTGAAACAGACTTTAGTCTTAGTTTAGTGTGAGGTAGGCTTTGAAGCTGGTTCCTCCTCGCTTTACATTTACTTAGCTGAAACTTATAGTCTGTTTCGTTTTTCTGAGAGCTTTTTTATCGAATCTTTTTCCAAGGCTACAGTAATTCAATCGTCCCTAATTACTGTAGGTTATTTAGAAATTACTGTAGCTACATACAGTCAAGACCACAAGTAACATCACTCAATCACAGGCACGACAGGTAACAGGCGCCTGTGACATGCCTGTGAATCGGCCAAATTTTATATTGGTAAACATGCACGTCGAAAAAAGATTGCCTGTGCGATGCCTGTCACTTTGACTGCCAGGCGCCTGTAGGACATGCGCTTTAGCGACGTTACTTCTGGTATTGACTGTACATAGAGGACAGGAGGGTTTCTCCATAAAATTTCTTATGGCATTATTTATTCTCGTATTCCAGCGGATCATGCAACAAGCAGATGGAATTCGTGCAATCAGCTTGTCATAAATCGACCGTTTAAAGCAATAGACTAGCATTTTAAACATTGCTGAAAACCTCCGCTTCGCATTGTGGTAGAACGTCTGATTGTCGTGAAGCAACACGGGTTCTTCCTGCTGCAAAACTTTTACTTAGCGCACTTACTGTATATGTCACAGCACTGTTTAGATTCTTGAATTAAGTCTTGGACGGTTAAGTGCATTAAAAATGAAAGAATGGCGGCCACTCGTCCCCACTCAACTTTTCTGTCGAGTTACAGTAAATCACCTAGTAATGCATACTGTAGCCTTCAAAAAAATTCACTGAAAAAGCTCTCAAATAAATGAAACAGACTATAGCTTACGGGTTGGGTTCTTCCCCTGTACTTTACACTTATGTAGGCTTAAATCATAGGCTTGCAGTCTGTAGCGAAGCTATATTTAGCATTAGCTCACACTTTGTAAAAGAAATGAAAATATTTTAACATGTTTTAAGTTTTTCATAATGTCTTCGATTAATGCTGAAGACGTTTCAAATTTAATGTTATGATTCTTATCGCAGCATCTCCGATTTCCGCGAATGACGCACTAGGTCACGCGCGAAGTCATTCGCAAAATCTCTCTCAACATGCTCGTTAATATTTTATTAGGTTAAGCAAATTTTTATAAAGATTTTGTGAATACCACACACCGATTCCGAGAATTCTCTCCTTGATGCACTTGCGAAATTCTTGTGACATCGCATTTTTGCCCACTTTAATTAGTCTCTTAAAAAGGCTTGCTCTGCACAGAATTCTCAGTTGCAGCGCGCAGGTAGAGCAACTCAGTTGGATTTCCCCCAATATTTTATTAATACGTGCTGGGCTTCCGCTTGTTGTATCACCTTACTTGCGTCACTTCCTTTGTATATATTATTATTAGCCACTCATATTAAAGAGTGTCTGCGATTGTTACAAGTGGCGAGCGCGCCAAGCTCTCACAATTGTATTTGCCTAAATTAATTTAATCCACCGATTATATTGCTATTACGTCCTTCTCACACTTATTTTAGTAGTCACTTGATCTAAAAAATTATGAAATTTTCGACGAAAGTATTTATTAGTTATTAATAATTATCACGTACTCGTCAATTTCACTCTACTGTGTACATCGTTATAGTTTGGTGCTAATATATTTTATAACTTGTTATTTGCATTTCTCTCTACACTACGGCCATCTCACTTTCTGAAATTTTTGAAGAAATTGTAAGACGAAATAGTGCGCCTGAAAATTTAGGTGAAGGTATTTTCTGCGCTCAAGAGTAGTGAGAAGAAAAAATCAAAATTTTAAAATGGCTGATCAAGTGATAGCTCTCTTGCAAGAAATTGTAGAAAAAATTCAAGATATGTACGACAGCCGTCCTGTCTCACTGGTAGCGAGCCCCCGCTTTCCATCTTCACAGGAGACGGTGACATTAATTGGACCGAATGGGAAAAGCAATTTTCAAATTTAGCAATTTTAGCAGGTGCTAATCAATTATCTCGAAAAATCGCACTTTTATCAACTTATTTGAAGGGAGCAGCATTCTTACTCTATTCGGAATTAAGTAAAGCAAACCCTCCATACGCAACTTGGCAGGAATGGGCAGCTGCTTTTCACAAACGTTTCCTAGATAACCAACATATCAATATAAAAAGAGATCAGCTTCTCTCCCGGTTTCAACGTCTAGGAGAGTCAGTTCAACAGTATGCTGCAGATGTAAGACGTTTAGCTCATAATGCTCAACCTGGGTGGACGGGTCGAGATGAAAATGATTACATTAAGAGTCATTTTATTTCGAAATTGTTGCCAAATCTCAGACTGTGGGTAAGGAACTCATCACCAAAAACGTTTGAAGAAGCTGTCACTGAGGCACGAAAACAAGAAAGTGATCAAGCATATGAGCAAAACACATCTGGAATTTCACAAAATATAAGCTCAAATTTTATGCAACTGCAGATCGCACACACTTCACACTCGAATGCAGTAAAGATTCAGACTAATTCACAGAACGCAACACAAACTAAACATTTGAATTTTAATGATTTTCGTAATTATCACTCACAGAGACAACCTCTTTTTAATCCTAGCACTTCTAATCGTGAGCGTGAAAAGAATTTCTCTAGAGCTCCTTAAAAATTTAGATTTGATGATCGTAATATTATATGCTATTTCTGCGGAAAAGAAGGACATAGGCAAATACATTGTAGAGTTAAAGCGAACCTCATAGCAAGCAATTCAGACACTCAATTTTATGATAATAGGAAAGAATTTTCTACTCGTACACAAGCAGACTCACGTCTGAAACAGGGCCCATTTCAAAGGCGTGGGGCAGCTCCGAATCAATATGTCTGGTCGGACAGAGCTGTTGCAAGCAGCACGGTTTGTGGGATACCGGAGGATGACAGACAAGGACCGAATACATTTAATGGTTCAGTTCCACCTGAACAAGAAAAGGAGGTTACATTTGATCCATTCTCGATCAAAGATCCTTTTCTTGAGCAGGCATATGCTGTGGGACAGCCCTCCATGAGAACGTGTAGCAACACAGGCTGCATGTTTGCTCCGCTTAATGAAGTAATTATACCGGGTTCATCCCAGAGCTCTTATAATCTGGAAGGCAGTAGTTATGAAGGTAGTGCTGAATCTGAGGTCATTCGATATTCCGCCTCCCATGAGGGGTTGAGTCAAAAAACCCAGGGGGATGCCATAGCTGTCTGCAAGCCATTAGCGGGGTCATTTAAGGGGTCAACGCACTACATCTCACTTTCGATTAATTTTTATTATAAACTTGTTCTCAAAATTTTTATATTTTTTATGCTAACTCCTATTTTATCGTTTGGCATGCAAACAAAAAATTATTATGTTTGTGATGGCGTACAAGGAGGGAATGCACTCTCAATACCTGAAAGCATAAAATGTATTTTACCCGAAAATACAGAGAAAAATGTTAGAAATGTTAAAATCACTCTATGGACCCAAAAAGCTTAGCCAGATAAGACAATCGCTATAAAATGCTACATAAAAACTCGTACTATTTGCACGAATTATGGTGTATTTCTCTCAAAAGGTATAGTTGCGGATCAAAGTTCGATTAGCGGAGTTCCTATTGATGTTTGTAGATTAGCGTGAAAACGGAGAGCATACCAAAATCAACTCATTTATCAACTCTCAGAAGATTTATGGTCGACGAATAAAACTCTCCAAATTAAATTTAAATATTGTTGCTCTGATTTTTGCGAAACACTTGAAAATTTTATTATTGAAGTTGGTTACGTATTATCATATGATGGAAAAACTATTATTAGCGATTTAGGAGACACCGGAGGATGTCATTTAAGGGAAGGAAAATGTATGAACTCACGATTTACTTTAATGTGGCCAACCTCTCTTTTCGAACACCCTTGTCATTATGAAAAAGTGGAAAGCATTACGGTAAATTACTCGGAAATTTGCTAACTGTAGAAGCAATTCAAGGTGCTTTCAAGCTTCTCCGAGAAAGTCATATTTGTAATTTGACCGACATTTTTGAAACCTCTCAAGGTATTTACATACAAATGTACGAAAATGTGCTCAATCACTCAGAGACATTTAAATCATTCGAATACAATTCTATAAATTCGAATAACTCTTTGGAAATTGATCCCATAAACTCTAAATTGCAGTTTGTATTTTATAAAATCGAGCAGTTCGAAATTCAACACTTTCATGATATTTGGCTTGAATTATGTAGAGCAGCTGATAGATATTTACAGTTAGTTTGGCAAATACTGCGTATTGATCCCACTCTAGGAGCTAGAGCACTTCTCCAAAGAAATAATATCTCAGCTTCTTTTGCCGGGGAAGCACTAGTCATTTGGGATTGCAAGTCTTTTGTACCTGATATAATTTTCTGGAATTATACGTATAATCACACGTGTTATTCGTTTTTACCTGTAAAAATAGGTACACAACTAAGATTCATTGTTCCCGGCTCAAATGACATAGTCGAGAACTCACCATCTGTAGATTGTGCTGAAAGAAGTAATGGATTTTTTATAAATCAAAAAATTTATAGTTTACTGATCACGCTTTAACTCACGTAAGTAAAATTCCAATCGAAGTTGTATGGCATAATAGATGGACACCTTATGTATTTAACGCACATCCGATTAGCTCAGCAGGACAGCAAAATAAATATGTTTTCACACTTTTTTCTCACTATATTAGTAAAAATGAGCGTCTAGAAATACAAATGCAACGATTAATTAATTACACAGCTAATTTATCTCTCGAGCCTAATATAGTTGAACATTTTCTACGTGGGACTGGTGAAGCCATTTCTGCTCTTGGGAAAGGTGAAATGGAATTAGCAGAAAATTTTGTTGATAAAGGTACTTCGATCATAACTCACGGTCTCAGTAGTGTTCTCTCTGCGCCAATCCAGTTTATTCTTAATGTGATTATTATCATACTCGTCATAGCATGCGTTATTTACTTGGTGATTTTATCTAAAAATCTCAATATTTTTAGACGTTTATGTTTTATTCTGTGTATTCGGCATA
The DNA here is from genome assembly GCA_036768485.1 of Mermis nigrescens. Taxonomy (NCBI): domain Eukaryota; kingdom Metazoa; phylum Nematoda; class Enoplea; order Mermithida; family Mermithidae; genus Mermis; species Mermis nigrescens. The sequence goes on along the minus strand of JAVLUZ010000215.1, from coordinate 850,849 downwards.
GATCAAAGTCAACTATCAAAAAGCGTAGTACAATTTTGCCGAATAATCTCACTGAAGTTACGTCACTGCCAACTGTCACCATGTCAACTGAGAGTGACGAAACAGGTATCACACGTTTACTTACTAGAGCTTTAGCACCATTAATGAATAGACAACAAGGTGTGTCTGAATCATCAATCACTCAAAAGGATTGTGTTTCGACAATTTTAATGTCTGAAACCGGCAATAGAAATGAATATTACCCAAAAATTGAAATTCATTTGAAAAGTCCATATGATTTAACTCAAAACGCATATTGTAAAGCTTTATTAGATACAGGTTCCGAAATCTCACTACTAAAAGAAAATATTAGATTTCAACTCAATCTTCCACTTTTACCACCCGATGTATTAAGTATGAAGCAAGCTTGTGGGGTTCAAACACCTGTTATAGGTAGTGTTTGGTTAAATATTCATTTAATGAATAACACACGTCCGGTTCAAGATGAAATGATAAAACTACAAGTTGTACCTACTTGTCCGGTCGATATTATTTTAGGTAATGATTATTTATGGCGTTTTCCGAATCTCTTCTTTTTCTGGGATAAACGATTAGTCCAATTTGGGCCACATATATTGCCAACCCTAAATCCAGCTAGGATCTCAGAGGAAGTAAGAGGAGTAGCTCAACTCTCAAATACGATTTCAATTTCTCCACAAACTTCACAAATTGTTACTGTAATGGTCGGAAAACCATATAGCAATTTGCAATCTATACTTTTTGAACCATTCACAAATTTATATTCGAAATTTAACTATTACGTTGGTTCCTCTCTCGATAAACCAGAAAATGGAGAAATGCAGATAAATATTTTAAACCTCTCAAATAAAATTTTAAAATTATATAAACACACGAGATTAGGAAAAGTGAATTACTGTAACACTGAGACCTGCACGTCTACTTCCGTAGGATGTGTAGTACCTGATGAGCACAAAATGAATGATGGAAAATTTGACGAAATCTCCGAGAAATTAAAACTGAATGAAAATGAAAAATTACGTCTCATTTCAGTACTCTCTCATTTTTCAAATCTTTTCATAAAAGATGATAATGACTTAGGCCGCACTACTCTCACACATCATAACATTGATGTAGGTAATGCAGATCCAATTAGGCAACGATCTTATCGCGTTCCTCAAAAGCAGTGAGAAATTATCGGCGAAGAAATTAAAAAAAATGATAGAAAAATCGGTCATACAACCCTCTCAAAGTCCATGGGCAAGCCCTGCCATTCTGGTTCCCAAAAAGAATGGAGGATATCGTTTTTGTGTAGATCACCGAAAATTAAATAGTGTAACAAAAAAGGATTGTTATCCACTCCCGCGTATAGACGATATTATTGAAACACTGAATAAAAGCGCTTATTTCACCTCACTCGATCAAGCTTGGGGATATTGGCAAATTCCACTCTCTAATAAAGATAAAGAAAAAACAGCTTTCACAACATTTCATGGTCTTTATGAGTTTAATGTGCTTCCATTTGGCTTGTGCAACGCACCAGCAACTTTTCAAAGATTAATGGAACTAGTACTCTCTGGTTTGCAGTGGGACATCTGCTTAGTCTACCTCGATGATATTTTAATTTTTGGTCGTGATTTTGATGAGCATTTAAATCGACTTATAAGAGTTCTCTCAAAATTAGAAGGAACTGGTTTGAAACTTCGTTTAGAGAAATGTAATTTTGCTCAAACTAGTATATCATATCTAGGTTATACGGTAAATCGTGATGGTGTATCTCCTGATAAAAATAAAGTAGTTGCTGTAATGAACTTCCCAACTCCAACATCCACTGTAAAAAAATCGTTGTACCTGCACAATAAAATTGTGTCCAAGCTACAAATCTGTTCCATGGACACAAAAATATTGTGTAGGTACTTAACTGATTCGGATGTCTGTTTATCCAACACAACTTTTTTGTGTTCTGCCTACAAGCTATGGCGCATATTGATTAGGCTCAGGTTGATGTGCAATTGACCGCTCATAGCAGAAAACATGATTCATCGTAACCAGTACTGAGATGAAAGTGTAGGTAACCTACTTCATACTCGCAGTTGTGATGGAACAAATGGTGGTGAATGCAGCAGTTTGGAGCACATTCGTCAGTTTGTGTGCTGTGTGTTTTTATACCTAATGATTTTTCAATTTTTGATTAAATATTTATTTTTCCGAGATAGATAATACGGACATTAATATATTTATTTATTATATACCTGTATTTACTCTTATTCAATATGATTGTGGCTGAATTCAGCTTAAATTGATCGGATCTTGTTATGTAAATGGTTTTATTGACTCTTTCTGTTTTAATATTTGAGTGATTTTGCGTGCATTTCTTTACTTGCTATTAAGGCAAGCTTATTTTAATGACCTTGTCTTCAATAGCGAATGTTATTGCTCGTGATCCTTCTTCGCTAGCAGTTGTCAGGCTTTGATAACATTTTTCCAATGTTGCATGCTGAATAGATTAACTTCTTAACTTCTTTATCTTGAACCGACTGGAAGACATATTTATATGTCGAAAGTGACTCTTAAAAATGGTAGATATCTTCAATATAATCTACGCACTAATTGTTTTTCATTCCCAATTGATGTTTGGTGAAATTCTTATAGGACAAGCAATTTTTCAGGCAAAATTTCATAAATTTGGGGATTTTTGAAAAATGACGTATAAAATTATTATGATTAAAATAGACATCGGAAAGTTAAGAAAAATCACAATTTTGTACGTGGATATTGAGTTTTTGCGACTATTTTCGAAACATGAGAAAAACTTAGACTGCTGTTCTCTTTAATAAAATCTTGAAACATGTTTGACTCTATTTTTTCTTACAATTTGCTTCTCTCGTTTCTAATGATATTACATTGCTTAAATTTGGTGTTTTAATGTAAGTTCTTGTGCATTTTCTCTTGATCATTATTGTTTTGTGTGAATACCCAGTTAATCTTTGCTCAATATTAATGTTTGTTATTTCAAATGTGACCTTATATATCCGATGTCAAAATTCATTGGTCAGTTCTTTAAGCCAAGGAGAAACGAATTTGGTTCAGAAAACTGACTAGTGCATTTTTTCATTTCTCTTGTCTGCGTTGTACCTATCATCAAATGTGTGTTATTTAGCGTCTAAATAAAGCTTTCAGATTGGGGCCCAAAAATCGATATTCTGGAGGATTGAAAGTTGTGTTGGATCTACAGAACAAATTACGTTGGCTCGACACAATAATATTTTGTTGTATAGATTGCTTTCTTATGTAGCACCTACAGAATATTCTTGTGTAACCAAGACACATAAAAGTTGTGGCAGTCAATTACTCACAACTTTTTTGTGTACTTACAACATTTTTTTTAAACAGTGTTTTTAGGCTTAGCAGGTTATTATCGTTGTTTTATAATCAACTTCTCAGTTTTAGCTGATCCACTTCATCGCCTTTTGAAAAAAGATAAAAAATTTTTTTGGGACGATTCTTGTCAAAAATCATTCAAAGCATTGAAATGCGCACTCACAACAGCACCAGTTTTAATTTATCCTGATTTCACTAAACCATTTATACTTCAAACTGATGCTTCTGGTGTTGGAATAGGGGCTATACTCGCTTAAGAGTGTAACGGTCGTGAACATCCTATCGCATTTGCTAGTTGTAGTTTAAAATCTGCTGAAAAAACTATCCTGTTTTTGAGCAAGAAGCGTTAGCTATTGTGTGGGGTTTAAAGCAATTTCACTTTTATGTTTTTCAACGTGAAATAATTATAATTACGGACCACTCTTCACTCCAATATATTCTTAAGAAGCCAAATCCATCACCAAGAATAGCTAGATGGGGACTCTCATTGCAAGAGTATGACTTTGAAATTAAATATAAGCCAGGAAAACAGCATGCCAATGTAGATGCTCTCTCTCGTGCAACTGTTTTAGCTATGACTCACACTTTCGATGAAAATTCAGAAAACGAGCTTGATTTAGAAAAACACCAGGCTCTCGATGGATTTTGTAGTCAAATGATCGGATATCTCACAAATTTTGAATTACCATCTGACAATAACGAGGTAAAAAGAATTATTTTTTCTAGCTCTCAATATATTCTAGAAAATAATCTTTTATATTTTGTAGGTTCTCCACACAGCAAGCGTCAGAAAAACTTTTGGTTATACCGAAATTTTCGCAACAAAATATTCTCTTGGCTTGTCACGATGATTCTCTCTCTGGTAATTTTGGCTTTAAACAAACATATGCTAAAATCAAAGAACGTTTCTTTTGGCCAAAAATGTATAATGATATCAAGAAATATTGTGAAAATTGTGTTGGATGCTTAACTTGCAAATCGCCCAGTACTCACACACGTGCTGATTTAGTGCCATTAGGAGTAGGAATACCTTTTGAGCGAGTAGCTACAGACATATTAGGACCATTGCCTATAACTAAAAATGGGAATGAATTTATTATAATTTTCACTGATTATTTCACTAAATGCGTAATGGGTATGAGTCTATCAGACGCATCTGCAGAATGCGTTGCGCGCACACCTGGGCGTGGGGGGTTGGGGGGTATGCACCCCCCAGAAATCAAAATACCCCCCAGAATTCAATTTTTGAAAATTTTTTTTCGTTTTTTTCGCAATTTTTTGATGCCAATGGATAGTGCTTGATGAGAAACGTCGAAAAATGGTGTTTTTATCGCCATACCACCATTTTTAAGGCCATTTTTCGACTTTCAAAAAAATCTTGCACCCCCCCCCCAGAATTTTCTTGCTGCCCACGTATGGTTGCGCGTGCCTTAATGAAGGAAGTTGTTCTTAGGCATTGTGCTCCCTCACAATTATTGTCTGATCGTGGTACTAATTATATGTCTTCTCTGATTAATGAATTGTGTAAACTCTGTAAAATTTGTAAAATTAATACCACGGCTTACCACCCTCAAACGTTTTAATAAGTCACTTGTTGCTACTCTTTCTATGTATGTTAATAATAGACACAATGATTAGGATGACTTCTTACCTTTTGCGCTTTTTGCCTATAACACCTCAGTTCATGAGTCTACAAAATTTTCTCCGTTTTTCCTATTATTTGGCAGAAATGTAAAATTACCTTTAGAAATTAGTATGCTGAAAGGAAAAAGCAGTCCCTAATTATAAAATAGATCTCACTGATTACGTAATGGAAATCGCTCGTTTGTTATACGATTCACAGTCTCTTGCACGTATAAATATTGAAATGGCTCAAAAAAGTCAAAAAATGAATTATGATAAAAAATCACACAATTTGCAAAGTTGTGTAGGAAATTGGGTTTATAAATTCTCTCCAGCAGTAAAAGTTGGGCAAACATCAAAATTTCTGCACCCATGGTCTGGACCACACCTGGGCATGGGAGTTTGGGGGTATGCACCCCCCCCCCAGAAACCAAAATACCCCCCCAGAAATCAAAATGCCTCTCCCCAGAATTCAATTTTTGAAAATTTTTTTTCGTTTTTTCCGCAATTTTTTGATGCCAATGGATAGTGCTTGATGAGAAACGTCGAAAAATGGTGTTTTTATCGCCATACCACCATTTTTAAGGCCATTTTTCGACCTTCAAAAAAATCTTGCACCCCCAGAATTTTCTTGTTGCCCACGTATGGTCTGGACCTTTCGAAGTAATACGAGTTAAATATCCTACGGTTTTATTACGCTCTCAAAATAGTCATTCTTCTGAATGGGTACATGTAAATCGACTCAAACTTTCTTCTAAAGAAATAAATCCGATTAGTCATATTAAAGAGAAACTCACAGAACCAAATCAAAACCCAGCGCTCACACACACTTATAATCTCCGAAGTTGCTACAAGTAATTAATTATTTTATATTTGTTTTATTATTTGCTCTATTTAGTAAAAAGCACGCCACTCAACACTCCTGATATACGTTCATCAGTGTCAGACGATGATATGCCAAAAGACGTAGAATATTGACATGAGTCATTAAAAGAAGTGGAACGTCCAGAACAGATTACGATCTTCACACCAGAGGTGTGACGAAGATGGTTGCTGCAAATAAATAGACGTCCGAGCAGAGTGTAAAATTTTGTACGTTCCAAAGGACGTTGAGGAGCCAGGTGACGCTTGTATCATAATTCAAAGTGACCCACGCTACACCAGAAATTCTGTCTATTCACATCACATGTTATGAGGTAGTAGCTAGTTCAGACGAAAAATTAAGCAGTTCGGCCTATAAATCACCAGGTGCTGGTCCATTCTGTGATAGCATAAGTATTTTTCGACGCAACGGAATAGTATGTTGTTTTGATCTGTCTAAGTTGCGCAAAGTGCCACAATGTTTACGCACTCTCCTGCTTAACAAAAATCTGACATTTCTAAGCTTCGATTTTGATAATGAAACCGCTTCTGCGTTAGCAAACACTGATTGCCGACTTAGCAGTTTTAAACCCACTCTGAATATTGCTTCATTGATAAGGATCACACAAAGTCATAAGATCGCCCCTTTTTTGACAAAAAGGTACCTATCAATTTCGAATCACTGACGTACTTCTTTTTCGGGTCGAATGTATCCGGCGTTCCGACACTATATGCGGATCCCACTCTCACTAGTGCCATTTTTTCTACGCTTACCTTCGAGTTTTATATGATGCTTGAAGACAATTATGATGAATTAGCAGCCGCTGTGCAGAAGGAGGGAGTTGAAGTAGCTTTACCTCCACCAATCATTTGGAATTCACATGATATTCACACTCACTCCAGTAAAGGCGTAGAAATGGCAAGGTGCTCGTCCACACAGTCAGCAACAGGGAGTTTAGACAAAGGTAAAATCAAGTATGAAAATGAGTCTGGTACGCCCAAAGCCTCTCCCAAAGAGACATGTGCTATCACTTCTCACTCTCAGCATTCATCAGTCGTAGAAGATGATTTTGATGATTACTACCAGATGGCGCAACAAAACACAGCTCAGTTTGCGAAGCAAGCAAATAGGGTACCTGAAAGGTCAATCAATGTGTGCCAAGATGTCCGCACCAAGGACATCGCTCCTCGCTTTCATCTCTTTTTAAAGGCCGTTCAAACAGAGTTTCAAAAGCAATTCAAAAGTTGTCGAAGCAACGTCTTGGCAGACTATGAACAATTTCATGCCAAATGCTTGAATGAAATGCGCAAAAGCTTCGTCATGCCTTCGGACAAAACAATTGAAAAGGAACGCCGATTGTCCAACTTCCTTCGTCTACGCGTAGAGTAAAAGCCCGGCCACATTAGCGATTTTCGGTCCCAACACGTCAAATCAGCCTGGGCCGAGTCGTCAATATCACCCAGCTCCGTATTGCCCACATCCATACCAATGAAATAAAGACGCAGAAATTGATTAATCAGCAATACAGCGCGATTTCACTTATATCTGCTTTATTATGTTATTCATACTTAACAGCTTTGATTATTTTAAAATAGCGGAGGGAGGAACGGGCTTGAACACAATCAAATTTCTGCATCACCTCATTATTATCACATATTTCGGCGAGGCCGCCGTTTTCACCGGGATGGGTAGAATGTAGCAAAGCTATATTTAGCATTAGCTCACACTTTGTAAAAGAAATGAAAATATTTTAACATGTTTTAAGTTTTTCATAATGTCTTCAATTAATGCTGAAGACGTTTCAAATTTAATGTTATGATTCTTATCGCAGCATCTCCGATTTCCGTGAATGATGCACTAGGTCACGCGCAAGTCATTCGCAAAATCTCTCTCAACATGCTCGCTAATATTTTATTAAGTTAAGCAAATTTTTATAAAGATTTTGTGAATACCACACACCAATTCCGAGAATTCTCTCCTTGATGCACTTGCAAAATTCTCGTGACATCGCATTTTCGCCCACTTTAATTAGTCTCTTAAAAGGCTTGCTCCGCACAGAATTCTCAGTTGCAGCGCGCAGGTAGAGCAACTCAGTTGGATTTCCCCCAATATTTTATTAATACGTGCTGGGCTTCCTGCTTGTTGTATCACCTTACTTGCGTCACTTCCTTTGTATATATTATTATTAGCTACTCATATTAAAGAGTGTCTGCGATCGTTACAAGTCCCTTACAATTTTAATATACTAATTCAACGTCGCTCAGGTTAACTTTTAAGTCACTCATTTAATGCGTTGGTATTCCAGTTTGCACCCGCCCTGCCGCCTTCATGCATACATATTGTCACATATGTAATCGGGGACGCTGGTAAGGGCAAAACCGGTGTCAGCTGGTGTCGAACCAGCCAACCTTTATCAGCACAGACTCCCAGCACAGCTGTGTTACCAACTGCGCCAAGACCAGTTCTCTTGCTTGAGAACGTTTGTTCCTTATATGCTGTTAAATAGGGTATTAGCTGTTGCGCCAGCTGTCATCCCTGACAATATGTATAAAAAATTTTCATCGACATTGAGCTGAGAGGTTATGATAATTAAATATCAAATCAATGCTATAATCGCAATCTGTATCATCTACTGTAATTCAATGAAACAGGCTTTAAATACTTTACTATGTATTCAACCTCTGCACGTTTTTAAGTCAAGCCATTAGATACCCACACATATGCATAGCCTGTTTCATTTATTTGAGAGCTTTTCACTTGATTTTTTTAAGGGCTACAGTAAGCAAAACAAAATGAATTACTGTAATTTGGCAGATCAGCTCAGTGAGGGCGAATGGGTATAATTCTTCCATTTTCAATACACTAATCCGCCCTAATACATTTAATTTAGGCATTTAATCAGTGCTAGGACATACTACAAGTACAGTACCAAACAAATATATTTTTTGTAGAATTTGGAATATTTTTTGTAAAGTTTGGAATATTCTTTGTAAAGTTTGGAATATTTTTTGTAAAATTTGGAATATTTTTTGTAAAGTTTGGAATATTCTTTGTAAAGTTTGGAATATTTTTTTGTAAAATTTGGAATATTTTTTGTAAAGTTTTGGAATATTTTTTGTAAAATTTGAAATAAAGTTTACATGCTTAAGCATAGTACTTTTGTAAAGTTTAGAATATTTTTTGTAAAGTTTGGAATATTTTTTGTAGAATTTGGAATATTTTTTGTAGAGCTTGGAATATTTTTTGTTAAATTTGGAAAAAGTTTTGTAAAGTTTGAAATATTATGTATCTAATCTGCATTTTATCAAGCATTGTTGAAACTATTTTATATGCTCTGTGCAACTCAAGCGCCTGTTTTGTACCTGTTAGGATTAGTTTTCCGCTGGTGAACAGCAAACATGTTACGTTGCAAAATTTGAACACTAACCCATGAAACACTTCTACTTCAAACATGCATTTTCTTTTCACCAGCTCATAAAATTTACAAAGATTTATACGGAAGCCTAAATTTGCCAAAAGTGCAACCATATGAGGTTTCACCTTTAAATCATCACTTTTAGCATTTAATGCATTTAAACGCCTGGAAAAGGGCGATCTATGCCTGCTATTTAACTAGAGGTAAGGTAATTTTTAAGCCCTGAAACTATGTTCTAGTTTGTAAACCTCAGCACAGAAGTGATTGATGAATACATAACTTCATCTATGTCATCAGTATTGATCTAAGATGTAAAGTTTGGAATATTTTTTGTAAATTTGGAATATTTTTTGTAAAGTTTGGAATATTTTTTGTAAAGTTTGGAATATTCTTTGTAAAGTTTAGAAATTTTTTGTTGGATTTGAAAAATTTTCTGGAAAAAGTTGGCCACCCTATTGTCTTATTTTATTTGCTGAGATGTTTCATAGGAATTTACTTTACCATGTAAACATATTTTTATAGTGCAAACTCCCATTTACCTTGCAACAATAAATGTGTTGACATCCCATGAAGCCATGGGGTCCCAATTTTGCCAATATTTGCATATCAAGAAAATACAGTAAAGTAAGCTTCAAGTTGTGATTAAACTTAGGCTTAGACTCATTTCAGCATTAATCCACCATGTCCGCTAAATTTCAATCATATCTAACCACTAATATGTAAACCTGTGCAATATAATACAGTTTCGGCTGAGCAGAAATAAAAGCATCAATATGATTGAGCGAAACTTTACGGATAATACACTTGATAATGATGAAAAAATCTGTATATGGTTCAAAAAATATTTGCATAAGCTCTGACAACGGAGGAAATAAATTCGGACATTGAATTCTTGAAAACACCAGCTAATGTTATAATTTCTGGAACCACCAATCTGAGGGATCAGTTAGTCTAGTAGGGTCAAAAATTGAGCTTTTTTGGGCCAAAATAGATTCAAAAACTAATATAAGCGATAGAATAGCATTAAAACTACATTATTACACAGTTTCTGGTCAATTTAGAGCTCTTTTGAAGAAATTTTTCAGTTTTAATCCTTCTTGCCTTCACTTTGCCTAGTTTTCCCCCACAAAATTTTTCCATTTGTTTTTATTCTGGGGGTCTAGACAACCCAAAACATCCCACTCCCCACGTGCTTGTCTGCTTATGACTAAACGTTGTAAAGCTCAACATCAATCTGATTGTAAATTAATAAGATATAAGTTAATATGCCAGCTCATTTTTAAGATTATTAGAAAGCTAAACGTCCGTACATTTCCAGAAATTCAGCTTTTGATCGAAGCGGTAATTCACAAGAACTGGACTTATATGCTATAAATTAATCAGGGACTTCCATTTCATAAATACTGCATTTCAGCATTAATCCACCAAATCTGCAAAATTTCAGTTATATCTAACCACTAATATGTAAGCCTGTGCAATATAATACACTTATAGCAATCTATATTAAAAATACCATGTCTAGCGTTCATTTAATAAATTCTTCAAATTTCATCCCATTGGTTTTGGAGATATAAGGATACATAGTATAATACTGTTACTGTAAATCTGACGCATTTATTTCTTGTAAATACAAAGTCTAGCACACATTTATGTTAATTTTAGAATTCGAGCTTTAATCCAGTCTGTGGTTCATGAGTTATCGATTCACGTGCTCTAGGATATGCTAAAGTACGTTGGTTGTGCAATATCTTATGCTTTTTAAGCCTATCATTCACACCATTTATATATCCTGAAGAAGTTTAGATTGACAAAAGCTCTGGTTGATGGATTATTTGAAAAATAATGAAATCAATCAATAAATTTTGCTGCAAACCTTCTCCGAGGACTGGCCTGCTGTCTGTAAGCTCAATTTACACTTTACATTAGTTCTGCATACTTATTTGTTGGTATGGGTGTCATCAGGGATGACTCTTAAAATTCCTGTAATAATTTTCTTCAAATGCAAATATTGGCGAAATTTGTAATAATTTTCTTCAAATGCAAATATTGGCGAAATTGGGACCCCATGGCTTCATTGGATGTCAACACATTTACTGTTGCAAGGTAAATGGGAGTTTGCACTATAAAAATATGTTTACATGGTCAAGTAAATTCCTATAAAAATCTCAGCAAATAAATTAAAACAGTAGGATGGCAAACTTTTTACCAGAAAATTCTCCAAATCCAACAAAAAATATTCCAAACTTTACAAAAAATATTCCAACAAAAAATATTCCAAACTTTACAAATAATATTCCAAACTTTACAAAAAAATATTCCAAATTTTACAAAAAATATTCCAAACTTTGCAAAAGTACTATGCTTAAGCACGTAAAATTAATTCCAAACTTTACAAAAAATATTCCAAATTTTACAAAAAAATTTCCAAACTTTACAAAAAATATTCCAAATTTTACAAAAAAATTTCCAAACTTTACAAAAAATATCCCAAACTTTACAAAAAATATTGCAAAGTGTAAAAATCTGGCCTTTAGGCGCCCTTTTTTAGATGTTTATAACTTTATCATGTTTGAGACCCAGGAATCAAACTTTTCTGGGTACCCTCGCCAGCGCACTAAATAATCAGTTTTATTGCCTTTCTTACGCGTTTTTAAAATCTTTTCAACAATAAACAAGTCATCCGAGGATATATCAATTTTTTGCAGTTCAGTTTCATAAAAATACCCTCAACTTTTTCGCCCATTTGGTCTTCTAAAACATAAACGGCGGTGTGCAAGCAAATCCTCTCCCTAATTATGAAAAACTCCTCTGTCCAGTTAGACCAAAATCCTTTTTCAAAAGCGCGCTTAACTTTACTCAGTTGGACTTAATCACCAATATTAAATTTAAAAACAATGTTCTATTTATCAATCCTAAATGCTTTATTCAAAATTTCCATCTCATTTTTAACTGTAACATTAGCTGGCGAGGTACCTATTGTACGATGCTTGGAGTGATTATAGTTTTTCACCAAGTCGGGTAATACATCAATAAATTTATATGAATTGCTCTTGGTGAAGTACCACCACATACGTCCTATAAGTGTGTGATTAAAACGTTCAACTACGCTAGCCTTCTTTCCGCTTTTAGTCGTTAAAAAATCGATAAATTCAGATTTAAGAAATTTTTGGAATTCTTTGTTTGTAAATTCGGTCCCTGCAGTCTGTTTGCAGCTTGTACGGTTTTCAATTTGATGAATGCGAAATTCTTTGAAAAGCAGTCAGAACATCTTTTGAACTTATCGATTTCAAAGGGATGGACCATGCGTACTTTGAAAATATGTCTATGCAATTCAAGAGATACTTAAAATTATCGTTAAACTTGCTTAAGGACTGCAGATCTACAATATCACATTGCCATTGCTCATCAGTGCTACTTACTAATACTTTATTTCGAGAATACCTCTTAAGGGCGGGTTTGTATAACGTGTAGGTGGGCTGCTTTTCCAACCATTGTTTCACGTAGGACCGGTCTATTTTTGGCTTTACTTTTTTAGCCCTCTAATATAGCTGTTCCATGCTACTATACCCCGTTTTAGGGTCATAATATGTGCTTTAACACTTTTCCATTTTTTAAACATTTTATAACAGTCCATCTATTTATTAACATCATTATGTCTATAAATAACGATTAGTATGTTTGTAGTTTCAACTTGAAAATGGAGCAGTACTTTGAAGTACATGAGCTCCCACACATTTCTGTTCATAGGTTTAGGACAACCGCTAAGGCATTTTTGTTGCGTTTTAAAAATGCCCCAATCTCTTTGAGATTTTCGAACAGATTTTGAAAAAGCTATTAACCTGATGTTGCGTGGCTGTCCTTATGACAGTATGGTAGGCATTGAAATTAGACAGCCAAGCCTTTATACGCCTCTTTTAGTATTATTCACTCAACGTCAATACATAAATGCTGACAAGGTTTTGAGTATTATAGAAAAGGTGGCTCGGTCCCAAAAAGACTTTTGTTTAAGTGAAGACGTGACTTTTAAAGTAGTTCTGGTTGACAGAAAACCCAAAATGGGTACCGGTTATGACTTTGAAGTAGGTGAATTTTGCAAAAATGGTGGGGCATATATTAACCCTTTATTAACGGCACTTTGTGTAGGGTACTTTAATAGATATGTATCAAAAAAATTGCTTTGCCAATGCATTTATTATAAATTCCAAACTGGCTGCCAACACGCAATATTACCAGCTGCAAAAAAATGCCTTGCCAATGCGATTATTATAAAACTGCCAATGCGCTTATTATATTCATCAAGTTTTAGTCTATTATTATACACTGTTGCTTTGCCAATACGCGATAGCATCACACACAAGCTGTTTATGCATTAAACGGCCCAGCCAGCTAGCCGTACAATATGTATGTTCATTCCTTGGCTTGCACTTCCCTGGCTTCCATGCCTCATCATTGCCTATCCCTCATCATTGCGCCCTGAGAAAAAGCCAGGGCGCAAGCAGGGCGCTCCTCCGCCTATGCTATAACATAGGAGAGGCTGCTTCTCTACGATTGGGTGGGCAGGGCCTATAACACAAAACATAGCCGTATATACTTTTTGTTGCGGCCTAGGGTCACAGCTTATACTACTGTAGGTTGCTAGATCTCACTATAGCTATGTAGTGAAGAAGGGTTTTTCAATAACATTTCTGCGGCATAATTTATTCTCGTCTTCCAGCAGATCAATTAACTTACTGATAAAAATAGTGCATTCAACTTATCCTAATGGCACCTTAAACACAATAGAGTAAGATGTTAAGAAACGTCGCGATCTCCTGCATACCTCAGTAGTCAAACCTCTGCTTGTAGTCAAAGCAACCCGGGCTTAATTCCAGCCAACAGCTTTTTGTTTAGCGCATTTAGTGTAGTATGTCCCAGCATTCATTAAATGCCTAGATTAAAGCTATAAGGGCTGATTAGTGCATTAAAAATTGAAGAATTCCAGCCAATTGATCTCACTGAGCTGATCTGCCAAATTACAGTAATTTGTCTTGTTTTGCATACTGTAGCAGTAGTAAGCCCTGTCTCCCTAGGTAGCAACGTTATAACATAGCCTGTGTTATTGCATAGGCGGAGGAGCTGAGGATCTGCGCCCCGGCTTTTATCAGGGCGCAATGCTGTAGCATAGGCTGTGCTATGGCATAGGGAGGGAGGGGGCGCGCACCAGCCCAGGGCCAGGGGCCCAGGGCCAGGGAGGAAATTTCCCCCTCGGAAATTTTCATGTGGGAAATTTCCAAGGGGGAAAACTTGAAAATAACTATAACTCAAGAACCAGCACTCGGATCAGGCTGAAATTTTCAGAGTATGTCAAGTATATGCTAAATATGGCAGGTACAAAATTTTAGCGCGCAATCTACAGTATACCAGCATTAGTTAACACTTTCTCATATAGCACTGTATCTCAAGAACTATAGGGCGGATTTAGCTCAATCTTACAGGGTAAGATATATAAATTGTTGCAACGCTATGTACAAAATTTTAGCGTGCAGTCTACAGTATACCAGTTCACTTTACACTTTATCATATTCCAAGAATCACGAGCTGGATTTTGTTCAAATTTTCAGGATATGATGTACAAACCTTAGTTGTGCAATGTACAGAATTTTAGTGCGCAGTCTACAGTATACTAGTTTACTTTACACTTTCTCATATAGCACTATATTCCAAGGAACACCAGCCGGATATTGTTCAAATTTTCAGAATATGACATATAAACCTTAGCTGTGCTATGTACACAATTTTTGAGCACAGCATACAGTATACTAATTTACTTTACACTTTCTCGCATAGCACTATATTCCCAGAACCGCTAGCCGGATTTTGTTCAAATTTATAGGATATCACATATTAACCTTAGCTCTCCTATGTACAAAATTTTAGCACACGACTTACTATATGCTGATTTTTTATTTGCATTGTCTTTACAATGCTTGATTTTTTAGCAGTACCTGTCTAATGATGCTATTTGGGATTATTTTTGCCTAAAAATGAGCAACTAGTATAGGCAAACATTGCTTCAAATTTAGTTATCATGCTATTTTGAGCATATCAAAGTTTATCAGAAAACGCCTGAAAAAGGGCGATCTTTGCCCACTGTTCAGCTTGTGGGAATTTTAAAACCCTGAGCTAGCATTTACTTTATAAACCTCTACACGAAATTCATTAATGAACACTTAACTTCATCTATGTCATCAGTATTGATCTAAAAATTAGCTAAGTTTATAATATTTTTGTAAAGTTTGGAATATTTTTTTGTAAAGTTTGGAATATTTTTTGTAAAGTTTGGAATATTCTTTGTAGAATTTGGAATATTTTTTGTAAAGTTTGGAATATTTTTTGTAAAATTTGGAATATTTTTTTGTAAAGTTTGGAATATTTTTTGTAAAATTTGAAATAAAGTTTACATGCTTAAGCATAGTACTTTTGTAAAGTTTGGAATATTTTTTGCAAAGTTTGGAATATTTTTTTGTAAAGTTTGGAATATTTTTTGTAAAGTTTGGAGTATTTTTTGTAAAGTTTGGAATGTTTTTTGTAAAGTTTGGAATATTTTTTGTAAAGTTTGGAATGTTTTTTGTAAGGTTTGGAATATGTTTTGTAAAGTTTGGAATATTTTTAGTCAATTTTAGGAATTGTTTTGTAAAGTGTCAAATTTTATGTATCTAATCTGCATTTCTCAATCATCATTGACTCTATTTTATATGCCCGGTGCAACAAATGCTCCTCTTTTGCACGATTAAGGATTGCTTTTTTGCTTGTGAACACTATACAGGTCACATTGCAAAATTTGTAGACTAATCCATGAATCTGTTCTACTTCATACATTCATTTCCTTATCGTCAGTTGATGAAATCCGCAAAGATTAATGCGGACCCCTAAATTCGCCAAACCTGCAAACATATGAGGTTTTACCTTTAAATCATCACTCTTAGTATATAATGCATTAACACGCCGAGAAAAGGGCGATCTATGCCTACTGTTTAACTAGGGGGGGGTTAAATTCTTAAGCCCTGAGGCTAGGGTTTACTTTGCAAACCTTCACACATAAGCGATTGATGAATACATAACTTCATCTGTGTCATCAGTATTGATCTAAAAATTTCTAGAGTTTCAAAATTTTTTTGTAAAGTTTCAACAATTTTTGTAAAGTCTGTAGTATTTTTTGTAAATTTAAAATATTTTTGTAAAGTTTGGAATATTTTTTGTAAAGGGTAGAATATTTTTTGTAAAGTTCAGAATATTTTGCATGTGTTATAACATCACCTATGCTATAATGTATATGCTATAAAATGGTATCTATCTATCCTATGTTACAAAACGATGTATGTTATAACACATGCGTCCTTATTTTATAAAACTAATATTGCTTGAATGGGGTCATGCATATCTTAAAATCAATAGAGTGAAAACAAATTCTGAAAAATTAGTAGATTGGTATTGTATGGGCTTGAGCCCTAATAAAAGCTCAATTTTGACCCTTTTCAGATTTCCCCTACTGTATATTTAGGATCAAGACGTACCAAATTATGCTAGAATCTAGTGTGAAAATTAGGATAAATTAGTATCTTTGCATAAATAGCTCTACATTTAGCTAAAAAATAAGAGAGGATAGTAAATATTATTTTTTTGGTGTAACAAATGATAAAATTGTCATAAAGATGAAGCACTTTAG
This sequence comes from Mermis nigrescens, assembly GCA_036768485.1. Lineage (NCBI taxonomy): Eukaryota > Metazoa > Nematoda > Enoplea > Mermithida > Mermithidae > Mermis > Mermis nigrescens. The sequence continues at coordinate 833,866 of JAVLUZ010000215.1, read as the reverse complement.
TCAGTTATTTGCTAAAAAAACAAATGGGAAAGCATGCATCTACTCAATGTGGATAAACTACAAAAATTACCCATTTTCTACATATTTATTGATGGTTTGAGGCACAAACCCTTGGATGGATTGAGACGTTTTTCACCCCAATGGGGCGCTCCTCAGAGCACAAATTGTGCCTTATTTTAGAATAAAGAGCCATTTTGACTTGTTGGATTGCTTTTTTTCCAAGTTTTTACTTAAGTATTAAAACAGCCAACAATTCCAGTTTACCCGCAAGTTGATGCATTGTACTTATAGGACTAGTACAGAAGAGTTTTCCGGCCATTGCTCCAGTCTCAAGAAGCTTACAGTGTTAAAATGCTAGAAAAACCTATCGAAAAAGCTATCTTTCTTAAATTTAAGCAATAGCTGAATATAATTATATTATCATTATATTATTATTTCATTGGCTTATACCTCAGAAGCTGTTGGGAAATCCAGCAGAAGCTGCATATATCAAAGTTATCAACCATGTACCCTCTCTATTAATATCATAGCCCCCTAGCTTTTTGATAGAAATCTTCTGCAGGAGGGTAAAAAAAATGTAGAAAATAGTACTGAAGTCTTGGAGTTCCTCTAACAAAGAGGCGGAAGTTTTCTGTGAATTAACTTGCCCCAAATTTCTAAACTTGATGCAATTTTCTATAAATTTTAGTTCAAATTTGGGGTATATTTGTCAAAAATTACTTCAAAACACAAAAAACATGATAATTTTGCATAGTCTATCCATATACTCTACAATCTCTGATAAAATATGGCTAGATTTTGCCTGACTCATTTGATTCATTTACTTTGTGGAAAGAACTATGTTTGTTTCACACGGTATTTGAAGAATTATATGACAGGCTGAAGCAAACCATTTATAAATATTAATGAAATTCCATGGCTATGAGAGAAACACTAAGCCATTTGTGTACGTGCAGAAAATACATGCAATTTTCCCAAATTTAAATCTAATCAAGCATTTTATACTGTGAGGAACATGACTTTATTCAAGTAGATCATTTCAGGATATTGACCACTGTCAAGTTTTTGTCATTTTTCTGCATTCTCTGTATGCTACTTTATGTATAGCCTACAAAATTTGTCAGCAATCCTGGAGCAATGCCATATTAAATGAAGATTATCCAAACACTGCAAGAAATTTTCCAAATTTTACAAAAAATTTCCCAAATTTAACAAAAAAATATTCGAATTTAGCAAAATTCCTTTGCTTAAGCAAGCAAAATTTATTCTAAACTTTACAAAAAATATTCTAAACTTTACAAAAAATATTCTACCCTTTACAAAAAATATTCCAAACTTTACAAAAAATATTTTAAATTTACAAAAAATATTACAGACTTTACAAAAATTGTTGAAACTTTACAAAAAAATTTTGAAACTTTTGAAATTTTTAGATCAATACTGATGAAACAGATGAAGTAATGTATTCATCAATTGCTTATGTGTGAAGGTGTGCAAAGTAAACCCTAGCCTCAGGGCTTAAGAATTTCCAGCCCCCCTAGTTAGACAGTAGGCATAGATTGCCCTTTTCTCGGTGTGTTAATGCATTATATACTAAGAGTGATGATTTAAAGGTAAAACCTCATATGTTTGCAGGTCTGGCGAATTTAGGGGTCCGCATTAATCTTTGCGGATTTTATCAACTGACAATAGGGAAATGAATGTATGAAGTAGAACAGATTCATGGATTAGTCTACAAATTTAGCAATTTGACCTATATAGTGTTCACAAGCAAAAAATCAATCATTACTTGAGCAAAAGAGGACCATGCATTGCACCAGGCATATAAAATAGAGTCAACAATGATTGAGAAATGCAGATTAGATACAAAAAATTTGACACTTTACAAAACAATTCCTAAATTTGACAAAAAATATTCCAAACTTTACAAAACATATTCCAAACCTTACAAAAAACATTCCAAACTTTACAAAAAATATTCCAAACTTTACAAAGAATATTCCAAACTTTACAAAAAATATTCCAAATTCTACAAAAAATATTCCAAACTTTACAAAAAATATTCTAAACTTTACAAAAAATATTCCAAACTTTACAAAGAATATTCCAAACTTTACAAAAAATATTCCAAATTCTACAAAAAATATTCCAAACTTTACAAAAAATATTCCAAACTTTACAAAAGTACTATGCTTAAGCATGTAAACTTTATTTCAAATTTTACGAAAAATATTCCAAACTTTACAAAAAATTTTCCAAATTTTACAAAAAATATTCCAAACTTTACAAAGAATATTCCAAACTTTACAAAAAATATTCCAAATTTTACAAAAAATATTCCAAACTTTACAAAGAATATTCCAAACTTTACAAAAAATATTCCAAATTCTACAAAAAATATTCCAAACTTTACAAAAAATATTCCAAACTTTACAAAAAATTTTTCAAACTTTACAAAAAAATATTCCAAACTTAGCTAATTTTTGGATCAATACTGATGACATGGATGAAGTTACGTGTTCATTAATGAATTTTGTGTGGAGGTTTATAAAGTAAACGCTAGCTCAGGGTTTAAAAATTCCCACAAGCTGAACAGCGGGCAAAGATTGCCCTTTTTCAGGCATTTTCTGATAAACTTTGATACACTCAAAATAGCATGATAATTAAATTTGAAGCAATGTTTGCCTATACTAGTTGCTCATTTTTAGGCAAAAATAATCCCTAATAGCATCATTAGACAGGTACTGCTAAAAAATCAAGCATTGTAAAGACAATGCAAATAAGAAATCAGCATATAGTAAGTTGTGTGCTAAAATTTTGTACATAGGAGAGCTAAGGTTAATATATGATATCCTTAAAATTTGAACAAAATCCGGCTAGCGGTTCTGGGAATATAGTGCTATGCGAGAAAGTGTAAAGTAAATTTGTATACTGTATGCTGCGCTCTAAAATTGTGTACATTGCACAGCTAAGGTTTATACATCATATTCTGAAAATTTGAACAATATCCGGCTGGTGTTCCTTGGATAATAGTGCTATATGAGAAAGTGTAAAGTAAACTAGTATACTGTGGACTGTGCACTAAAATTATGTACATAGCACAACTAAGGTTTGTACATCATATCCTGAAAATTTGAACAAAATCCGTCTGTTGATTCTTGGAATATGATAAAAAGTAAAGTGAAATGGTATACTGTAGACCACGCGCTAAAATTTTGTACATAGCGTAGCAACAATTTATATATCTTACCCTGAAAGTTTGAGCTAAATCCGCCCCATAGTTCTTGAGATACAGTGCTATATGAGAAAGTGTAAACTAATGCTGGTATACTGTAGATTGCGCACTGAAATTTTGTACATACCATATTTGACATATACTTGACATACTCTGAATATTTCAGCCTGATCCGAGTGCTGGTTCTTGACTTATAGTTATTTCAAGTTTTCCCCCTTGGAAATTTCCCACATGGAAATTTCCCCCATGGAAATTTCCCCTCCCTGGCCCTGGGCCCTGGCCCTGAGCTGGTGCGCGCCCCCTCCCTCCTTATGCAATAGCACAGCCTATGCTACAACATTGCGCCCTGAGAAAAGCCAGGGCGCAGATCCTGAGTTCCTCCGCCTATGCTATAACACAGGCTATGTTATAACGTTGCTACCTAGGAAGACAGGGCTTACTACTACTTGTAGCCCTTCAAAAATTGACTAAAAAGCTCTCAAATAAATGAAACAGACTATAGATATATGTATATAAGTAAGCCAATACCTACTAAATTCGAACTACATATGTTGGGACTTGGGAGATGAGAATGAATAACGCAGAAAATTTCATTGAAAAACCCTACTTTGCTACAGCTACAATGAGCTCTAACAAACGACCTACAGTAAGAAAGAAGGAGTTACTGTAGCTTCAAAAACATTCACTGAAAAAGCTCTCGGATAAATGAAATACACTAGACAAATGTACACATACATACATACATACATATCAATGTATAAGTTTAGATGTGTTGGTATTTTATTCATGTTTTCCGTTGCTGCACATGAATTGGTAAAACTCAATTTACTATACCAAAATACCTACAGTACCTATCTTGGTATGCACACTTCTACTGTCCTTACAATAGGCAATTTTAATTAATAAACGTAAATAAAGATGGATAACAATATAACTTTGGTAAGTTTAGTAATATCGCATCATTCCTTTAAATTATGTATGCCAGTTAAGTTGTTTGCACAATTAAATCCAAGTGTTTATTTACCACACCTGGGCGTGGGGGGTTTGGGTGGGTATGCACCCCCCCCCCCAGAAACCAAAATATCCCCCCAGAAATCAAAATACCCCCCCCAGAATTCAATTTTTGAAAATTTTTTTCGCTTTTTTCGCAATTTTTCGATGCCAATGGATAGTGCTTGATGAGAAACGTCGAAAAATGGTGTTTTTATCACCATACCATCGTTTTTAAGGCCATTTTTTGACCTTCAAAAAAATCTTGCACCCCCCCCAGAAATTTCTTGCTGCCCACGTATGTTATTTACTGTAGATGTCCATGCAAATAGACCAAGGGCTATTGGCACGGCCATGCCAATAGCCAGTACCACGCTTTGTGTACTTAAGGTTCACTATTCTTTCAAATAAGATTAAAAATTGAACAAAGTCCTGAAATAAAATAGGTCAGCTCAGCTGGGCATGCATGGCTGTGCTGTTGGCTTCTCTTGACAAAAACATACAGTAATTGTTTGCTGCTCCTAAACTAATTAAAATTTATTACTTGCACATTCAATGAAAAACCCCCAAATAAACCTCAAAACTCTGCAAAACCACCATGAAATCCCCCATTAGCTAAAACCCCAAAAAACTTAAGGACCCCAAAAAAATACTTTCAAAATAGGGAAAACCCCCAGCCTGGCAACCCTGGTGCGGCCATGTGGCCAGTGTTGCCAGGTCAACATTTTTGGTATTCCCAGGTGTTTCGCCGGATTTCTTAAAATTTCCCTGAATTTTGGAATCACAGAAATATCTAGTGCAATTTTTTTAAACCCAAAAGTAAAGCAATGTAACATTAAATTTAATTGTTTTTATATCAAAATAACCATTGTATAGCAATGCAACAAAAAATCAAACATTAAAAATCAAATGTTTTATTACACAAAATTAATCAACGTCAATACAATTGGGTAGACTATAGTCTTCATTCATATCTTCAAACATGTCACAAATATTATACAATGTGTCACAACAATCAGCAGCTGACTCATTGTTCATTTCAATATACACAGAATTGTTAAACAGTGACAGCATTTTATCAGTTATACAAAAATTATAGCAATTTTCCTTACAAACTTTTAAGCTAAATCGCGTATTTAAAAGTGCATCAAGTAATCCAACGCTCAATCTATTTTGCAATTTTGACTTCACAATGTTCATTATAGAAAATACTCCTTTGATCAACGCATTGGAAAAAGGCGTACTCAGCATAGATAATGCAAAATCAACAATGGTGCAATAACAGCGATCACCAGCTGAATTTTTTGTATTCAGCTTTTTGGTCCGAAATTTGATTGGATCTGTTGTGGCAGTCCAGCTTACATGACACAAATTTTGACTTTCCAGCACACAGGCGTCAATGTCTGTCACAAAATCACAAAATTTTTGTGCTAGTTTGCTAATATCAGCTTTATGGCTAGTATAACATCGGGCGATAAGCTGTCAAGCAAATCAAATGCTTCAATAGCATCAGGTAATTGTTTGTGAAGCTGTAAAAGAACATTATATGATTGAAAATAAAAATACTTTTTCCAAATAAAATACCACCATTGCAAATCGCATCTCATGCACAATTTCTTCATTACCATTTTTATTTTATAATGTAAATTGTGAGAGATCTGGTGAAACATTGAAATTCAAGCTAAGAAGTGGTGGTGGATAAATTGTACAATAAGATTCCAAATCCACCATAACAAAGATTGAAAATACAATTGAGTGACCAAGAAGTTTTAAATGTCAAATTGTAAATGTGATAATCAACACCAAAATTTAAAAAAAATTGTCAGACTGAGTAAAAAAATATGCTGTGCTGCAATGATTTACTTGCAAGCAAGCTTCAACCAAGCAACTGAACCACCGTCTGTGCAAATCTTCCAGATCTTCAGCACTCAAGCACTCGACATTGTCGGTGAATTAAAATCCATAGTAGGCAGACTGTGGGCTCATAAGATAATGCTCAAAATTAAATATACAAAGATTAGACAGCAAAACTTGGTCTAATTGTTGGAGAACAACTACTCAGCAAAAGACATTGCACATTAATATATTACGGTGCAATTATGAACCATACATAGATATTTCACTTATGGTAAAAAGGATGAGTTGAGCTGATTGGCTTCTTCCGCTTGAAAATTTTTAGTCATGATAAAAAATCCTATAGCAACGACTTTAAAAACAATAGCAACACATTGTTTTTCGATCCTTAAGCATATCAGATATCTGCCTGGCTATGTAACTCCTTTCTGAATTTTTCACTTCTTTAAAAAAAGCTTGCAATGCATCACAGCTGAAAATTACCCAAACAACACATTCATAATAGCTGAGCCAACGTCTTGGTGCTCTTTGAACGAATTGCCTGTAAACTTCCCTGAACAAAGCTTTCTTCATTATAATTTTGCCAACATTTGGCTGATTGAGCAAACCAGTTGTAAATTTTGTCCAACATTGACTCAACCACTGTAGAAATTTTGTTCACACAGTTGCCTGCGGCTAAGTGTAGACTGTGACATACGCCGGGCAGTAAGATCAGGTGGGGCTGAATGGCCTTCAGCTCAGTGTAAATAGACTGATGCTGACCGATAATAACGGATGCTTTGTCTGTTCCAATACCTGCAATATGCAATGTAACCTACAAGACTTAGAGCAGGCATGTAGCTGAGGGGAATAGGATAAGAAGCTACTTTTTTGGGCATATTTTGACTATTTGAGTGAGTATCTCAACTAAAACTTTGCAAGTCCACGCCAAATTTGGAAGGCCAGCTACATGCCTGTTAGAAGGCGCTTTCTAAATGTTAAATTCAGCCTCACCAAGTAATTTTTTGGCAAAATACCATCATTTTGAAGCGTTTCAATAATTGCATTTTCCAAGCTTTTAGAATCACAAGCTTCTACCAAAAGCATTCTAAAAAAATACTTATTGACAACTGGAAAGTATAAATGCGACAGGGGAAGAGAGGGTAAGAACTCCTTCCCCTCATATGGACCTAATCTCAAGTGAAAAACGTCACCTCCCCTAAAAAAATGTTCAATCTGCTAATCTCCCCCCAAATAAACACCAAAACCCAATTTACCATCCCCCTCCAGACTGAATCGACCTGTTATATGTATGCAGATGAGCCTTTTATCAAATAGAATAGATACATTTGGATTACCTGTAAAAGGTAGTGATCATTTTTTGCAAAGTTTGGCTGTAAAAGATAATCTTCGTTGAATCCAGACCAATGTTTGAGATATTCTTTGTTTGAATGTCCATAAACAAATCAGAGAAGCTTGAGGTCCTGGATGGGTTCAGTAATGTTTGATTTAGTATTAGAGTATGTTGGGGGATTAATGTTAATACAGTTTGTGTGGTTACATAATGTTTGTCGGGATAAATATTGCCATAGATTACATGCAGTTTGTTTGGCTAAATATCATCGTTGATTAATTGCACTTTGTTCTAGTAAAAGGTATATGATACCATTTCTCGAATTACAGAAAATTTATTGTTCCTGCTGTGCCATTTAAAATTCTAGGCTTTCATTGCTGGAAGAGTCAGCTTTTCCAATCAGATCCTTTTTATGACCATGGCATAATTTTAGTTTATTTATGTGAACTGTTTTTAGTTTCTTATTCTTATTCAGTTCTTGTATGGTGGCATTAGGTGGCTGTAGTTTTAGAACTTTGTATGGACCCTTCCAACGTGCACCAAACTTGCCTGAGGCACAATAATTTTGTAATAATACAAGCTGTCCTACCTTGTAGAACTCAGGTTCTTGCTCATTTGCATTCATTTGTTGATTGTATTCAATCTTCTGACGTTCTTGTGCTTTACTTATTGCATTTTTTATATGATCTTTAATTATTTCATGTGTGGCGTATGGAGTTCGATAAGGTGGTAAGGAAATTGGTGGATGAGTTCCTGTATCTATGCTATGCTTTAAATTGATGTTTGACCAAGAGGCCATCCAATGCCAAAAATCTTATGATTTTGTTCTAAAAATGAAGCAAGTTCTTTTTGAGCTGTTTTATCTTTTATGTGCGCCACTTTTTGGTGTATTAATTGCTTAAAACCTTCAAGTTCCTACTTTGAAACTCTATCACTTTTATAGTGATCTTCATTGTTTTTCACTGCTGCTGTGATGAGAGCAATATGACTGCCTTCATATATCTGTATAGGCTGTTTAGTTGAGTTTATTGTTGGCAAACATTCAAACTTGATATCTCCCATCTTTAAACATATGTGTGGTATGTATAATGATGGTATTTTGTTCATCTTTGGGTGTGCTGATATATTCACCCATTGATCAGTCAGATCTGATGATTTCAAGTCGATTGTAATTGGTATCAAGTGAAGTGAGCTAGCTGTAATTGTCATTGTTTGCCTGACATAAGCTACTATGCTTACTGATGCACCATAATTGTTACTTTGACGAACTAGTGGGATGATGTGCTGACCAACATGATTAAGAACTTCAAAGCTGGTGTGATCTTGCCAATTTTTACATTTAATTCTACTTCACCTTTTCAGTTTATAGGATGGCCAGTAATTGAAGTTGGCGTTGAGTTAGCTGTTGATTGCTTTGGTAGATTTCCATACATTTTTGTGTAGATATCTGTGTCAATGATAGTTACAGATGCACCTGTATCTACTAAGGCATTGTATTTATGGCCTGTTGGAAAAGTTATTAGGATATGCAGTTGTGATGCTTTCAGGTATATTTGCTTGGAATCTGTAACATAAATAGGACATTGTCCCAAGCATAAAGCAACTATTTCATTTGATGATCTTGCATCTTGTGCTAGAGACCCATGTTGAGAAACTCTTCTTCAAGGAAACACTGAGGCTAAGCATTGAAATATGGCCAAAATATTCCACAGCCTAATCGGCAACATAAACAACACCAGCCATGGCATATGCCAGTGTAAAGGATGAAGATTGTGACTAGGATAACTAAGATCCAGAAGATGGCATTTGTAATGCTGTGCGTAAAGCCTCCCTTAAATGATGAGAATTTGCTTCCTGAGCCTTGTGCTAACCCAATGATGGCTTGTAGCATATTCAAAATTGAAAGACCATTTATGTCTTTGACTCTACTGCCTATATCTTCAACAACACATTTGAATGTTTTCGGATCAATATGCAATGATGATGTTAAGTTAACAAGGTGTTGTAATTGCTGCTGTAAACGCCATGTTTCTAATGGTGTAGTTTCTAAAGATCCTTGGAAAAACGGGTGTTTGTAATGATTCTTGAACAATGGTGGTGTATCAAACACTATGCGTGCTCCAGCACTTAAAGTTATGTTTATCTGCTGTATTACCAGTTTTACATCTACTATTCCCTTTTGACTGAGCCACATATTTGTTTCATTGTAAAAATGCGCACCAGTAGGTGTTTTGAAGCAAGGTACCTCAGGCAATGTTAATACCGAGTCAATGTATCCTGGTAGTGCAAAATAGACTGTCTTGTTGACTACAGTTAATAGACATACGTGGGCAGCAAGAAAATACTGGGGGGGTCAGTGCAAGATTTTCTGAAGGTCAAAAAATGGCCTTAAAAATGATGGTATGGCAATAAAAACACCATTTTTGACGTTTCTAATCAAGCACTATCCATTGGCATCAAAAAATTGCAAATGAAAAACGGAAAAAATTTTAAAAAATTGAATTCTGGGGGGGGTATTTCGATTTCTGGCAGGTGTGGTAACAGGGCGTGGCAATCAGAGCTTACTTTATGATTCCAGAAGACATAATCTTCCTCCAGTTGCATACAAGGCCAGACTAGTAATGCTTCTCCAGCCATCCTAGCAGCAATATATGTGCATTTAAGCCAGAAATGTGCAGCTATTGTTATGTCTATGCATAAGAACTGTTGTACAATTCAAAAATGCATATCAGAAAGTTTGCAGATTTGCATCCAAATCATGTCGTTTTCACAATACAATAAATAATCTTTAGGTTTTTGAACTTTACTGAATGACCTAGAAGGATTCAGGACAAAATGGAAACATCAAAAGCTACAGTATGACAGCCTTTCTGGCGGCCATATTCAAAAGCTGGATTTCTTTATTAAATCAGACAAATAGGATATCATTTGAAAGAGCTTTTTTAGGCTTTCTAAAATGTGCTTAAACATTTAAAAATATGAAAAACAGCTCAAGTAAAATGCATACCTTATGGGGGCAGCCATATTGGAAAAAAATTAACTGGAAATTGCAGGACAAACTATTCAGAAACACAAAAAACAAAAAAAAGGTAGAATTTAGAGCACAAAAATATCTAACTATTTTGCTATTTTATAAAATATGAAACTTAACCTGTATATTTGTAGTTACTAAGTAAATTTTGAGCACTTTTTTGAGCCTGGCATACTGTGGCCATAAGCTAGCTAATCTTTTTTGGCAAAATAGTTTTATTCCTAAATTGTTTGTGTAAAACACTTGATTTCATCAAAATCCGTTCAGTGGTTCTTGAGTTGATCTCAAAAAACCCTTGTTCAATGAAATGAGTTATTCAATGGTGAGCAGGTTCATCAGCTTTGACCGACTGTCACACTTTAGCATGTTATAACATGAAACATGGACTATTTTTTGAGCAAGCTGAATGAATTGTGATCATTTAATGTATTTATTTTATTAACAACTACCAGCTGGTCAAAAGTTATACGCTCAAATGTACTAAAATTCTCAAATTGTGTGAAAACAAGGTGAAATCTGTCTGAAGCAAATATTCTTTCATTGACGTATACTGCCTTCAAGGTATTGTAAACGTGTGTTTAGTTCATTAACTTGAGGTATAACTTGCAAGTTTTGCTTGAAATTATGTGTGTCATTGGCTGTTTGAATTTGCGCTCTGTTTGACTGAGTCAGATTCAAGACTATTAAATGTACTTTGGTCATATACTTTTAAGATGATGCCTTGATCCATGACGAGTGTAAAGTGAGGTAGGCAGTTCAATTTTGGTGCTGATAACTTTTTTACTCTAGTGAATGCTTCTTGTACCTCTTCAGCAGCATAGTAGTCACCAAAACGCTGAATGACTATATTTTGTTCATCAGTTACAAAGGGACATGGTGGCTTTGAGTCGCCAGGTTCCCAAATTATGAGACCTTTATCTACTGAGCACTGGCCCATGTGTACATTGCAAGCTGATAAATCAGCCATATTAGATGATATAAATCAGCCATCATAGATGGCTACCATAGGTTGGCAGCACCAAAATTCTGGGAGGGGAGGAGGGGGTAAAAAAAATTTTCAAAGGTAAAAAATGGTCTTAAAAGTGGTCGTATGGCAGAAAAAACACCATTTTTCAACATTTCTCATTGAGCACTATCCAATGGCATCAAAAAATCGGTAATAAAGCAAAAAAATTTCAAAATTTGAATTCTGGGGGTATTTTGATTTCTGGGGGGGGGTATTTCAACTTCTGGGGGGTGCATACCCCCCACGCCCATGTGTGGTGGCTACCTGCCCCCATTGCATGTATACATTTTCAACTTCTGCAGATATCTTTGCAGCAATACTCATATTTTACCAATGTCATTTTCAAAATTCAATGAATAATTTTGAGGTTTTTGAACAATCCCGAACAAACTGAAGGGATTCAGAACATGAGACATAGCTCATTAGAAAGAACATTAAATTTTCTAGCTATTTATTGAAACATTTTTTTGAAATATGTTAGAAACTCACAAAATAATGGCTGAAAACATCAAAAACTACAGTATGACAGCCTTTCTGGCAGCCATATTGAAAAACTGGAATTCTTTAGTAAATCAGACAAATAGGACATCATTCGAATGAGATTTTTTTGGGCTTTCTAAACTGTCCTTAAACATTTAAAAATTTGAAAAATCGCACGAGTGAAATGCATACCTTAAAAGGGCAGCCATATTGGAAAAAAAAACACAAAAAGAGAAAAAGAAACACAAAAAAAGGGGTGAAATTCAGAGCACAAAAATATCTAACTAATTTGCTTATTTCCTAAATATGAAACTTAACCTGCATATTGTAGTGACTAAGCAAAGTTTGAGCATTTTTTGACCAATTTAAAACACTTGATTTCATGAAAATCCGTTCAGTAGTTTTTGAGTTCATCTCAAAAAACCTCACTTCACTGGAATGAGTTATTCAATAGTGAGCAGGTTCATCCGCTTTGACTGACTGTCACACTTAAGGCATGTTATAACATTGAACATGGACTATTTTGTCAGCAAGCTGAATTAATTGTGATCATTAATTGTATTTATTTTATTAACAATTACCAGCTGATCAATAGTTATAGGTTTAAATGTACTAAAATTCTCAAATTGTGTGAAAACAATGTGCTACCAGATTTAAGTTTGTGTTCCAAACGCCTAGTTTAATCTTCCATAGTCTATTGCCTGTGTAATATTCTATAAGGATCATGCGCTTGCATCAATGTTGGCTGACTTTAACTATTATCTGCTCATGTATTAAAATGCCAAACCGCCCCACGCCCATGTGTGAATGTAACACTTTGCCTTTCTTTTGTATCAGTAAAAAATTGTGAGAATCAATGAACCACGTTTTGAGTTTCGGCTCTGGCATAAATACTTCCATGGTGATTATTGGATTATTCACACAAAAAGCTTTTTGTTTGTTAGCTCCCACGCCAGTCATTGGCACATTGTTAAAATGTTACTGCAGTGTGGCAGTGGCCTTTTTTATGTGGAGGTATAAGAGATCACCTAATTTTATCTGAGCTTAGTTATCTGAAATCGATTAAATTTTCAGCTTGCAACTGTATGGCTTAATGTCACTTTTACTGAATTTACCATCAAAAGGTCAGAATTTGTGATAAAATCAAAATTTTCTAAAGTGAAGAAAGGTAGTAATTTATGAGTACTACACATTTCAAGCTTATTGAACAACCATACATGTAAGTGAATATTTTTTGAGGTGCAGGTCTCAAGAAGTGCAAACCTAGCAAACTAGGACATATGCAATTCAGCTTGTGTCTAGGGATTGAAACAGTGAACACCTGTGAGAAGTCATTTAAACAATGACAAATATATGGATGTATGTGCATGCTTAATCTTGATTTGCATTACTGAGCCATAGATGGTGTCAGTGGAAGTTTTTGTAGAAAAAACTAAAAATTATGGGCTACAAAGACATAATATGAACAATATTGTAGCTGTGAAAAACAAATTACTATGATGAAATCATACATCAAAAACAGTCACTGCATTGCATTGCATCTGCGTAGCAGGGCATATGCGCAGCAGAGCATATGTGCAGCAGGGCATCTGTACAGCAAGGTTTTCTACAGTCAATCTATATAATCCAATAAAATAGTTTTTGAAATGGCACATAGAAGCGCAAGGAATACATTTTTTGGACGTCAAGACAATTTAAGGTTTTCCCATGCACTAAAGTATATGTATAATATATATATATATAACTATATATCTTGAATTTACTGTAGTCCTTCGTCAAAAAGTGGCACAGCTATTCATTTTGTATTTCTTGTCAGCAATATAAAAAGGTAGCTTACTGCAATACAGTGAGATTTGGACAATGACCAGCATGAGAGCTATAAGCATAAAAAGAAAGATTTGTGTGTGAATAATCCAATAATTTTCATGGAAGTATTTATGTCAAGAGCCATAACTCAGAAAGCGCTTCATTGATTTTTGCAATTTTTTACTAGAAAATAGAAATGCAAAATGTCACATTATATTAGAATTTTGAGAATGTCCCATGTCTAATGAAATGAGTAAGAAAAGAACAATTTTGTGCACTAATAATCAGTCATTTCTACATAAAGTGCACTTGCTTTGAGGTTTGTTATTCAATAGATAATCCAATGACTTTTATATTCTTCTGCCAATTAGATTAAGAGACTAAGTGGATGATTTGTCTAAAATTTTTGGACTTCTATCAGCTGGTGTGTGAGATATAACATAAATGAGAGAACTTTTGGGCATAAATGCTTGGTCAAACTCACAATAAGTTGACTTGCATGGAGACTCATTGCTCAAAAAGTGGGTCTTTAATTTTTCTTATTTTTTCCATACAAACACTAAGGCCAAATGCCATTTCATACTGAATTTTTTCAGTGAAAATAATCTGACTTTTTCACTTTCAGTCAAATATTATTCATTAACCTGTCGAGTTTAAGACAATAATTGAAGTGTAAATATGCAGCACAAAGCTTCATCTTTTATTTAAATTAAAGTTGACCCTGATATATTCAAGTGTTAGAAAGTTACAGTCATAAAAGTAAATATAGTCATTTTTGATAAAAAGTGTCAATTTTTCAAACTTTGGACTTGATGTTCCAAGCGAAAAACGTGTTTTGTGCAAAACGCTTTATGCCATATTGCTCAGCGTTAAAAACTGTACAACATATGTTGAAATGAGGGCAGGTTAAATTTTGACTTTCCTCTGCCCCAAATTGATCTTAATTGTTTCAATCAATATCCTCTATTATTAATGTGTTCACCATGCTTATTACTTTAACCATCATGATTTACATTTATTGATTGAAATTACCTATTGTAAGGACAGTAAAATTTGTTGTTTGCTAATCTTTCTGCAACATGCTTCAATATTTATGTGCACACCAAAGATAGTTAGGTACTGCAGGTATCTTCGTTGGTACAGTAAATCGAGTTTTACCATTTCATGTGCAGCAATGGAAAACATCTATAAAATACCTATACATCTAGACTCATACCTGGTTGTAGGAGGTTTGAAGGCAGCAAACAACCGGGCCCAAAAATTTGGCCGGGACAGGGACCGGACTGGGACCGGGCCTTGTTATATAAGTAATAGGTATGCTGTGCATAATATAGGCATAAATTGATACATACATTTACACACTAAGGCATCAGAAATCCTTGATTCAGAAACATAATCAGGGTCTTAAATTGAATGTTTTGTAACCAATAGCACGGAAACCATATTTTAAGAACAACAATTTGTCAAGATCATCAGGAAGCAGTGTTTTTTGGTACAAGGTCCATTTGTACATGTACAAAGATGGTGTCCAAAGGTCTTTGTTTATTTTGTACATGCAACTTTATGTGTTAGCAATTTCAGTGTGGTGAAAAACGGTTTTCAATCTTTGGTAGTGTATTTTAGCTAATTTCTGGCTTTCTGACGCCAGAAATTACTAAAAATTGTCTCAAAACGGCGCAAAGCTCAAAAAATTTGATATTTTTCTATTCTAAATGCAAACTCTACCATTTAAGCATATATAAGACAAACAATTACTCATTTCGGTGCAAAGCGCAGAAAATTTTTGGGAATTCTACACCTTTTTACAGTTTTTGTCCTCCCAAAAATCTTTGTACATTTTGTACACAAAAATTTTTGGGTACCATAGTACAGTAGCAATTTAAGTGTGGTAAAAACAGTGTTGTTTGACTTTTGGTAGTGTATTGTAGCTAATTTCTGGGTCTCTACGGGCAAAAATCACTAAGAATCGTCTTAAAATAGCATAAAGCACCAAACAATTTGAGATTTTTCCTTTTGAAATGCAATTTTTGCCGTTATAAAGATGTATAGAAGAATACACATTTACTCATTCCAGTGTGAAGCGTCAAAATTTTTTAGCAATTTTAAGACCTTTTTAGCAATTTTTGTCTTCCAAAAAACTTTGTACATGAACAGAGAGGCTCCCAAAAAGATTTTGTACATTGGGAAAAATCTTTGCCATGTACAAAAAAATACTGTCATGAAGCAGTGCTGCATATGGTATGCAAAATCAATAGATCACAGTCATACCTGGGAAATGGATTTGGGCCCTATGGGTACCGAAGCATCTTTGTGAGAGATTGATTGGTTGATTACTTACTTGGTTGGTTGGTTGATTGGCCATCTAATTGGTTGATTGGTTGGCCTCTTGGTTAGCTGGTTGATTGATTTTGCTTGATTTTTCATTATCTCTCAATCTTTCTGTATCTTTCTTTTCACTTTTATTCAAAAACCTTAATTTTCTATGGCCACTGGCCAAAGCTTCTATGGGTACCGGCATACGTGGGCAGCAAGAAAATTCTGGGGGGGGGTGCAAGATTTTTTTGAAGGTCGAAAAATGGCCTTAAAAATTGTGGTATGGCGATAAAAACACCATTTTTCGACGTTTCTCATCAAGCACTATCCATTGGCATCAAAAAATTGCGGAAAAAACGAAAAAAATTTTCAAAAATTGAATTCTGGGAGGGGTATTTTGATTTCTGGGGGGGGGTATTTTGTTTCTGGGGGGTGCATACCCCCCAAATTCCCCCTCCCCCACGCCCAGGTGTGGTGCCTACTGATTCACATGCTACAAAGGTTCAGATTATGTACATATGTATAGCATTATATGCTTCTCTAAGTTAGGAAAGTTGAGTGCCTTGCATAATCTACAAGGCCCGGCCCAGGCCAGGCCATTTTGAGGCCAGGACCGGGACCAGGCCTGCTAGGCCCGGCCGGGACTGGGAACGGGCGCCTGGTTGTTCCTTGTTTGAAGGGTATGCACCCAAATGTCGTCAGCATCAAAATTATGAAGGGTTGGAAGATTTTTCGAAGGTCAAAAAAATGGCCTGGGTATTCCATATCAAGTGGTCCAGAGCTTCCCACTCGACCATCTCAGATTCTGCTAAAATTTTGCATGTATGACCCTATGATCTTAAACGGGCATCTGCAAAATTTTTTTTATAACTTCGAATATCAAAGTAGAGCCCAAAGCCTAAACCCTACTCTGTATTGATTGCACAAAAACCCTAAAAATTGGCAAATTTTAAAGTGCATTGTAGGCACACTAGACTTTTTTATCCATTGAAAACTTGTGAGCATAGACAACTTTTTGCCCTCTTTCGAACTACAGTAATATTATTTCTCCACGGTTTGTTCTCTTGTTGTTATTATTGAGTAAAGTTGCTGTCAAAACTTAACTTTTAAAAATTTTATTCAAGTTTATCCATTTTTTATTCCCGAACGAGAAATGGGTTTATCCTGCTATTCTATACATAAAACAAGTATATTTTGCTCCGTCTGAAAACCAAACATCAGATTATAAGATACCCGCAGCATAAAGATATAATTGACCGAAACTTCCAAAAATCCTAAATATGCTAATTTTTTTGTTTTTCAGCTGTATTTGTCTCAAAATACCTCTACTTATATTTTTTTTATTTTTTCCTTTGTCGGAAAGAGCATTGCTTCATAAAACAACTGCAAAGTAGGTACATGCATATATACTACATATTGGCGAGAAATGTTACATGTATGTACCTACCTTTATGTACATCTGTGCAATCCTTGTTATACAAATATGCATGTACAATCTACAATGAGTAGGTACACAAGCACACTTCGGCGTGGGGGTCTGGAACACAGGTGGGCAGCACCAAAATTCTGGGGGGGGTGAAAAATTTCTGGAGGGGATGAAAAATTTTCAAAGGTCAAAAAATGGTCTTTAAAGTGGTCGTATGGCAAAAAAACACCATTTTTTGACGTTTCTCATTGAGCACTATCCATTGGCATCAAAAAATTGCTATAAAAGCGAAAAAAATTTTTCTGGGGGAGGGGTATTTTGATTTAGGGGGAAGGAATTTAAACTTCTGGGGGTGCATACCCCCCAAACCCTCCACGCCCATGCACGGTCTGGAATCCCCTGATTGACAATATGCGGACCCTCCCAAAATTAAATTTTTTATGCTTTTTAGTGCGATGTATTTTTGGCAATTTTGCCCCATGTACCCCCCAGAATTTTAGTGCTGCCCATATATAGGTAAGTATACTTACTGAAAAATATGTAGGTATAGGTATGTACATAGGTAGTTACCATTCTAAATACATAGATACAGAGTTCCCCAAGCTAAAGCTTTTAGAAGCTCCAATTATGCAGCATTGCATGGCCCGTCTGTCCATAGAGAATAATTTTTGTGCACTCAAAAACTATTGACCAGAAGAATGGTCATGGCCAGTTATTATGTAAATGTAAGTATACCTGTATAAGGCGATTCACTTCAAGAAGTTAAGACTGCACATCCATATTTACACCATATAGGGCAGGTAATGAAGGATTGGCAAGAAGACCCCAGAATGACAAATGGCAAGGCAAGATAAAGTTTGAGGCAGAAATTGGACAAAAACGACTACTTTTCACAGGCGGCTGAAATTGATCTCAGAAACTGCAAAATTATTACAGTAAGCAACATGTGATAATGGCTCCAAAAGCAATTTCAGCCTAGATATATGTCAAAATGACTATTTTCAAGCTGTGCTGATCCCCCGGTTAGCCATGTTGTGAATCTGATTGAGACCATAACAGGCCTTTACTCACACTCCACAGCAGTCAAGGCACCTTAGTAGTACATTGGGCTGGTCTGGGGGTACAACGACAGAGTATGCTTCTACAGTACACATGCACTTTAAGCAATGACGTCACTGTACCCCCAGACTCCACTGCTTGCACTAGGTTAATTAGCCAACAAAATCTTGACTGCTGCCTGTCGAGCAGGTGCCAGGGGGGCCTCAGAATTATTCCCTGGGGGTGGGCGGCCCCAGCCCCTTTTTAAGTATAGTCCTACTGCATACTGCTGCCTATCAAACAGGCGCCGGAGGGGTATCAAAATTATTCTCTGGGGTTAGGCTGCACTGGCCTCCCTTTAAGTACGTAGCATTAGATTTGTTTTGTTAAGAATGTGTACTGCTGCTTGTGGGACCAGTGCCGTAGATGGTGTATTAAGCATGGGGTGTATTATTCAATTGAGCTCATAGCATCATTCAAGTGACGTCACCCCCTTCAAGTACATAGCATTTTCTCGCATATTATGATAAGCTTAAGATTTTGGGTGCATGTACATATGAATAAGGGAAATGTAATTACGTACCTATCTGTGCTTGTTCTTTTATGCGTAGTGACATAACTATTTTTTGTGCTACCTGCGGGTATAAAGAGCTGTAATAAGCCGCACAGCATTCCGTTTGGCGTGTTGGTCGCGATGATTGTCTTATTGGTATGGAAAGTTTAACGCCAAACATTCTTTTATGCGTTTTTCCAACTTGGGCGTGAAAAATTGTTTAAACTGCGAGGCTGTATGCAAAAATTGGTTTCATGTTATTCGAAAATTTGATGCCCCTTTTCAAGCAAATTTTACATAACATGCCAAGATTATTGAAAATGTTAGACTTCATAATTATACGAGGAGCGTTTATTGTGCCGGTAATCCCAACAATGACTTGGCGTTATATCCGGTCATAGGCGGTTCTAAGGTTGAGCTGCTAATTGTGCGGTTTTGAGGAAACTGCAGGCTGAAAGGAAAATATCATCGGTACATGCAGGATGCACTGGAAAGATCAAATCCGGAGACATTATCATTGTCAAACGTCAAAATTAAGGCATATTGGGGATGTTGTATTTTAGATCGTTTTTTTGGAAATTGATTTGGAAAAACGATTGTTGGTTCTACATGATGCTAGATTAAAGTTGAAATTTTGGCCAACGGCGGTGGTCAAAGTGATTAAGATGCTCACAATGACGCATGTGCACCTTAATGCGCATTTTCCCAAATTTATTTGACACTTAGATCCGGAAAAGATTATTTTAAATACGGTAATTGTGCCAAGAGAATATGACTCTATACTGTGTAATGCTTATTTAAATTGTACGCGTTTAACTTTGTTGTCACTTGATTTTGCTGATGAATGTCTATTGTTCCTTTATATGATCGTATTAATTTGTATAAATTGGAAATGAAACGCCATGCGTCTAATATCAAATAGCAAGCTGTAAATTATTTGTGTGTAAACAAAATTACATTGCGTAATCGTGACAATTTTTTCTGACTCCTTTTCAATAAAAGCAATAAGAATTTACTCAGCACAAAAAACAAACTTTAATTTTTGTTTGGAAAACTATGTGCGCAAAGAAAGGGGGTTTTATGATACATAAGAAGGGGGGTTACAATCCTCTTTAAGCCGAGGGTCCACTAAAGTACCTAGTAATTGTTTTTTATAAAGCGATAAGAATTGAGCCTGTGTGATTAATCACAATTGCTGATTAATGACTCGCCGTAAGCAGAAATTTTAAATAAGTAGCCACGTTCTGAGTATGTTTAAAAATGGTTTTTCAATTAGCCGGGTATACAAAAACAGACTTTTGCTGGGGTAAATGTGTTTGAAAATGATGCTAGATATTTAATGAGCGCACGTTTGAGCGCCTAGAGGAGATATCGAGCTACGACTGAATTAAAATATGTCATCAAAATATCAAGTACTATTCCCGCTAAATACGTATTATACTAAAACTAATTAAGATACGTCATGTACGGTTAAGCATAGGTACTTTACGCGCATAAACGCAGCAATCTAGTATAAAATATATGGCTTATATGGTTAAATGTAAAGTACTACCCAACTACAACTAATCAAAATACATCAGCTACAAACTTGCTTTTCAATGGTGAATCACTGCAGCTGACTCGGAAAAAAGAAAACATTGGGATAACGATCCCAATTGCCATCACAGGGCTGCAAATAGGGAAAAACAGCATCCTCCACCTGATCTTTTTGACTATCATTCTGACCTGATTGCAAATTTGAATGAGTATAAATTTTAGACAAATGAAAATAAAACTCACTCAAAAGATCAGCGATGGCGGCGGTTATATTCCCCTCGCCTAAAATAAAGAGTGTGCTCATAAATTATGCAACCTAGAAGGGTATTGTTGAAAATAATTTACACTTATATGTGGTTTAATAGTTTACTTTGCGTTTTCTCATTGGGAACGGATGTAGCAGCGCTTGTTTTTGCCACCACAGGGTTGCCTAAATATTGATAAAAATTTAAATTGAAAAGCACACACTTAAATTTAAGCACTCACTTTGAGTATCTTCATCATTGTCGAGTCTTATAAATTTTAGTGGCTTTGAGGAATCGCCTAAAAGATAAAACGCGAGCTACTAAGACTATTAAAAACCAAAATTACGTGCTTTTGACGTTGATACTTTCACGGCCTCTAAGATTCCTAAAATTAGGCGCTACATAATAATAACAAGATGGAAAAGTAAGCAAATTACACTAGTACCTGCTATACCGAGGACAGCTTTAGCGATATCGTCCTTCTGCCTGTGCCATGACTGACACTGGGTGGGTGTCAGCTCAATTTTTTGTTTCTTAGTATCGTTTTCTCAATACAACGAGTTTGTTTTCCTTGTCAATCGAAACGTAGGTTTCATAGCCCAAATCTACTGCCTCCATTGGAACATTAAACCTCAGGGCATTAAAACAACTATCCGACAAATTAATTAGCTTATCATACTGAAAGCGCATCATGTTAATGCCATGAGTCGTAGGGTAAAGGGTTAATTTTCCAAAATTTTGACACACAAAAATCCAATGCTAGTAACACCTTTCCACTTGGAAACTATGCAATACATCTTGTTTCCGAGGCTAAACTCAACTCTGTTTGACATTTTAGAGAAAGGCATGGCTGAAGCGTACTGAATGGTAAGGGGTTGGAATGAACAATGAGCTAAATGAGCTTGAAAATCGCATATACTGCTTAATGACGTCAATGTAGCAAAACCCTTCCCATCAGGGTACCGCCTAATGACGTCACTGCTACCTAACGGTAAATGTGAAAAACGATATATCTGTACAATTTTATTTAAAAACATACACACACTAAACAGAATAGTCGAAAAATACTTGATGAGTATGATCAATCATAAGCAAGGAATCAAATTCACCATAAATTATACACTCTATGCCACCAATGGGTTGGGCTTTCCCAAACTGCATTTCCAAGCTCGTTGTTCCTTCTCGCATCAATTCCCATGTATTGGTGTCAGTACTATCGGCACTGAGCTCAAAGACAAAAAAGGTGCTTCCATTTTTGAATCTTCCCACGTTGATGGTGTTTCCTTTGTCATCCTGTGCAATTCCCAAGCCTTCAAACAGCTGAACAAAGGCTCAAAGAAATTGATTATCATCAAAATTCAGTTTGTTAGGAGTCAAAGGTACACTCGCCGTGCCACTGATAATTTTGATTTCGGGAATTCCAAAATCTTGAAATTCAAAGGGTAATAGCGCGTAAGACCCTCTTGCTGCTTCCGCATTGACCATGCCAACAACTAAACGTCTTGGTAACAAGCTGCTGAACAACGAGTTTAAGGGCATTGATCGTCGGTTTTCCGTAATGTGCAGCGTTGTGATTTGTGTGCGCCTGATTGGGTACTTTAAAGTGGTGTGTTGTAGCATCGATTCAATGGCTAGCAAGATTCCTTTGGCGACTTCAACTTTTTTAATGTAGAAACACATTTGTTGGACTTCAATTTTGTAGTTTATGGAGGGGTTTGGGCATTGTCTATCGAGCAAAACTTGCAAAACTTGTCAGCCTTTCTGTACAGCTCGACGCGTAATTCACACTGATTAATCAAAAATCTCTCTTGAAACATTAAATCCGCATCTATGGGGGCCATCACCTCAATCCATGCGCTATCTTTGAAAATATCCATTCTTTTGAAATAACTATGTTTTCGGCCCATTTGCTTGTCGTCATATCATATACATATCGGGAGGCATTCGAAACTCGTATGGCCCATCATTGGTACACGGATTTTGCAACTGAACTTCAGCCCAAAACAACCTTTGTATAGCCACTTGCATTGTAGGTACGGTAAAAAAGTCTAATTCGCTCTTACTACTGGGAATAGAGCTTTTGTCTAACAGTTTACTCATGATTAATTGCCAAAAACGTCCAAACCGACTGATTTAGGAAGCTTGGTTCTTTTAAATGACGTTTTTCTGCTGTGAGGTCTCTTTTTAAGCATTCTGACTTTGGATTCTTTTTTACGAACGCCGATACCTTTCCCCGACTGATGAATGCGATCAGCAGTATCCCTTAGTGGCTGCACCGCACCAGATTTTCCATGCTCGATAGCACTCTCTTTGAGCTTGCGACCCATGGTCTACGTCAGCAGCAATTTTTGACCCACTTATTAGCGCGTGCTTCCCAACTGTTTTAAGTAATGGTAAGGCCAGTCTATACAGGCTTTTGAAAAAGCTGCCCAGTCCCTCTCCCCTGTGAAAGGGCGCATAGGCTTTGAAACCTTTGATGGCGCCACCCGACTGGTACTGCGGGTTTTCGGACAATGTGCTTTTGTAATAGTCTAACCAGTCGTTGGCGCTGCTTGGCACATAAACTACATGCATTGTTTTATATTCAAAAAATAAAGAGAGCATTTACAAAAATGAAGCTTGACCACTCATTTTCCCATCTCAAATGACACAAATTTGTCAAAATCGGTCTTTATATTTATATTGATTTCAATCCATGCAATATCTTTCAACAAAAGGGGCAAGTAATGGGGATTATCAAAAACTTTTTTTATTATACTCCTAAACTTGCCCTGAACCTCAACAATGTGCAATAACGGGGCCATTGTGTTTCCAACAATTTGATTTTCTAAAATATTGCTATAGATGTACAAAGTATCAAAATTATGCTTATTGATGTCCGGCGCGCTTGTGCTGAATACCCTAATAGGCTTGCTGTTGGCTGTAAATCTATAAATTGTTTGATCAAAACCCAAAATTTGAGACAATCGCTTATTGGCGTACACGCCTTTAATCGCTTTGGGGTCTAGGAAAAAAATCATTTTGTTCGTTGGAGCATTATACTCTATTTTTAAAAAATTAGTTTTATTTTGAATGGCCGTATTTATAGCATTAATAAGATTCTCGACAGTTTTGTAATTTCCAGCTGGAAAAAGAATTTTTTCAAATTTTGCTTCAATTGTGTAGCATGACATAGTTTTCACCCTCGTTAATCGTGTACCACAAATAGGGGTAAATAAGTTCTACTAGCCCAACTTCCCAATCACCGTCTAGTCTGAGTCTATGCGGTAACTTCACTCTGAAATTAGAAGCAGTGCTGTCTTTTTTGGTATTGCTAGGCAATGTGACATAAAATTGATTAGAATCCTGCATGCTTGTAAATGAGCGTTTTACTAAAATGATTTAAATTTTAGCGCGCACGCTTTATATAATATTCATCTTCCAGTAAGGTACGCAAGTTTGCGAATCGGAACGGCATGTACTTGGACAAATGCTAAAGGTATTGCGCATAAACTGGCACACAATACTATCATTATGTAGGAAATTTGTCCCAAAAATTTTGGAAATTTTCAAGTTTCTGCAATGATGAAACAAGAAAAATATGCAGTACAGCCCGCAAGAGGCGCTAAATGAGCTCTGATGGCGGGTTTTATTTAAATTTTGCACTTTGCTGTTTTGGTTCATAAATAAAATAAACGAAGCAACAAAGGGTGCAAGACCAAATGAATCAAAATAATCAACATTGCCTTCCAAATCAAAATAAAATGCGACCCAATGCTGTCCTGGTTGATCTTGAGGGTCTGTATTGGCAATGAGTGCTGCTGGTCGAAACGGGACTTGTGTAGGTAATTGATTGCTGGCAAAAACGCCAAGAAAAATACGTTTTAATACGGAATCTTTTCTGGACGATACTCGCAATTTCCGATCCATTCATTCCAAATTGGTTTCTAAAACCCACTCGTTAAACTTTTCAGGATAACCAAACCATTTCACAAGCAGCTGAATACGGCCGTTTTTCAAGCGACGTTTTTTTAAAACTTTTTCAATTTTGTAGGCACGATTTTCATTGTATTCGATTTTCAAGAGCTCGCGCTCATAAAATGTTCCAACAATGTCCTCGCTGCTCAAATCAACGAGTTTATATAGGGTCTCGGTAGGGTGATTAATGACTTTAGAAATTTTGAAAATTTCTTCGGTGAATTGGGGCTTGTAACTTTTATCAAATACTTGACGGTACTTGGAAATTCGTACATAATCGCCAACTTGAAATTTTGGCTCCTTTTGGCGTTGCACACTGCTGTACAGGGTATTTATTACTAGTTGAACGTTATTAACATTAACCTCAGCCGGTTTCATTTTGATCGACCGATGCACGGTATTATTGTAATTGTTGAGCAGTTTATCCAAAACATCGGTCCACTTATAAGTACCTTTCTCCATAAAATAGCGGTACATTCTGTTTTTTAGAGTACGGTTGAATCTTTCCACCACCGCGCATTTAATGTCCTCGTTTTGAGACGTAAAGAAGTGAATATCTTGTTTTTTCAATAAATTTTGAAAATTGTGGTTTAGAAATTCTTTGCCCTTATTGGTTCTAAGTCGCCACGGTCTACATCCCTCCAACAATATGCTTGCGAACGCATTTGAAATACTAGTACCAGATTTGTTCATTAGGGGTCTGGCCCAGGCGTATTTGCTGAGTACGTCAATGCATGTCAGAATAAATTTAAATCCGTCGTTGAAATTTTTTAAAGGGGTCATATCCGCAAGATCCATTTCCCACTGGTGATCAATGTCAAAAACGTGAATTTTGTTTTGTTTAAACTTTCTGTACGTTTGTCTGTGCAGGGTGTAAGTATCTTGTGAAGATAACCATTTCTTAACTTGATTCAAAGTAACAGATGCATCTTTGGCTTTGGCGGCATCATATAACAATTTGGCGCTTGCAAAAGATGATGGATCATCTAAATTTTTATAAATGGACTCAAACAGCTCGTCAGTCATTTCCGTATAAGAATAAATATTTTAATCGTTTGGGCAGTGGAAATTTGGGTGATTTGAGTTGTCACTTTTTTGTTGTCGTGAGCTTGAGTCTTTTAGATTTTGGTAGTGCCGCAAATGCGAGTTTCCGCTTGAGGTTCGTCGTGAGTTTGAGTCTTTTAGCAGCGGGCAGTTTGACTGAGCTGAGCTTACGTTTTAGGCTCGCTGGTGAAAGCTTCAATCTTTTGGGCTTCGCGAGTAATGCCAAGTTGAGCTTACGTTTTAAGCTCGTTGGTGAAAGTTTCAATCTTTTGGCCGCAGGAAGTTGTGCAAACTGGAGTTTATGCTTGTTGGACGCTGGTTCGAGTTTTAATTTTTTAGGTTGTGGTACCGCTGTAGATTCAAGTTTTTGCTTACGACTCGCTGGTTCAGTTAAGCGTCTTTTAGTTGCTGGTACTAGTTCCGATGATTTGTCAGCATCGCTGCATTTGCGTTTAGGCACAGGACCAATTGTAGTTGCCTCGTGTTCCATTAATGTAGGGGTTGATGTGATTTTACGGTTATATACTTTCAACATTTTTTGCCTTTTAGGATTTCCAATGCAGCTTTTAGGAACTCTGTCTACGGATAACGCATGGGCAAACTCTGCTGCCCCAATTGAGGGTTGCGCGTGCACGCGTTCTCTGCTAAAATTGTTAATCAAGTCAACAACGTTAGAGCCTGGTATGTTTTCGCCATTTACTGAAATTTCGCCACTATCGGCATCAATATCAATTTGTTGGCTGTTTTGAATATGCGAAACTAGCGATTGTGCCTGTTTTTGTTTGCTTTTTGGAAGATTATCCAAAACTGTTTCGTACCATTGTGGTTTTTCTACAGTTTCCTCTAGCTTAACAAGTAGCGGTTGTCGTTTTTCCGATTCTAAATTTAAGTATCAGCTAAACAGCTGAGAGTATAATTGGAATTGACGCTCGGGGGGTTCAATACTTTGTAAAATTTTTTCAAGTTCGCTTTTAAATTCGTCAATTTGTTTCTGTAATGGCAATTTTTCATCATTCACTTGTTGTAACGCAACGTCTTGAGGTACCAAAACCATCTTATTCGTAAATTTCATTTCTTGCTAATAACATCCGTAAGTAGGCTAGCTGCTATGCTAAGTAAAGGCCCTAACAATAATGGTAAAAATCCCCCTTTTGAATAATGTTACGCTTTTTGGTCAAACTAGTGCCCGTTTTTGTCCCCAAGTAGCAAATGCTGTTTTTATAACGTCTCAGTGCTTTCTTTTGAGCGGGTGTCAGGGGTACGTTACCCCACAATATGTTAAAACAGGCATCAGAAATACAGTAAATTAAATCTTTATTGGCTTTATTCAAATAAGCTTTTTGCAGACTAGGACTACATCTAGCTAATACACGCAATTTGTCAATATGATTATGCAGACAACGCGACATTATAAATAATGACTAAAAACTAAGCGTCACTCTAATTTATACAAACCAGAATCGCATTAAACCAAGAAACCAAGTTCATTTTTTAAAATGTCCAAAAAAATTTTTTTCGCGCTCAGTGGCGCTACACTTGTTATAAATTGAAAAATCGAGCTTTTTGTCTCCCGACAAACAATCAAACAGCTCTTGGATGAAACTGGCCTTCAAATTGCGCTGCTTCATTGTTGCACAGAGCAGACCGGCAAAGTACCAAAAAGAGGATACGCGATGGCACCCAAACAATCTGTTGGAGAGGTTGTAGTCTTTTACGCTTTCTTTGTGAGTGGCTTTTGTTTCAGGTGTGAAGCGCGTCCAAAAGAAATTGGCGAGATCAGCTTTTTCCGCACTCAATATAGCCATACCTTGAGATTTTAAAATTTCAATTAGCCAAATGTAACAAGAAAACACTATAAGCATAAGTATAATTAAATTGTTTAAAAAAACAATGATTCACTTTTAAGTTTTTGATGAATCATTCTGATAAACAACTCAAACGCCGCAGAAACCATTTTGTGTCACAAAAATGAGATAAATTGCTAGGGCGACAATGTAGCGTTGAGCAAATGAAGTAGCTGTATTGTGCTTTTGTATGGCAAGTTCAATGAGGAAATGCGCAACTCGAGAAATAAGTTATCAAAAGCACAACAAATGTAAATATCGGGCTTGTAGAATATAATACAGAAACAGTCGGGCGAAAGAGGATACTTTCCTCCGGCTTTGGTGGGGCAATCTAGATTCTCGCAAATAAATCTGATTAGCCCAGCCCTCTCTGAATCATTAAAGCATATCAGAGTTGTCTTATTTTGGTTGCTAGGCAAATGAATGAGCACCACCAAGCTTAAGTTTTTGCACGGGGGCTGATTTAGCATATGAACGTCACAAATTGTGACACTCAAGAAACCGATAAAGAAAATTAGAGCTAAAATTGGCAACGCAACAGCCATATTTCTGTTTGGTACTACGCATTGAAATAAATTTCTAGTTAAATAGCACTACCCATTTTCCATAAGAGAGAGAGCAAATCAAGCAATAAACTAATTGCCAGAGCCGCGCAACTGCAGAATAAATCTTAATCTAAAGCAGCCGTATTTATTGTTATTTAGGTAAATAAACGTAATTTACAGCATCATTTAGAAAAATGTTTGTTCTGAGTCGCAAATTCTTGGGCGTAGTTTGGCATAAATTGATCAGTAGGTACCCAAATGGCTCTTTTGTAGCGTCCAAGAATGCTTCCGTGAAATGCTTCAAATTTGGGAATAGTTGTCTACCCAAATTCTGTATTTGCAGCTTGTCCGAGGGTTTTTCATCAAGACAATGCATTGGGCGTTAATTCGACTGGTCCTCAACCTGTCAAAAAATGCATTTTGAACAATGTGTATTATTGATAAATTCCAGTGATGAGAGCCCTTCGTAAACAATTTGCTCAACCTCGAATCTGACTTTGAGTCGTACATTAAATTGTCCAAAACTAGCAATTTATGCTCGCTTTTATTTTCCTTCAACTCATCAAAACAGCCGAGTCCTTCCACAAAATGCACTTTTCCCACTAAATCTTGGTACGCCGGTTGCCATTCAGTAAAACACCAAAAAATTTTAGACGGTATGGGTTCAACGAGTTGATTCGAAAATTGCACAAATTTTTTAACAGAATGCGTTTTTCCAGATTTTGTTGGCGCTGCTACTATAAAGTTGAAAGGGTGGTTCCACCTAATGTCCATGTTGATGCTAAATATCAAATGTCACCAAATCGGCGCATTCAAGCACTTTTATCTTTAAAAAACCCTTGCTAAATAGCCTTTTTGCAAAAGGAAGCTTGCTCATAAAATGCCAAGTATCCTCGCAGCAAATGAGTCGAAGGGGGTGTGATCTATAATCTTAAAGCAAGTCAGATTTTTGTCATCAAAACAATCAACAGTCAAGTTATACGGTATAGTTTTATTTAAGTAATTGGGAGTACGCAAAATCAATATTTTGTCTGTTTCTGTGCAATTTGTTAGATCTGTAGATTTGTTATAAGGGTCAGTGGATGTAGTCATAATGAACAATTGGTGAGAATTGTCGGAAAAATCAGATTCTTGTTTAGTGGTGGGTGAGAGTGATTCTTCCGTTCTCTGCATATAACATGCTCCAAAAACGACATTTGTGATCCAAAACAACCAGAGAACTCTATTCATTTCTATACACTCAATGCTCAAAAATTTAATAAAAAGACTTTTTATTAGCTCAACAATCGTTTATATATACATTGGACCCCCTGCCTAGCTGTTTAGTACTTAGGTACCTATTATGTATGTGTGCATTGCAAGTAAACGCGTTTAACGCTTTTCATAAAAAGACTTTTTATTAGCTCAACAATCGTTTATATATATATATATATATATATATATATATATATATATATATATATATATATATATATATATATATATATATATATATATATATATATATATATATATTGGAACCCCACCTGCCTAGCTGTTTAGTACTTATGTACCTATTATGTATGTGTGCATTGCCAGTAAACGCATTCATTGATAATGATATACAAAAACTACCAGCCATATGGCTGCGTAGAAAAGTTTCTACATATTATTTGCTTGTCGTGAACAATATGAAATTTCTTTGGGGTAATTTTTGAAACAATTTTACGACTTTCATTTTTACGATGAATACAATTAAAAATAACTACAATTTCTCTCCTGCAATTTTGTTTTACAAAGGCGTAAACTAAGCAATGCAAAGACTTAAAATTTACGCGTTTAACCACATTTTGACATAATGTAATTCAACGAACTTTAATATACAAAGTGTTCTTTATTGTCTTTTGCGCTAAACACGCAAAATCCATAGTTTTTGGGACCGCCGCTGCAAAATTCCGTTATATATGACCCCTCGCCATATTGCCGCAGCTTGTTGGTCATTCCACCGAGACAGGATTCAACGGGCACCTAATATTTGCACGGCTTGTTTAAATTTGAAACATAAATTATACTGTCCGTATCAAAATATAGGACCCTTTTGCCCAATTTTTCAATATACAAATATAGTTTCAGCCGCGCGTGGGTTGTTGTGTAAGCCGCGATTACAGATTTTTTGTTTGGCATCACATCAAAAAAATTGTCTAGTTGCTTATACGTAACGGAAACCATGTTATCGTTTATCAGCTGAATCGCCAAAACCGTTATGGATGGATCAAAAACGCGAGCAAAGTACTTGGCCGGATCCGTGAAATAAACAGTTTTGCTCAAGTTGTTCCTCTGGCCAAACTGAATTAACGAGAAAAATAAAAATTTTCATGTAAGTAAAGCTAAACCTTAAAAAATCATCTAGAACAAGCCCGAAAAGAAAAAATTATGTTAAAACGAATCTCTCTTTTCCCCAAAAACTGTTTAGCATTAGCTTTGCAAGAGCGCGTTTCCCTGGTTTCTTTTTGATATTGGGCTGATCCAGCAGAATGTCCTCATGGTCTTCAATGTCATAAATGTAATCTAGCTTTTCCTCATCTGTTTGGGCGTGTAAAGGGTATCCCTCCACTTCCTGACACAGAAAAATGTATGTTAACTTCAAGCTAAACTCTACACAAATGCTCATCTTACGAGTTTCATCCTCATAAAGCTGTTGACGTAGTCTGTAAACAAGCTGCTATCGGGGTTGTCTCTCAAATCAAACTGCTCAACCTTATCATAGTGCCACACTTTGAAGATTTAACAATCTGGGAAACTGACAAACTAGCATTTAAACACACAAAAATATAAAATTGCTACTATATAGCCCAAGGCCAGGGCTTTGTAAACCTTCAACGTCACCCACATGCCTTTTATTGCCCGTTCTTCATCACTGTGCTCGCACGTAGTCTTTTGTTGCGAAGTTGCACAGGTTTGACAAAGCGGGAACATTAGCTTTCCCCCGTTTGAAAGGGCAAAATGGGGTGAAACAGCTTTTGGGCGGTAATACGGTGCATTTAATTAGGCCCTTGTATGGCTGATTCTCGAGAGTAACGTTTTCAAAGATTTCTGTCAAAATTGTTGGGTGGCCGGTCGGGTACCTCCCGTACTTGTTTACGTAAGGGTAGAGACTACACATATCGGCATAATTAATTTTCTGCATCGGAAAATCGCAGGAATCATATTTAATTTTATGATACAATTTTATGGCATTGGTTCTCCCCGTAGAACGCTGAAACGCAAAGTAAATGTTAGAAACGCAAAAATTGTAAAAAAACACAAAACTCACAATCTCAGGGGTTTATTGGAGGCTCGCCTGCATCCACGCTATCAAAAAATTGTTTCATCTCGGCGTTGGTCGCAATTTCTTGCAGCAAGTCGCACTCCCACATTTCAAATAAATGATAAGCTGCTTGAACAATAAATTTTGCGTGTTACATAGTCTTATCTCTTGCTTCTTTTGCATTTAAACACTTATTAGCGGACAGTTGATTCCGTTTTGGCATACATTTTGCGCAGCCATGCCAGAAACAGCCATAAAACTCAAACACAGCGTTACCAGAAATACCGTCTGCCTTATATTTACCAATTTTGACTTCATATCCATTTTGTTTATGTTTAATGTAAATGTTTTTCTTGAAAGACACCCATTTTAGCCATTTTATAGCAATTATAGACTGTTTCTCCTCGTGCCTATGACTGTCCGCCGGAATTATGCCTATTGTGTCCGGTTTAAGAAAAAGTTTCCTAAACACCAAATTGCACGCGCTGGCAATTGTCAGCAATTTTTCAAATGGGTCAACCGTAGTCTCGGACATGATAATGTCTCGAAACTTTAAGCTGCTCTGTCTTAGAACCGTCACGTCACTCTCACAGTATTTTAGTATTTCTTCTTGGAAGTTGAAAATCTATAAATAAGCTAAAAATTAACAAAATTTAAAAACTTGAAAAATGCAGAAAGGTGCACTTTTTCTTTTTGATCTTTATACCATTTGTAAAATTTTTGATATTCGTCTGGTTTCATCAAAGTTGGAAAGTAAAAACACTCATCAGGCCATGGTCCGACGTAATCCCAATTGTCGCGCGTATTAAAACCATGAGGGAAATAACCCTTACACAGTTCCATAATTCCAAACGTTTTTGGTAAATTTGCCAGTTTCATTGGCAAAAAATTAAAAGAATCAATTATCCTTACTGATCCGTGCAAAATGGACATGAGCTCGAGGCCTGTTTCAAAATTTAAACACTTTCAAATTTTAAAATTATGCTTAAAAATTATTTGTTTTTGCCCTTGCTAATAATCTTTGGAACTATTCCTTGCCGAAAGAAAAACTGCAAGATAAACTGGCCGTTGTATCCCTTTGCATTGTGAGCTATCACCGTCACGTGTTTCATTGAAAGTAAAAATGTACAAAAATCATCAATGCAGTTTTCACCTGCAAATATTCTCCTATTTTCACCGCAACAATAGCACGTAGAAAGTTCCTTGTTACGACAAGTGTCATACACGATATGAGCTATGCACAAATTGGGGATGTGCTCTAGCTTGGGTCCGTAAGACATGTCTTTCAAGACACGCTCCTGAGTAGCCTCAAAATCGAAAAACACAAAACAGGAATAATTTCTTCCTTTTCTCACTTACTCGGTCTTTCCTTGTCCTCTACATAACCTGGATCTATCAAGTTTTCTTCCTCCTCCGTCGTAATTTTTTGCATGTAGCATAAATGATCTAAAAACTGAAAATTTAGAGAAAACCTACAGAATTTAAAAATTTTGCTAGAAAACCTTTTATAAGCACTTCTTTCTTGCAGGTTTGACAATGAAAATGGCTGCATGTGTGTTTTTCTTCTTTTTGGATTTCCTATAATGTCTACCACATTGTTTACAACGCTGTATTTGCATGCAGACAGAGCTATCGATTGGGCCCTTATTCCTATTTGATTTATAAATTCTGTGGTGATTTTCGAAGCATGCATAACTGTAGAAATACCGATTGCACGTAGAGCAAGTCAAAAATTCCTCTTTTAAGCAAGGTGGAGAAGTATAGCAAGAAATGCACTTTTTAGCGCATCTGTGTGCCTCCCTCTGATTATAAGAAACGTTACAAGACTCACAAAAATACCTCGATGAAAAGAAACCTTTAATTCTCCCAATTATGGTGTAGTGCCATTTGTGCAAATACAAATGCAAGTTTTTGTCACATTCTATCGGTTCTTAAAATTTTGAAATGTAAAAAGATTTAAAAATCATTTAAAAAATACAACAACTCACCCTCAAACAACAATTCGTTTGAGCAGCCCTTGGCAAACACTTTAATCTGGTATCCAGGCATGACTTGCTGTAATTTAATGAGTTCTGTAGTCCCGCAAGGTCCCTCGTGGTTTTCTAGTCCCGCCAGCTTCATCAGTTCCATGGCTTTTTTCTTTTGGACTTTATAGCGTTTAAAAACGCCTCACTTTATAGATTCCCACTGATACACTGGGTCATCCTTATGCAAATGGGCTCTTGCTAATACGAGGGCCCTCGCCAAACATAAATTGTCCTTGTTTGGAATGTTGATAAAGCAGCCACCATGGGCTCTATGCAAGAATTTTTTGTGCAAAAGATACTTTGTGGGTCTTCCCATGCCGGCTGGTGGCGTTACAGTAACAATTTTGATTGTCGAATTGTCAGAGTCAATTTTCATCTCTTGGTTAGACTGTAAAATTCGCTCGATTTGGGCTAAAATTATTTCTCCAGTAATGTTATGAGGACTTCAAAAGTGTAACAATATGGGCGTATTCAGGTGCGGATTCGCTGCTGATTTTTTTGAGTGAATTGGAGTGGATTGTGTAAGAGCACTTAATTCAACGTGAAATTATAACAGATACATTGCGGTCTTCATTGACTACTTCACTAAGTACATGGAGGCATTTGCTTCATAAAATATTACCACACAAACAATGACATTCCATTTAGATCTTACAATTTGATCAAGGGTCAGACTTCACATCAGAAGGTATCCACAAAATAACAAGATTATTCAAAACATGTAGAATATTCACAATGGCCTATCTCCAGTGGCCACAGGTTGTTTTCACTATACAATGAATAATTTAGAGGTTTTTGAACTTTCCTGAACGAAGTAGAAGAATTCAGACCATGAGACATAGCCTATCCAAAAGAACATCAAATTTCCTAGCTATTTACTGAAAAAAAATTTCAAATATGTCCGAAACTCAGAGAATAATAGCTGAAAACATCAAAAGCTACAGTATGACAGCCTTCCTTGTGCCATATTGAAAAACTGAAATTCTTCAGTAAATCAGACAAATATGGTATCATTCAAAAGAGCTCTTTTGGGCTTTCTAAACTGGGCTTAAATATTAAGAAATATGAAAAATAGCATGAGTAAAATGCACACGTTATAGGGGCAGCCACATTGGAAAAAATTAAATCGTTTTTTTAAATTTAAATTCAAAAACACAAAAAACAGAAAAAGGTGAACTTTAGAGCACAAAAATATTGAACTATATTACAGCTAGCAAAGAAAAATGCTCTGGTGGAACAAAAAAAAGATGAATATACTTGGAATTGTGGATTATTAAGGATGTAAAAGGAGGGGACTAGGAGAAAGCTACCTAAAGTCGCAAAATCTGCTAAAAATCACACTTTCTTCAGGCAACGCCAAAAATTGATGTATATTCTGCAGCCAACAGATTAAAATGAATATTCAACCATAAAAATTGAGTTCGCTAAGCAGTAGCTATGGGATATGGTATTGGGTAAACTAACAGTCTTTCTAAGTCAATTGAATATAATAGCAAACATTGGTGCATCCAAGACAATTGAAGAAATTGTTGGTTTAAAACAGTAGGAAATGCATAAGTTGACTTGAAACAGACTGAATGTAGGTGCACTAGCATGCCCATAATGATTGTGTGCACTAATCAATTAGCTCCTGCTTTGCTTGCTATAGTGCTCATAACAAAATAAGACCATTTTAAATACAATTCCACTTAGTTTTCTATTAATCAGGATACAAAGCTAATCAGAGTTGTTGCTAGCGATTTAAAAAAAAGTAAACATTATAGATTTTGTTTATACACTCTTATCTGAAACTTTGAAAATTATTTAAAAAAGACACTTTTTTAGAGGCAGCAGAATATATTTTGATTTTTTGCGTTGCTTAGAGAAAGTGTGATTTTCAACAGATTTTGCAACTTTAGGTAGCTTTTTCCTAGTCCCCTCCTTTTACATCCTTAATAATCCACAATTCCAAGCATATTCATCTTTTTCGTTCCATCGGAGCATTTTTCTTTGCTAGTACTCTATTAGCATAATTTGAGTACTTCAGTCAGTAAATGCATACAGTAACATGCCACAATAATGACAGCAGTCCAAGAATGCAGAAAACAATATTGTCCTTAACATCAGCATTATACTTTTTAAACAAGACAACCTTACATTATTTAAACAGATCAAAGTTTTTCAGCATAAACTGTAAGGAATACAAGCATAAGGAACACTAACGCTCAGATTTTGAAGTAAAATAAATTTGTAGTATAAACTACATATTAACAAGAAATGAATAGTGCAAACCTTACACAACTACAAGGTGTAGAGAAAACTAACAGTCAGATTCTTAATACTGCTCTCTATTTTTGTTTTTATTGTTTCTTGCCCGCGTGAAACAGCTGCTTACACCACTGTTGAGTATAAGCAAACGCACTTAACTGACATCACACATTTATTCTAGGTAAATTTTCAGACTTTAGAAAAAATCAAGCTTTTGCAAGGCTCTACAACTAAAGATAATATGCAGTTTAAACATTACACAATTCTGATATTACAATCAACATTTATGAAAAAAATAATTCTTCACAATGGCCTGAGGACAAATCGATATCAGATGTAAACCACTTTACACACTGTTGAGTGCAAACAAACTGGCATATCATATTTGTTTCCTAGTTCATTTTTAGACTTGAGATTATGTCCAGACTCATAACCCAGAACTTGGCAGAAAAAAACATGACAGAAACACTTTTAACTCTCCCATTGTTTTGACTTTACAGCTCCAAAAAAAGCTAAATATTGATGTAAACAAACGCAATTTGCTGTGACGCATATCCCTTAAAAAGCACTTTATTCTATTCCGATTCAACCTCGCCCAGCTTTTGAACAGAGAAAGTGGCGAACAAAAAAAAATGGAAATTTTCCACTGTCCATCACATTGTAAACTTTAAAAATCTGTAGCTAATGCCCCATTGAGTGTAAATCAGTTGGTTCAGGCCAGTTTGTAGCAATTTGATTGTAGTACGTTTGTATGTGCCAAACTTATGTTACGCAAAATATTTGATATGGTTTACCAATCTAAATACAAAAAACAACCTGTTTTTTCACCCATTTTAAACTTCAGATTTTGAACTTTACACCCCCAAAACAACTCAATATTACGTTTTTTGACGCACCTTGCTTCAATGTGTAGCCCTTAGAAGTTACTTCATTTCTATTTTATTCAATTCATCCCGACCTATAACCAAAAAAAGTTGGCAGAGAAATCTTGGACAAATTCTGTTTTTTACTTATCTAATAGAGTGTAAATTTCAAAGTCCTGGTACTAACTGCGAATTGATTAAAGAAAAAGTTTGCTGGTAAGCACAAGATAGTCCTTGATAAGTTGTACATTTCTGTTAGGAAAAATTTCCTAAAACTCATAACTGGAATTGTTGGCAGACAAACAAGTTGAAAACAAAACCAAAATGTGTCTTTTCACCCCCAGATTTTTGCACCCATTACACTCCCATTTCAGAACTTAGGCAGAATTTAAAAAACAAAAAAGTGCCATCTGCAGAATTCCTTCCTCTACAAATCTGTGCCATTAAATTGTTTGAAGAGTAAAAGAATCAAAAATTTGTTGTATGTTATAACATTATCCCAAACCTTTATACCTTCTTTACACAGTCCGTTTTGAGTGTAATGAGAAACAAAAAAGACAGGCAGCAAATTTTTTTCATAATTTTTTAAAAGCCACATCTTAGATACGTCGGCCACTTGCACGAACTCAATATCTGGGTAGATTTTAATACTTAGTCACTCATGACTTTGCTATATTGTGGACAATTTCAAACAACATCCTATACTCATTACGCTGCAGGTTTTTTAACAAGGCAACATATAGGAACATATGACTAGGTGCCAGCCTATCAACACATTGCATATTAACTGAGTCTTGCAGTTAAGATTTTAGCTTGATTATGCTATTTTAAAAAATATTCATCATTTTACTGTAGTTTAAGAATAGTGCATTTATGATAATAAATATATTTATTTATTGAAGACAAGTCAAAAACTTCTGAAATAAGGAAAATCTGATCAAACAACATACAATACGGAGTTATCTATTGGCATTAGAAAATAGATGTATAATTCAAAGTTGTCCTCTTCATATCTAAACACTGGCTGTAGAAAAGTTTAAAGGTCAGATTTGTATTCTGACCTTATGAGGAACACTTTTTTTTAAAAAATTCATCATCTATGACACTCTGAGCAGAAAAAATTTTTTCAGTGTAAAGTTTACACCTGCACTAATAATGCAATGTTGATTGTAAAGAAACGAAATAAATTTTGATGTGTAGCGCATAGGACGGGGCACATTTCAGAGATAATTACCACGTTATGTCTACTGAAAGGAGAATATGGCAGGAACAAAAAATTTTTTTGTTTACACTCTAAATTTAGAAAATATTGTTGTTTGAAAAGAATAAAAAAACACCCTTTTGAAACCAATCAGACCGCATAGAATGAAAAACTGAGTTAGATATGCTTCTGCACATGAAAACAGTAAAAACCGTCTTTTTTACACTTGCAACAACTTAGGAGTGTAAAGAAATATTAAGACCAGATTTGTAACCTACTAATCAGGGTAAACATTTTTGAAAGAAAAATGGCCCTCCGTCAATCATTTGAATTTTTAGTGCAAACTTTATACTTGTGCTAATGCAGTACTGGGTGTATAGAAACAAAATATACCAGGATCTGTAACACTTAGGTCAGGGTACATCTTAAGCATTATTAGCATGTCCCCCTACTTAGCGGAGTAGCTGAATAAATTTTGTTTTCTATCTTGAAATATTTACACTAAAATGATCAC
Organism: Mermis nigrescens; assembly: GCA_036768485.1. Taxonomy (NCBI): domain Eukaryota; kingdom Metazoa; phylum Nematoda; class Enoplea; order Mermithida; family Mermithidae; genus Mermis; species Mermis nigrescens. The sequence continues at coordinate 795,492 of JAVLUZ010000215.1, read as the reverse complement.
AGATAAAGAAATATTGCATTAAAAGAGACAACAATTTGGCCTCAAGATATTGTAACCCTCTACATTATAGAAGTGATTGGACTGAACAGAAAGAAAATTGAGTTAGATAAGCTGTGCCACACACAGAGCAAAACAGGTATACTATACATTTTTGTGCAACAATCATTCAGTGTAACAAAATTCTAAGGTCAGATTCGTAATCTACATCTCAGGGGCAGCATTTAAAAACATGGGCCTCCACAAATTTTTTCATTTTTTGGTTTACACTTTACACACTCATTGCTAACTTGGTATTGAGTGTAAATGAAAAAACCTACATCAAGTTTTTTAACTATCTATTGATTAAAAAACTGCACCTTTCAGGTATGTGCGTTGTTGCTAAGAGGGTAGACACAAATTTTACACTTGCTGTGATAAACATATAAGAAAAAAGGATGGCCAAGTATATTATTGGTACCTAGTGCTATTGTGCTACCTATGATTTTCCAAAATATGAAACTTAGCCTATATAATGTAGTGACTATGCGAAGTTGAGCACTTTATTGAGCATAGCTTACTGTAGACATAAGCTAGCTAAACTTTTCTGACAAAATATTCCATTTAGAACACTTTGTTTTATTGAAATCCATCAAGTGTTTCTTGTGTTAGTGTCAAAAATAGCCATTTCATTGAACAGCATTATTCAATGGTGAGGGAGGATGTATACTTGCTCTGACCTGCGGCTATATTGTAGTTGCATGGATAATATAATTTGCATTGCTTTTTATGGAAGCTAAATGAATGACAAATATTTATTGTTCTTAATGTTTTAAATAGGTATGAATGAATCAAAACTTATAAGCATAAATGCGCCAAATTTTATAGTTTGTGTGAAAGTAGCTTGGGCAATGGAAGAGTTGAGAGGGCAATACAAACCCTCATAAGAAGAATCAGAATATATCCAAACAAAAACAAAATAGACTGGGATGAACATCTCTTATATGCCATTTTTGCGACCAACATACACAATGACAAAATGACTGGGTTCAGTCCCTTTATACTTATGTATTGACAAACCCCAAAACTTTCAGTCAATGCTGTCTTAATGTATAATAGACCAACCTACCTCATCAATCTTGAGACCTCTGAGGAAGAAGTAAAATAACTTTTCTGAAGCACTTACTAAAGTGCAAAAGCAGATTGAAATATCACAGCAAAAGTACAAGGAAGCACATAATATAAAAGCCAAAGATGCAGTCTAAAATCGATTTGGTCTTGTTAGAGAGTGAGACCATTAAAAGTAATATACCTAGAAAACTGCTATCAGAGAACACTGGGCCATACTATATCACCACTATAAATTACCCTAATATTGAAATAGACATGGATAGAAATTGGAACCAAGTTGTTCAAATTAATTGTATCAAAAAGTATTTTGAATCATCAAAAATCACTGGAGCAATGGAGAAAATTGACACACTACCTCAACAACAAAAGCTATAAAACTTTTTCTAGCCTCATTTTAGCCATAGTTACATCATTTAAAATGTTTGACCTAGTAAATAAAATTATACATCCTAAAAAATTAGCATATTTTTATGATTATCACATAAAAGTTTGAATTACAAAAAAAGTTTTGGTCAATGATTATTACAAGATTGGTGAACTTCTACTTTTTATTCAGCTACTACTACAGTCCTAAAATGATATTTTATTCAGCTAAAATATGCTATTTGTATTTATTTTATGCATGTCCACCTCATGCCTATGCTTATGTATAGTAGCAGTTTTTTTGGTAATAACTTTTTAGAAAGTTACTTTAGCAAAAAATGACAAACATATTCAGAAAGAACTTAAAAAATTGCACAAAATGATACTAATATTTGCTATGTTGAGTGAGAGTTACATTTAAACCTGGCTAAGACAGGGTCCTAGCACGGGAACCTTTGACTTAAAAAACAGGATTGTGAGGGTCAAACATATGTATAATGGATGACCTGGACAAAAAGGGCAGGTCACTCTGGGTTTAAGCATAGAAAGCAAATAGGAAAGTATACTCTCAGATGCAGAAGGCGCTAACACATACAAATGCGTACAGAAAGCTCAAAATCTGGGTAAAACTCTTGGAATTTGGGCTCCGAGAAAAAACCCGGAACTGAAAGGTCATTTTCTTAAAATATGACCTGATTGACTAAGTGGAAAATCCAAAAAGCCATTTCGAATAAAAGTAACAGGAATGAAGAAAAGCTGCTTAATCTAACGTTTTTCTTCTGTGATTACTCAGCTTTCTAGATTTGCTTATTTCTTTACTTCTGTCCAAATCCTTATGGCCTTTATTTTCTTATTCAAAAGTTGACATGCAATATTCATTATATCATCCATACTAACTTTTAGCTTGCCACATTTTAGTTGTATTTACTTCCATTAATGTAAGTAAATGATTGCACCTACTTATTTGTGAAGTGTGAGATTCTCTTTACACAATTAATAAATGAAGAATTAAGTGCTTCTTTAAAATAATACAGTGTTAATGCATTTAATACATGGGAGATTATCAGCTGGGACATTCACCTGTGATTAGGGATAACAGTGTAGCAAAGTAAAAACATGTAAAATTGAAAATGTAGCTGTACGCACACCAAGCTAAGTCAGAATAGGATCTTTGAAAAGCGGGAAAAAAATAAGAGTTTGACAACTGGTATTCTTGAATTTCAAATTTTGATTGGCTTTTAAGCATGTCTCAGCAACTTCTTGTACTAATTATGCAATTACTAGACATACATATTGTTGCCTCTATGCAAAAAGGTGCTACATCTACTTTCTGCAATATTTAGAAAAGTGAATTTAAAGTTTTATACAGGATATGAAATCTGTGTACATTGTGAAAGATGGATGCTCATATCTCAATCAATATTTGAGATTTGAGGCTAAAATTTTTTTAATTAATAGGAAATAGTCCAATGTAATCCAAAGTGCATGTAACTCATTTTTTTACAAAAAGTTTATGTAGCACCTTTTGTCGCAAACAATTATTTTTTATTTGATTTCTGACTACAAATTTCACCAATGTGGGTTCTAATCCACTGTTAACGACAAAAAGAATTATTTTAGGATAAACTTTATTATCCCTGATCTTAACTTAGCTTTACTAATTTCTACTATGATCAACTCACCGACCTAATCTTGCTGCCTGTTGTAGGGTAGCTGGCTACTGCTCGGAGACGACCAGATTTTAATTTTATTATAAATCGGAGAATGATTTTCTCAGTGAGAAACATGAACATATATAGTTTGAGAACACAAAAGACGATTAACTATTTGGAAAAGATGCAAATGTACCTAATTTCTAATTCATGAAATATTTTCTCAAAATATTTAATATCACACGTAAATATTCAGAAAAATCAAATCCAAAGCCAAAGTCTTTGTCCTTGAGCGAAAGTTGCTTCAGCCATGATGGGATGATAGTCCTTTTGTGGGAATTGGGCTGTAACTTTGCTTTCGATGTCAGGCACAAGTTGATTGAAAATATAGAAGAAAAGAAAACAATTAATAAACTTTCCTATTCATTTTAGTCCGTTTATGATAATTTTTGTGGCAAACTGCTTTTTTGTAGAAATACAGGAGAAAAGGATCAGAAAGCTATTGTGTTCAAGTTAGACCAGTTATGATAATTTACCTGGACTGCTTTCTTGCAGATCCATTTGCAGAAATCAAAATGACAATTAAACTTTGCAGCGGATCAGACTTTGCAAACTATGTAAAGTTATAGGAAGATTACTCTATGTATATTTTATTTGCAAAGTCTGCAACACTCCCCCAAAAGAGAAATTTAATAAAAATTCCATTCGTTATAAAATTTTTGCCATACTTTTTTGATCTTGTCTTTTATCTCCTAAGAAATTTTCTTATCCTCATTCAATTTTTTGCACCTTTTGCAATGGTTCTGAACCTTGGATGAAGAACTAGCATTCCCTTTATTCGCATAAATAGGAGGACAATATTTCCTCTCATCATATGGAATGTAGGACTTGCCCCGTTGAGCTTTGAATAAGATTCTTTGATTCTTAATGACTGGAATGAAAACTTGATGTTGAAAGTTGTTATTTTGAAACCAATGCCAACATTTTTCTGTAGTATGATTCGTCTGATTGCAGATTCTACAATGATATATCTTAAACCTCAAATTGTTTGTAGATTGGCATACATTTGCTTTATGACCCTGTTTTCCACATTTATAGCATATGATAGGAAAACCCATGATCTCTAAAGATAAAAATTTACACAAATGATTTAGTTTATTGATTACTAATAAATTTGTTGTGTAAATATCCGTATATATATATATATATATATATATATATATATATATATATATATATATATATATATATATATATATATATATATATATATATATATATATATATATATATATATATATATATATATATATATATATATATATATAATGTATATATCTCATCAATTTTTACAATTATTGAGATGAATCATATCCCAATCAAAACAAAATTCATCAAATTCGACACATTCATCAATTTGATATTTACATATGTATATGGTGAAATCAATTTCGCCAAATCAGTAATATGATTTGAGGAAATTAATTTCCACAATATTCTACTTTCACGGTTTGGACATTCAAGAATTTGATTAATAGCATAAATTATAGGCACCTCAGATTTTGTACATAAAGTCCAAAAAATAATTGTTAACAATTTTTTCGCATCCTCTTGTGGGGAAGCGATACTTTTAATCAAAGCCTTTCCACTTTCAGACAGCATGGTCCAAGCTTCTCTTCCTAGGCTTTCTTTGGCTTTGATTTCATCATAGTCGGGATCATTTTTTATCAATAGGTGGTAGGCCCTTATTTCTTCAACAAATTTTGTTAGGTTTTTAGCTGCGTTTTCTTTCATTTCTGGAACAAAGAAAGAAAATAATTATAAAGATATATTTTTACAATGGTCCGAATTACTGATTTTATAAAGTATCAGTAATGATAGTTCAGCTGTCCCCCTTTTAAAATCACATTCCATATTTAAGGATAGAACACAATTTCGGATCTTTGTACTTAATTTTTAGTTCTAAGAGTAATCTAAACACATTTCTAAGCTAATTTATTTCATTTAATAAAACACACTAAGCTTCAGCATTTCCCGAATAAAAATTCCAATCATTATCGTCACAAGGAACATCATCATCTGAAACGGTTCGAATATCTGGCTTTATAATATTTACAATGTCGATGATATCCATGTACAAATAATTTTTCCAAACATAACGAGCATATTCACTTAAGTTTTCTTTGATGCAATTAATAACGTAACCAGTTTGTATCTCAGTATTTACAAATAAATTCCAATAGTAACTATGAAAAGCCCCTTCCAGCGCATCATTTTCACTTAACGCCAGTTCATGTGCCCATAATTTAGCCTGAAGAGATGCCATATCCCAGAAATAGGCGCCTATTTTGTACCGAGATGACAGTTTGGAGTATCTGCTATTGATTCTTATATCATGATATTCTTTTCTTAGTTTGTCAATAACGTAGATAAATTTTCAATGATAACTTGTTCCATCATCCTGATTAAAAATTATTACATATATAATTTGTTATAATAAAATATATAAATACATGTGCATTCTTATACTTCAGACAGAATCTACAAAGTGAAGGCTCAAGGGAAGTAAACACATAAATAATCTATCAGATACCCAATACTGCTAGGAGCAGTAAATAATTAGTATATAAATATATTATTATAAGAAATAAATTATGTAATATTATTACATTTGCTTATATTGTGACTTAGCAACATTTTTCCTTTTACAAACTTTCAATAATGCTTTCTTTATTGATGAAATAGTAATTGTAATAAGTCTGATAATATATGGTAAGAGAACAATTGTTAATATGGCTAAAATAACTCCGCCAAGGATCATTAATAAAGTTTTCATCCAATTTTTGAAAGGAAGCCAGAAAATATGTTAAGATCAAGAGCTGATTCGGCTATAGTTTCTTCTCCAATAACATCTGTTACGTTATTAAGACGTTCTTTTTCTATATATACTAAAGTAGCATCTATATTAAAATTCGAAGTACCAGCTGGGCAGTGAACTTCACATGTTTCTTTCACTTAATTATTCTGAAAATTTAATGCTACAGTAGCTTTTACACCAACTGATGAACAAGTAGTTGAAAGTGATGCTTGACCGCAATATACATGAGCTACACCTCCAAAACCAGTTTTACATGTAAATTCCAATTTTGCTCCTGTGATGCAACTATAACATCCTCCAAAACTATGAGATGTTATAAAACATTTATTTTCCTCAATTTTAGTAGATAACCAAAATCCTTCTAAAGAAATCTGCATTTCTAGAGCAGCAATATTATTATATTCAGCCTCAACATTGCCATTTTTATAAAACATTGAAATTCCTTGTGATGTTAAGGGCAAAAGATGTTCTAATTTCGAAAATAATGGCTCCAAAATGTGGTCCGTACAACTACATGCTACTTGAATCTCGCGACTTTGACATCTACAAGGATCATGCGCTAAGTAGCATTCAAATTTTGAAGCCTTTTCTCCATTTGGACACTGTATTTGTCCTATAGTTCCAGAAATTGGCTGTCCTGTTGCCGATGCTTTTATCATCACTGTTTTAGTCCCATCAGTCAAAAATTGGCTACCTAAAATAGGTACTGGAGGGGTCGAGAGTTGAGACTGATGGCAAGATTAATTTTAAATTTTTCTATTGAATAGGAACACCTGGACGTAATACAAAAGTTACTTGAAGAGCTTGACCTTGAATCATAATCCGAACAGTGATTTTAATTCTGTATTCCCAAACAGGACAAGAAAATACTTCATAAACAGTGTTTGTTTCAGGTTTTGCATAAGTTCTATAAAATAGACAAGCAGATGAGCAGTAAAAACAACCACATCCTGCACAACCGCATGTTTCTGAACAGTATGTAAAACCGATTAGATCATTAGCTTCTCCATTCAGTTCCTCAACTTTTGAAGTTACTTTGGTATTAAGGCATGTTTCTGATTGGCAACTACCCATTTTATAACATCTTTTTGAAGATTGAACATCCATTTTTATTGAACAAGTAAAGTATTCACTTTGAAATTGACAGGCTAAACCAATTTTATTGACTTCAAAAGTTATAGTGCCAAGAGGTTCTCCATTTGGGTCTTTTATCAACAAGCAGGAGTCCTGACCAGTTGGGACAAGTGATAAACGAGTAACTTCTGTTAAAATACATGCCATTGATCCATTAATTGATACAGAACATTCTGATTTTTGGGCATTCAACATTGCGACTTTGGAACAATTATTTGACAAATGACAGTTTGATAAGAGAAAAGTAACTGTCAGCATTATTTGTCTTGGTTGATAAGAAAATTGAAATTGTCTGGAATTTTGAAAGTCATTATCTTTTCGAATATGTATTAGGCTTATGCCATGACAACACAGTCTGAATATTCTTATAAATATCTTCAATATATATATATATATTAGCTCTACAGCAATATTTCTAATAATCTTTAAACAATAATAAACCACACCAGAAAAAAACATATGCAGTTATAAATATTATCAATAAATATCCGGTTGGACTACACTGAGGGTTGTGGAGCATTTGAGAACAAAATATGCAATTTATCATCTCACAAAATGGTTGAGCTTTGCATGAAATGCTTATTTGTCTGATTAAAAGGCCATTTTGCCAAATTTTGACGCTAAATTCATGATCAAATAATTCTATATCTCGGGGAAATTGCATTTCTTCATGAACTTGTGGCATACTTCTCTAATAACAATATGGCTTTGAACAAATCTCTAAAAGACCTATGTCTTTTTCTAAATTCATGCGAATACCACCTTTTATACACTTTAAATTACATCCACTACAGTTTGTATTCAAATCATCTTTTTTAGGACCATATATTTCACGTGTAACACTACCCCAATAAAGTATCGGAATTAAAGCATCATCATTTATGAACCAAACTGTTTCATTATCTTCGCAAAAACAAAATTTTGTTCCCAATCCTGTTTTTTCACAGGAATATTTTGACAAAATTCAGATGTTCCAACCTGTGGACCCTCCCCCTCACAAATATAATTCCGCTTAGGTCCAGTTTCATAGACTAATAGTAAATTTTAAACAAAATACGTTTTTTCATCATATAACAAACATTATTTGTAGTAATTTAGCTTTGATTGGCTTGGACAAACAGGTAGGATTTGCAGAAAAGGAGCAAATATTTGGTGCAGCTAATGCTAAAATTTTATTTTTGTCTCCCTTCATTGGACGAGGTATGCTATTATAGCCAAATATATTGCAGTTATCTGCCCATTTGGGACAGGCACATTCAGTGTCGCAACGACTAGTAGTTCCTATATACTTTATAGGACACATAATTAATATTGAACACAAATAATTAGTAGGTTCATGCTTCCTTATCACTTACCCAGTTTTCTTGCACACTTGACTGATTACAAAACTTGTTTTTGAAGTCGAGCATTCATTTAAAATTTTTATTAATTCAACTTCATTTCCCTTTACTAATGCAGCCCGGTGTTCTAACAATTTAATTATACTTGTAGAAATCTCAGATCCAGGTGAGACTAATGAAGTCTGAGAAAAATTAAGTGTATCACCTTCTGAATCGTTCATTATATTATCATAACCAATATCAGATGACATATTAGTCAATTGAGAATTAGCTTGATTTATAATTAGCATTAACATTAGGATGATAATTGAAATATTTGGTAAATTGAAATTTATTCCTTTCATAAAAACACGAGAATATTTTTGAATTGTGAGTGGAACTTTCTTCCACATTGGTTTTCACACTATTGACCGGATTTTGAACAATTTCAAGCGGAAACAACAGATTTATAGGTCTGCATGTCGTTTTTTGATTAGTAGTCAAGAGCTCTACTGATCTAATTTTTTCATCATGACTTCTATTTACTTTCAGGATTTTTCCAAGTTTCCAATGACCCCAAGAATGATTGTCATCCTTTATTAAGACAATTGTATTTTCTTTAGGGTTTTCTCAAGAAACTATTCTTGGATGTTTATGAGAAGTCTTTGAACATTCACACAAATTCAATAAATAGTGTTCATTCCATAAATTCCAAAAATGATCTAGGGTTTTTTGACTAGATTTCCAATATTCTAGAATTTTATCACTAAAATTCAAAGAGATCAGGATCTGAATGGCTTTCCTCCAACTGAGGTGTACCAATTTTTGAATATGGCGCCAAAAAATCTATAGGTCTGATTACAGGAGAATTTGTTTCATTTGTCTCATAGATAAGTGGACGAGAATTGACCACAGCTTCAATTTTTATTATCTGTGTAGTCAACTGATCATAATTTAATAAATTCCGTCCAATCAATTTTCTTAAAGCATTTTTCACAATGCCAATGAGTCTCTCATAAAATCCGCCTTGCCAAGGAGATAACTGTCGAATAAATAAGCACTTCATCTTATTTGTAGAATAATAATTCAAAATGTTCTCATCTTCTTGTAATGTTGACCAAACAAGAGATAAAACTTTATTAGTAGACTTGAACTGAGGAGCATTATCAGAAATAATAAAAGAACAAATACATAGCTAAAAAAGCTTTGAAAAGCACCTTTTCCACAAATTTTTCAAAAAGTCATATACATAAATGTAATCAAATTCTCAAATTGTGAAATTGTGTGAAAACAACGTGACTCACTGTGATGGAACACCCACAAACATATATATATATATATAATCAGGGTACCTATAAGCCTACCCTACTCCGTCCCCTAGACCAATGGACACACTGTAACTTCTCAATCCTCCTCCACTAGCTGGGCCTATAGGTTGCCCACCCTTTTCAACTCCCACCTATCCCCAGAAAATTGACTTTTTTGCTCTAAAATTGACTATTTTTGCCCCAAAATCATAAAAGCTTTTGGCACTTCATGCCGACTTTCAAAAATTTTTATATTTTTTCCCAAAGAAAAACGCAAAATTTCAAGAATTTTTCGCCTATGAAAACTTTCTAAGGGTTATTAACAATTTATTGAGCATTTTTAAGCATTTTTTAGAATGACTTTTCCCGCACATTTTTTGTTTCAACTTCCCCCCCAAGATGGTTTCCTCTTAGAAAATTTACCTGCTTCATGTATGCCCACAATTCATACCCACATAGAATTTTTTTCAAAGGAAAGTACAGATGTAAATATTGCTGAAAAAAGCATCAAAGCAATTAGAAAATGTTACTAATGTTTTTGTCTATAATATCATTATGTATAGGTAGGTATCACCTTTGTTTCAGGTTTTCATTTGAAAATTTCGTAATTTTAAATTATTTCAAAATAGATTATCTCAAAATTTTTCTCTAAAGACTTTGAAATATGTTTGAAAACAATTTTTTAGCATTGCACATAATTTTTAGCAGGGTTTTGGATATTTTTTTTAGCTTGACCCCACAAAGAAAGAGTCATTTCATGCATCCATCACCACACCACTACTCATCCCACACAACAATGTGTTTACTGTGAAAGGTCCATAGTTACCCTGCAGTTATGGTGGCATTGTGGGATCAATTTTTGATATTTATGTCAAATGTTAACATTGTTTTTAAAAATTTAAGTATAGTCATAGTGTCATGAAAATGTAGAATGTCAAGAAAATCATAAAAATAATAATTATTACATCTCAAGATTTTGAGTAGTCTCATGTGCAATAATCGGACCAATAATTTCACTTAATGTATTAATATCATAGTCAATTAATCTGAATCGTTCCATATTTTTACTTATTGATCTATCAAAATTTATATGTGGTCTAAAAGTCCTTCTAGGATGATTGTCAAGTAATATAACATCATTGAAGTTATTGTCACCATTGGAAAAATCTATAATTTCCAATAAAACAAGAAAAATTCCCGATTTACAAGTCAAGAATGACTTGTAAAAAATGCATTACAAGTTACAAGTCTCCAACCTACAATTGAAGCACTAATAGTTCTATGCAGCGCGTTACTAATAAGACTTGTAATTCCCATTTTTGTCTAATGATATATGCATGCCTCTGACTTGTAGCTTTTAGCTTTTAGCTAGTAGTTCTAAGCAACCTACAGTTGTAGCTACAAGGTTTGGATGACTCATAGAACTTGTAGCGATTGCAAGTGATCTTATGCAATGCAGAATTGTAGCTACAAGACTTGTAGAACTTGTAGTTTTGCACTTGCAGGACTTGTAGCTTGTTACTTGTAGCTAATAGTTTTATGCAATGGAATTCACTTGTAACTTGTTGCTTGTAGGACTTGTAGTGACTACAACTCTTTTGTACAATGAGCCTGGTGGTGGAAGAAACGTTTCTCCTGGTAGAAACGTTTCTTCCCTCAAAGTTTCCCCAGGAGAAATGTTTCTACCTGAAGAAACGTTTCTCCCATCGAAATTTCCCTAACAAAATATAATATTATAGGTCATGCAATTTTTTATTTACATCCTAAAAGGCATACTGTGATGCCCACTGGTGTTTCTTCGAGCAGGTAGAAGGTTTCTTCCATCAAACTGTTTCAGGTAGAGCAACATCTTCTAAAGTAATGGTGGTACAAGAATAGTTAGTACAAAAACTGAAGATGTGCTCTCAACCTAATCAATTTCAATTGAATAATGAACACACACTAGCTGCCACTTTTTCTTCCCTAAAAGTTTCTCCAGGAGAAATGTTTCTACCTGAAGAAACGTTTCTCCCATCAAAATTTCCCTAACAAAATATAATATTATAGGTCATGCAATTTTTTATTTACATCCTAAAAGGCATACTGTGATGCCCACTGGTGTTTCTTCGAGCAGGTAGAAGGTTTCTTCCATCAAACTGTTTCAGGTAGAGCAACATCTTCTAAAGTAATGGTGGTACAAGAATAGTTAGTACAAAAACTGAAGATGTGCTCTCAACCTAATCAATTTCAATTGAATAATGAACACACACTAGCTGCCACTATTTGGAGAAAATAAAGTTGGGGGGCCAATTATCTGCAAACCAAAAAAATCATGGCTTGGCACCACACTTGAAATTTTCACCAACCCCCATAAATATTTTAGCCCCATAGATTTTTTAACCTCTTAGGATTGGCGATTTTTTTAAAATTTTTACAAATTTCCCAAAAATTTGTGGAAAAGGTGCTTTTCAAAGCTTTTTTAGCTATGTATTTGTTCAAAGGAGTCAACTTTTTGGCGCTTTGCACAATATAGTCATGCTTTGACTATATTTTGTTCAATTTGTTCGACTTTTTTAATTTGTTTTGAAATTTTCTTATATTTTTATGCTCTAGAAAGATAGTGCATTGTCAAAGATGTCGGAAAATAGAGTTTTTGATGCATACTCACTGTTTGTAGGCCAGAAAAAGGCACTCAACAATGTCAACCCCATCCTTAAGAATTTCCGTGCAGTGTGTGTCTGCTTGGCAAATTTAATTGCAGTATCTAAAGTGGCTAACAAAAAGAATGTTTATAGGTAGGTACCTCAATGTGCACTTTACAATTTTGTTGTTTCTTTATTATAAATTACTATGGTGACACAAGCTACAGTAAACTTGCAAAAAAACAAAGGCAGGCTTCTGGCACAAAATATCATTTGGGTGATTGTGATTTCCGAACATTTTGGGAATATTTCCACATTTATACACCTATGCGGAATTGAAAAGGAAACACATTTGTCACAAAAAGCAGGGATAATTACTTTGTTTTTCTCATATGAACCAAAAATATGCCTAAGATAATTTGATTCCCTCATAAGGTGCCTTCATATCAGTTGTTTTTTATTGCAAATTAAAACAAATGTTTCTCTGGAAAATGTAAAAATATCCATTTTGGAAGAGGAGCAGCTGCTTCCTTTATAGAGTTCCATACTTTTAAACAAATTGCCGCAATTACAGTAGCTATAGTAAGCTTGGTAAAAACAATTGCAGACTCTTGGCAAAAAATATTATTTGGTTATCATTATTTTCGAACATTCTTAGAAAATTTCTGCATGTATGCAAGTAACTCTACCCGGAAAAATAAAGGAATTGCATCCATCACAGGAAGGAGGGAGAATCACTTTGTTTTTCTTTAATGAAACAAGAAAGTGTTAACACAATTTGGTTCATTCAAGTAAGTCGCCTCTATGTCAGCTTGCTTTTTTATTGCAGCATGCATGGTCTTTGAACTAATAGAATTCCTATATCAACTAGTCAAAAGTGCTTACAGAAACCCTACAGTATATATAACACAGATATAAAAAGTGCACATTTATGCATGTACAAACATAAGCAGTTCAACTTTTCCATTTCATTTTTGGATCGAAAAATGTAGTTTAGTTGTGTTGTAGCAGCTAGAGATGTGATAATATGTTCATGTTCTACTTCTTCAGTTTTTCACTCTGTAGCACCATTGTCAAATAAGATGGATTTTGTACAGCTTTGTCAACTTGTGACTGATAGCACATGACTTGTCACAGTTTTGCAACAGTTGTGTCTTATAAAAGGTTCATTGTGCTGCCCTAAATATGGAAGGTTTATGAATATGAATTGCAAAATCCAGCTAGAGGACAAAAAATACAGCAGTGTTTAACTTCCTGTTGTAATACACTACTCTCTATTAGAACAGATTCAATATTCAAGAATAGTAAACTACCTTTTGTGACACTTATCTAATTATCGTACTTGTTTTGCTGTGATGTACCACCCTATATAAATTTGAGAATCATTGGGCCTAATAGTGTTTCTTATGATTCCATACTGACATGGCATGAACGATTTAGGAGAATCCTACATATTCCTTAATTAGGAAGAATTTATTGTAGAACTATATGAATTTTTATGGGTAAAGAAGGTAAAAAATGAATTAGGCACATCAAAGCAAACACATCTAGTTTTTGGTATTGTAGAATATTAAGTAACACAGTGTGTCTTATACTTAGTAGAATCTCTAAGACAAGAATGCTTATTACCTCTGATTCAGTAGAATGTGCCAACATTGGTGAAGATTCACCACGATGGGGTAGTGATGTACAGTAACCTTTATGATTTGGGCTATGCATACCACATAATTTACCATAAAAGAGAATTTGCAACAGATTTGGGTGTACATATATATATATATATATATATATATATATATATATATATATATATATATATATATATATATATATATATATATATATACCTTCAAGGGCTTATGGGGTATGGCCCATCAACAGTTTGCAAGCATGCATGGCAATAAAAAAGCTGGTTGTTTGGCAGCCCATTTAGATGAGTTTTCTTTCTGGTAGAATATTATGATACAAACAGTAGCATATGGGATGCGTGGACAAAAGTTTTGTGCAAGTATCCTGGCTGGTGGTCTTTTAGTGCTAATGCACAACTAACCTATTCTCAAAACTGACTACATAACAATTTAGTAACTTTCCCTCCTAATATGGACAAGCTGGCGAAGGACAATTGCTTTATTATTTAAACCCAGTGCAATAAAGCTTATCAGTCATTTAAATATTAACCCTTGCGTTTCTGTGAACTAGGATGGTATCCTAGCCAATCACTTTTTTGTGATTTTTTTGTTGTATGTTTTTTTACTACAAAACTTTGTTTAGCCTCATTCTAGCCATAGTTCCCTAGTTACATCATTTAAAATGTTCAAGCCAATAAATGAAATTATGCATCCTAAAAAATTATCCAATTTTCACGATTATCACATAAAAACATAAATTACAGAAAAAGTTTGGGTCAATGATTAGTATAAGATTGGTGAGCTTCTACTTTTTAATCAGCTACTACAGTCCTAAAATGATAATTTAGTCGACTGATATATACTATATGTATTTATTTTCTGCATGTTCATCTCATGCCTATGCTTAAGTATAATAGAAGTTTTTACTAATAACTTCTTACAAAGTTACTTTAGCAAAAAATGTCAAACATATTCAGAAATAGCTTACAAAATTGCACAAAATTATACTAATATTTCCTATAATGAATGAGACTAATTACATTTTAACCTGGCTAGGACGGCATCCTAGCACAGCAACTTTTGACTTCAAAAAACACACAGGAATGTGAGGGTTAATCATACATGGTCAATTATTACTTTCAGGTCAAAAGGATAATTATTCGGTTCTCTTCTGTTGTTCAGCAAACAAGTTTAATATGTGAGCAGGAAATAATAAATCCTTGCATTTTATCTCACCAAAAGGAAGACAATAAGGGGTGAGGATTTTCGCATTTTCGAGGGCTAATCAAACTTGTGCCAGTTGTTTTACACGTTCCATCTGATCAAAATTATTTGTTTTACTGAACGCTGGTTAAAGTCAATTAAAGTAATAAAAATTGTTTTAAAATCAAAATTACAAAAATTTTATTATTACTGTTCTGAAACATTTTATTTGCTTTGAAGAACATATACATATAAAGAATTACCTAATAGATTAAGAGTATAGCACTCTCAAACATTGTCAAACAGGCATTTGCTACACATAAAGTGCTATTTGTTTAATTATAGCAAAAAACTAGAAAATCCAACATTGTTCTACTTTTGAATGATAAAAACGTGACTTTATGTAATATTTGCTGAATACCTAAGAGAAAATAACTTCCATAAAATTGTAATCCAGTATGCGTTTATTATGTGTGGTGTTTTTTACTTTACAAAATTAAAAATTCAACATTTCTAAATTTTGCAAGAAAAAACTATCCTTGATTAGAACCGGCACAGAGGGCCGGAAATTTTTATGTACAGAAGGTTTCTAAGAATTTATGTTTGATTTCAAGTTTTGATAGATGAATTTCAGTTGTGTAAATTTTATTTTCACATGCTACATGAAATCAATTATGCTTGTTTGTCAAGCTAATGAGATGAGTGGCACATTATTATATGTACTTTCAAAGTGTGAAATCAAATTAAAATTTAAATTGAATTACCAATGAATCATTAAATGAGTATTACAAATGCAGAATTTCCTAACAAGTGTTTATGAGTTCCAACACAAAAACCATATCAAATGTTATTTATTCATTGCTAATCACATTAGGCATGTTTTTAAATTAATTATTGTGGAATTAACATTGTGAAATACCAATCTGGGGGAAGGGGTTCAGCCATTTAGGAGGTATCAAAAGTGAATTTTCTCAGAGCTAAAATAACCTCAAGAACTGGTATAAGTGCTAAATAGCTTTCAAACTGTGTTATTACCAGGTTTATAGTCAATTTTACGCACTTTTAAACTAATTTAAATTTTCATCTATTTTTGCCTTCATTTTGCCTCATTTTTCCAACAAAATTCTCCAGTTTTCTATTCAGAGAGTGCTAGAAACCCCAAACCCCAAAGTGCATGTCTGAGTAGGACTGTGGAGATGGTCATAGAATAATTGACCTCTCTTCATGCACGTGATTGGTCTAGTTGGATGGTGGGACAGTGGGACTACGTGATCACAATTGTCAAATGGGATTTTCAGTGTGTCTTGTGGGACAGTGGGACGGGCATCTGATGGACAGTGAGTCTAACAATCCGCAATTAGTTTTTATGCAGCGCAACCCCACTCTACTACTGTGCCATAATTATATGTATTGTTGTGTTTTTATTATAAATGTGTGTTATTCTATAATATGTCTGATAAAATTATCTATGGATGCAATTGGTCGGTTTGAGAATGAATCCATACTGTAGGTCACTTTCACACATTTATGATACTTTTCTCCACTATAAGATGAAAATTCAATGCACATTTTATGAATTGATGATAATAAACAGGCTGAAAGAAAGCATTTTCGAGTGATATAATGAATTGGACCACACAGGCGTGTATAATTTGATTTTTATTTTTTAGCTTGCTTACCTTACACAGTATTCATTTTAGCATACCATGGAATGTCAAAGCTTGCTCTATAAGAATTTTTCACATTGTGATGATGCTCAACTTTTGATGACTGGTGGCACACAACTTATCACAAGTTTCAGCCACCTTATTGTGCAGAGATATATTTCTGAGGTGCACACTCCAATAATACAATTAACAGCTTGTATAAATGTGAGAAAAATGAATGCTTTAAGCCTTAGGGCAAGGTTTGGCTATTGATTCAATCTTATTAAGATGTGTGTCTTTTGTCACCTGCAAGCTTTTCAAACATGAACCTACATTAATATGCTTTGCATTGGTGGTTCATGTTTGAAATTTGTGATTAAAAAGATTAATTTCTACTTCATTTTGTACTTCACATATGAGTATATGTAGTTGTCTCATGTCATTCATTTTTCAAAATAACATTAGTGTGCTGTCTGTACCATAGAAGAATATGCAACATCTTCTTATCTTAGTCTTTACCACAGTCACATAGGAGTGTGGGTTTTCCTAAAAGTACAGACCAAGGCTCCAGATACTAGTAAAAGACTGTTTTGCAAAGTGAAGTAGAGATAGAGCATATAATGAATAGCACCTGAATTTTTATGCAAACTTCATTCCCATAATTGAAAACGTTCATCTAAAATCTACTTTTCAGTCACATTTGATAGGTTGTCAGTAGTAAGATGTGGCACTCTGGGGTTGCCTTGCCACCCATGCACTTTTGCCCTCAAGTGCACTTGTCACCAAAGGCTGATTTTTACCAAATTTCTTATATTTAATTAGAAAATTAAATATAATGTAAATGCTACAATGGGTATAATTCTTTTTGTTCTACCTTAGGCTACATATGTATAATATTTCCGCATGCATTTTACGTACATATTTGTCTATATTATATTATTTCCTATAGACCAACTCCCAAAAATCCCCATTTATCAAAAGTCAAAACTTTCCCCTAAATTTCATTATAAGGGTAAACTAATGACGCAAACAATTAACCCAAATGAGAAACAGTTGAGATTCTTCAGCTCACAGTCTTCCAAGAAGAACTATTCAAACCCCACAAATCAGAGAGTCATTAATTTTCTGGACCTAAGTGCAAGAAATTCCTTCAGTGCATCAAGGTGAATATATCTTATGAAATAAACAAACCTCATTTCAAATATGCACTCCATAGTCAACCCTTATACCCATAATATTCCAAATCCAAATAAATTATTCTAACAAACCTTTGACGAATACTTTCACCAAAACTTGTGGCGATGAGTCGAGTTTTAGTTAGTTTAGAAGCGACTCGGCGCTGTACATAGATGTGATATGTGATGTTCTCTTTTTCCAGCAAACTTAGTCATTAGTTTCCAACATGTGCTGTGTTAAATACATTTATTCCTTCTATGATAATTAAAATTATTGCCTTATCAAATATGTTAATTTGCTTAGGAACATTCAAGGAGAATTGGAGCAACCCCATCTTAAGCACTCTTGGAACATGACATCTTTTGGCGAACGGGCCAGGGATCCAAAAAATATTTAAAAAAGGGATGAAACAATTTTGAATGAATTCCAAAATTAAAAAAAAAACAAAGGGAAGAAATGATTATATTAAAAAGAAAATAATAAATTGCAAACAATAGCAGGATCTCACTCTATTCTAAAAAAATATAATAATCCCCATGATTAGACACAATAGATTTGTGTTCATCATACTTTCTTATTCACATCAATAATTCATCGTCTGCTTGATTCTTAACATCAGACCCACAAAATAACTTATCATTGTTTCTTTATTCATTCTTCAAAATAAAGATTATCTACAATTATTATTTATCTTTCCCACATTGTAAATATTATCTTTATGAAAGGAGATTAGAAAGATTTGCTGATTAACCTGATATAAATGATAAATATGATAAAATATTGAATAATGAATTTACCATAATTTATAGTCCATTTGCAATCTATGTATCTGATATTTAAAAGGTGTGAGATTCCATGTTAGATAGTATTTTCCTTATTTTCCATGTTTTCTGACATAGAAAAGTTCAGAGATTTATCCTCAGATAGTATATATGTCCTTATGTTTCTCAAAGACCATTTTTGACAATCAAAAGGTGTAAAATTTTCTATCAGAATATTTATGAAGGGACTTCAAACAGAAATCACCATGGTAATTTCATTTAAAAAAATACAATGACATGAGTTGTTCCCTTCTGAATTTTTCTGTATTTTATCTTCACTTGTATTGCCTTGCAGTTTGATATATGAAGGCTAAGCAATGTGGGTTTTTGTGCACCCGGGTCTAGGCTGTAAAAAATACAGATAAGACGTGAGTAGCCTCTAACCTGTAAGGAAGTTTTAGTAATTTTATTCCTTGTTTTTGGGATCCCACGTCTATTGTCATGAAGCGGTGCGCAACATTTCATTGATATTTTACATAGATGGTAGTAAAAAAAGAAAGAAATTGTGATAATTTAAGTGAGATGAATGAGAAAAAAATTGAAGAATGTTGCAAGGGCATAACAATCCTTGGTATAAAGTGGAATTATAGTATGGTAATTTCAAAATTTCAATCAACGGAAGCCAGAACCTCATTTAAAAAAGATCAAATTACTAATTAACCTTGGTATGTTGATTTCCATTTACTACCAACTTGAACTACCATAAAACAAAAAATATATATCAACATACATGCCCATTAGATTTAAAAAAATTATTATTTAGAACGTTAATCAGGAAATTACGAGGTCTATATTTCAAAATGGCTAGATGCGGCTTTTGTGGCCAACAGAATCATAATTCTATGGAGTGCTGCTACCATCAAAATCATGCATTTACTAATGATTACCATTCCATAATTAGAGGAGCAGGTCATGGAATATTGAATATTTTAAGTCCAGATCCCGGCAATGGAAATCATACTGATACTCCCCTTCCAACTATGCATGATTTTCAAGATGCTGAAGGAAAGCATTGGCGTAAAATGCAGTTCATATACAAGTGAAAATCAACTAGAAATAAATGATTTGGATTGTGAAAGTACGAGTGATAATTTAAATCAGGGAAATGCAATTATTCCGCCACTAGAAACCAATATTATTTCTCCGGCTTCATCCAGTATAAACATAAAAGTATTATTAAACAACCCGTCAAGTCAAATTGACATTGGCATAACTCCCAAAACTTTGCACCCTATTCCAACAATTGTAATAAAGATTGAATGAACCACATAAATTTATACATTACATCAAAGTATCTTTGTTTTGTGAGCTACATATCATTAATTGTACATTTTGGCCTTAAGATAATTCCAACCAGGACAATAGAATATTACCTAAATATCAAATATTGATGATTGGAATATAACTAACTTAATCTCTTCTCACTCTGATGATTTATAAATTGCCTTGAAGAATGATGTTAAATCAAGACCTGAAATGCTCCCTTAATCTCTTCTAATTCTCAATTCGAAAATTGTTTAATTTTACTCCCATAGATTAGCTTGCAAATAAAAATAAACTTTCCTCTATTAATCATAATTTAGCCAGTGTTATTTTTTCTTAGAAGTAGATACGACTTATGAATAATCTCTTAGTCCAACAAAACATTATATATCCGTTTTTCTTGTTGTGCAAATTAGCAGCTCAATCTAGTTAAAGTTTGATTATAAATAAAATATAAGAACAAATAGTATCCTATGCTGAAGGGTATTATGAACCGAAATAAATAGCTCAGGATCAACCTTGAGGAATTTCAAACTATCCGGTTCTTATTGTATTTTTTAAATCTTTATTTCCTAATATTAAATTTCTTAATAGAAAAAAATGTCAGCTCATGCTTACAGAAAGCAAAACCTAATCATCTTACCCTATTATTTATATAACATCCTTCACAGAAATGCATTCTGAAAAAAAGAAAAGACTGCTGTAAAAAATACCTTCATTGAGTATTGAAATGATAATAATAATAAAAACCTTAAATATCTTTTGTAGTCATAAAATTAATTTGGAATAATTAAATTATTTATGCTAGTATAAATACCAAGGCAAAATTTTGAAAATATACCACTCACAACAAATAGTATAATTAATTATGATAATTGTACTGGACAAAAGCTACTAATATCACTTTTTGAAAAAACTATTTGTCTACATAGAATAATTTACACAGAAGCTATTTTGAATCAAAGCTTAAATTAAAGACAGCAAAGGTCAACATTTGCAGAACAGTGATCTTAATGAAAGCATAGAACATGAAACATTCATTTTAGGTATTAAATATCCTAAAAGACCATAGCTACTGGCGTTTTTGCTAAGACATTAGTCCGTTTATATACCTTAAATATGCTAAATAAAACGTGAATGAAGAATATCTACTGTATCACATTCAAAATAAAAACTCATAAAATAAGAGATAAAGAGAAAATATTGAAATATGTTTAAATCCTATAACTGAATTGCTATTTTACTTGTTAAAAATACCTATTGAAAGACTGAGAAAAGCAAAAATCTTAAACGACATCTGGAAATTGAATTAATGAAAGCAATGACATTGTATTGGCGAAATTTTGATTGACAATAGCGTGCTGTTGATAGCAATGAACAGCAACTTGACTCAGATCAACTATATGTGATGGGAAAAATGAAGAAAACTCCAATATACTATCTGCTGAAGTTTTAATGAAAAGATTGCATTCAAATGAGGACGTTTGAACTCAAGAAGGGCGTGTCACCAAAGGCTGATTTTTACAGAATTTCTTATATTTAATTAGAAAATTAAATATAATGTAAATGCTACAATGAGTATTATTCTTTTTGTTCTACTTTAAGCTACATATGTATAATATTTCCACATGCATTTTACATTTTACATATTTATTGTCCTTAGAATATTATTTCCTATAGAACAACTCCCAGAAAATCCCTATTAACCAAAAGCTTGAAACTTTCCCTTAATTTTGTTATAAGGCCAAACCAATGACGCAAATGATTAACCCAAACAAGAAACAGTTGAGATCATACGTGGGCAGCAAGAAAATTCTAGGAGGTGCAAGATTTTTTAAAGGTCAAAAAAATGGTCTTAAAAATGGTGTTATGGCAATAAAAACACCATTTTTTGACGTTTCTCATCAAGCACTATCCATTGGCATCAAAAAATGCGAAAAAAAACGAAAAAAAATTCTCAAAAATTGAATTCTGGGTAGGTATTTTGGTTTCTGGGGTTGGTTCCCCCAAACCCCACGCCCAGATGTGGTTGAGATTCTTCAACTCACACCACCTAAAATAACTTTGTGCTTATTATTATTCTTATGTATGGGATACAACCAAACAATTATCATATTAGCTTTATAGAAACAGCCACAAATGCTACAACAGAATAAAGGCATCAAATACACATATCTTCTGTTGAAATCATATGGAATTAGCCCCAGAAATAATCCAAATCTTTTGTTATGTAATTACTTTTGGCCAAGAACCAACAGATGCTGAAATCTATCCAGAAGAACTATTCAAACCCCACAAATCAGACAGTCATTAATTTATTGAACCTAATCTGAGAGAAATTCCTTCAATGCATCAAGGTGAATATATCTTATGAAATAAACAAAACTCATTTCAAATATGCACTTATAATCAACCCCTATACCCATAATGTTCCAAATTCAAATAAATTATTCTAAAAAGCCTTTGACGGAATACTCTCACCAAAACTTGTGGCAATGAGTTAAGTTTTAGTTAGTTTAGAGCAACTTGGCACTGTACATAGTTGTGATGTGTGATGTTCTCTTTTTCCAGCAAACTTAGTCATTGGTTTCCAATGTGTGCTGTGTTATATACATTTATTCCTTTTATGATAATTAAAATTATTGTTTTATCAAATATGTTAATTTGTATAAGAACATTCAAGGAGAATTGGAGCAGCCCCATCTCAAGCACTCTCTGAATGTGACACACTAGTATAAGTATGTGTTCAAAGCACATACAACATGCAGCCTAAGGGCCGAAAAAAACCTGGTAGATGGCAAATAGCAATTAGGGAGTTGGTTAGGTGCAATAAGCACTTTCAAAGAAAAAACTACCTGTGCCTAAAACTGCAAGATCTGCTAAAAATCAGACTTTTTCTAAGCAATGCAAAAATCGAAGTATATTCTGCGGCCTGCAGAAGAAAGCAGCATCCTGTCGAACAAAGATAAAACATTGGGCTAGATAACTGAACCACTCACTCTGCAAAAGCAGATATTGCCGTAGCTGAGCAGCTCCATGTTGCAATATTTTTCTGGGTCGAAAAATAGTAATTATGGTATGTTGGAAAAATGACAATTTTCAATGTTTCTGATTGAACACTGGTGCATACCCCTAACCTCCCATGCCTAATGGTTATCAGTTTACATGGGCAGGAATGAAATCCAGTTGGTCTGGTGAAATTAAACGCCAGAAGAGTACTGAATGGACACATTCGTTATATAGAAATCACAGTCTTTCGTTGCGGTATCACAAATAATCATAGGATATAATTTTTGTAATATTTATCTAGCCACAATATCGAATAAATTAAGTTGCAAGTGATTAGCAAAAAACACAGGTTAGAGATTTATTTAATATGCTTCATATTAAGCATTGGACACCATACCTAGACGTAGGGGGTTTGTGGAGTATGCACCCCAAGGCAAAATACCCAATAAGAAAACTCAAATACCCAACAATTCCTCCAGAATTCAATTTTTTAAATCTTTCTGCTCTTTTTGGGTTTTTTTGTTAGGTACCAATAGATAGAGCTCAACAAGAAACCTTCAAAAATGGTGTTTTCTTTGCCAAAGCACTATTTTTGAGGCCAATATTCCAATTTGAAAACCCCCTCAGAATTTTGGAATAGCCCACTGTATGGTGGACAATATGAGAAGGTTCACCTATTTTTTCAGAGGCTGCAGAATAAACTTCGATTTTTGCGTTGCTTAGAAAAAGTCTGATTTTTAGCAGATCTTGCAGTTTTAGGCACAGGTAGCTTTTTTCTTTGATTTACTTACTTTCATTCTTTCTTTGTTTAGGATATTTCTGAGTTTTAGAAAATTTTGTGACATTTGTAGATAGGAGCTTTTTCTAGTCCTCTCCTTTTATGTCCTTGATAATTCTGTTGTCCCAAGTATATTCTACCTTTTTTTCTTCCATTGGAGCATATTTTCTTGCTAATACCCAACTTTTTGTTAGCAAAAACAGTACTTATTCTATCTTTGTCAGTGTTGTAGCAAATGTTATTAGGTACTGCTTCCATCTTAGCAATTTATACTTGCATTGTGTATGAATTATATTCCGACTCCACGCATTTGCAATATTTTTTAGCTGAAGTTCAAAGCAGCATTATTTTCTGTGCTTAAGCTGGAATTCACTTATCAGCTTCTGATCATTGCTTACTTTGACCATGATGCAACTTCAACAAATAATCTCACGTTTTGTCATTTTACTTCTTGCTGACGCTTATTTAGTCAAGTGGACAGTTTCTTTACGGTTGGGTAGATTGCGTAGCAAATGAGGCACATAGATTTTTGCCCAATTGCTATGATTGAAGATAGCTAAATACATATACATATGTGGAAAATTTTTTGCATGTTATTGCGTGCTTGTCTCAGTAAATTTTAAAATGATATTTATCACATTGCATGTATGAATAATGTTAGTAAGCACTAACATAGTAGGTAAGACAAGGAGGGTACTGAATCTGGATTTTCACCCTAACCTTCACAAAAACCATTAAAAACATGTCAAAAATTTGCTCTTTGCACAAAAACGCGTTTTTACGCTTTTTGTGTGGTCTATACTCTTATCTATACATATTCTATTTCACGTAACCTTGTGCATGAAAATCAATTTTCTTTGACCTTTTGGGTAGCTACATACAAAAGTGGTTTGTAATTGTCTTACTGTAATGAAATTTTGCACAGTAAAACTCAATTTGTTTATCCAATGCTATGCCAATTATCATGACCGCTGCTTCTATTTGAAAAGCTTTTGTAAAAAATTTATATCAACTGAAGAATTGCAATCCATGCACAAGGTTTCATGAAGCGGACTATAGAATCACTTTTGATGGAATATTTTCACAAAAAATTTAGAAATTTTCAACAATTTTGTGCGGAAAAATCAATAAATTTCTATGACTTTAGCTATGCAAAATCTCGACTGACAAGACTTTTAGAAGCTCAATTTACTGTATTTGTATGTACAGTACTGCTCACAAATAAACGCCATTTTTTTGCAAACGGTTCGTCAAGAATTTGCTTCTTTTCTCATCAACCTCGAAACAAAAAACAATAAGAACAACTTTTCCGAGTTCTTTGAGCATCCTTCTAACAAAACAGCACTTTAGAGATTATGCACTGGCATTATCATCTGAGGGCATAAATTTTCTG
Source organism: Mermis nigrescens (assembly GCA_036768485.1). Classification (NCBI taxonomy): domain Eukaryota; kingdom Metazoa; phylum Nematoda; class Enoplea; order Mermithida; family Mermithidae; genus Mermis; species Mermis nigrescens. Next base: position 770,194 of record JAVLUZ010000215.1, on the reverse strand, counting down.
TGGACAGTTGGCGAAAAAAGTGCTGTTATTTGCAAGGTTTCTGAAAGTTTCAAGTGACTACATACAATATAGTGTTTTTAAAGAAACAAGACAGAAACCTGTTTAAAGCGCCCCATTCTTGACTTTACACTCGCTTTATATATATATATTTAGACATGCGCAATTTGCTATGACATACACCCCATATAAGGCACTTTATTTTTATTCTATTGGACCTATTCTGACTCCTGAAAGGAGAAAGTGGCGAACAAATTCCAAACAAAGACATATTTTCCATCATTCAGAACATTGTAAGCTTTAAAAATCCGTGCCGTATTCCCCATTGAGTGTAAAGAAATTTGGTTTGGTACAGTTTGTAGCTTTCAAGCCGTAGTACGTTTCTATGTGCAAAAATTTTGTTGCAAAAATTATTTGATATGATTTACCAATCAAAATTGGGGAAAAAATGTATTTTTTTGCCCATTTTTGGGTCAGATTTCGAACTTTACATCCCCATAAATAACTCAATATTGCGTTTTATCGAATGCAGTTTGCTGCGATATGTAGCCCCTGAGAGGCACTTTATCATTGCTGTATTCAATTTACCCTGACTTATAAGCGAAAAAATTTGGCAGAGAAATCTTAGTTAAAATCCGTTTTTTACAACATCCACTAGAGTGTAAACTTTAAACCAAGGATCTAACTCACCATAGAGCATAGAAGACTTTGCTTATATGCAGAATGTAGCACTTGATCCGCTCTACATTTCTGTCAGAAAACATGTTATAAAACTTATAACCGGAGTTAGTGTCAGACATAAGCAGGTTGAAAACTCGACCAAAAATTGCTTTTTCACCCCCAGATTTTCGCACTCTTTGCACTGCCATTCGAGAACTAATGTGAATTTCAAAAAGTAAAAAAAGGTGATCTGTAGAATTCATCCCTCTATAATCCTATGCTGTTTAATTGTTTGAATCATCAATACTCAGTTGTCCACATGCCTATGATATATATATATATATATATATATATATATATATATATATATATATATATATATATATATATACAATAAACAAAAAATGGTGATCTGTAGAATTCATCGCTCTATAATCCTATGCTGTTTAATTGTTTGAGTCATCAATACTCAGTTGTCCACATGCCGCAGTAAAAAGGTCCTAAAATTTGTCCTATGTTATAATGTTACACAAAAACTTTACACCTTCTTTACACAGTCAGTTTTGAGTTTCAAGAAAAACAAAAAAACAGGCAGCAAATTTTTTATTATCTTTCTTTTAAAAAACTGTACCTTCCAGAAGTGTCCCGTTATAGCTGTAGGGGGGTGCACAGGTGTTAGGGGTAACTAAGTATATTATAGGTACGCGCTAACGCACTGTGACATTGTCGACACTTTTCCCAGTTCAGAAGTGCCCAGATTTTCCCAATTTTTGTCGCGATATTGCCGATTCCTTTGACTATCAATTTTTTGTTGGCGATATTGTCAATTCTTACAACTTTTCCAATTTTTGTCAGTGATATTGCCGATTCTTACAATTTTCCCAATTTTTAGTCGGCAATATTGCCGACTTTCCCAATTTTTGTCAGCAATATTGCCAACTTCTATGATTTTTGTCAGCAATGTCACCAACTAAAATTGTAAGAATAGGAACCCATTCAATTTTTCTACAATATCGCCAATTTTTGGTGCATTGAAGTATGCACTTGGTATGCAGTTGTCTACTTCAGCACATATATATAGCTGTTCATGAAGATCATCGTAAAGTTATACAGGTGTACCACCAATCTAAGTGCCTGATTACTTGACAAATCCGATTGAGTAACACATATTTTGTATTTTTAGCTGCAAGTATGGAAAAACTGTACTGCTCATTATCTTACGTCATGAATTTTAATTAGCTGATATTCAACTGACTTTTCCTGCACGTATCTTGATACTTTGTGCTATTGCATATTTGTACAACGTACGTACCTACAAGTCAATTTACTCCTGGTAGATCCGTATGCTGATTGACTCAATGTTGAGTTTTGATGAAAAATAATTGAGCTAGTTTGAGGATATCTACATTTGTGGAATGTTTGCCTATCTGAATTTGAGGATCTTCAGAAGAAGAAAAACTCTTGGATGGTATGATAACAAAAACTCAGATGGTATGGTAACAAATTTGACGATCGCTTACATACACCTATAATCTGTTCCATTTAACTTTGCACTTTTCTTTTAAATTTTCTCGCAAGAATCAGGCTGCAAAAGTGGTAGTAAATGTTGATGCAGTAATGTGGCTTTACAATGGCATACGTCTCCAACTCGTTATACTGTAGAATATCATATTTACTGCATTACGTTTGAACCACTTTTGTAATCACTTTAAATTTTCTCAAAAACCTCAAAGCTAAATGAAACAGACTATACTTTAGTGCCTAGGTACCTACTTCTGATGATCGTACATGAAGTCAGGACATCAAAAAAGAATGTTCAGCTATTTCAACAAAATGTCATTGTTGTCCAATTTCATTACAGCTTTTACTTTGTTTCAATGTTTAGATACCTCTTAAAAATCATTTAAAATAAAAGAACACTCTGTAAGTAAAAAAATGAAAATTAAATTAAATTAATAATTGATATGTTTTAAATAAAAAATCAGTAGTCTCATGATTAATTAATTTTATGCATAATTTGTATAATGTAATTTTTCTGTACATAATCCTAATTGACAAGAAAACTATATTTAAAAAAAATTTCTGACAAATTTGCAAAGATTGAAAAAAAAATTTATTAAATTTGCAAAGATGATGAAATTGTTGTGGCAGTATCAAAAATTGTCTTTATTTGTCAGAGGGCAACAAAAATTGAGTCAAATTGTGTCTGCAAGCTTAAAATGTTTTGGAATAATCCAATTAAATGCTATATAAATGCTATATATATATATATATATATATATATATATATATATATATATATATATATATATATATAATGTATATATATATATATATATATATATATATATATATATATATATATATATATATATATATATATATATATTCCAGCACAGTAGTTCAAAGTTCCAAGAGAAAAACACAAATTACTTTTGCTTCAATCTCTAGTGGAGAAAACTAATTCCTTCACACCAAAATTGCTGTCTGAAGAAGAATTGTTTGGCCAGAGTATTGGGGAAGCTCTGCAACGTTTACCGACAAGAATCCAAAGACGCTCTAAGATAAGGATTATGCAAGTGATCAAAAATGCTGAACAGGAAGGTGATTCTATGATACCACAAAGCAGCTCTTTGATAAGCCAGCCATCATTATCTGGACAAATGCAGAGATATAATTACACTGGAAATTGATTTCATTTGTTTTGTTAAATGTTTTCTGAATTCTAAAGTTTGAATTAGCAGAGGAATACGCTGAACTCAAGTTGATGACATCAAACTTTACTTGTAAAGGTGACTCATTAACAAGATTTATGTACATAATTCTTAACTATCCCAAATTTAGTATGTATTGTAAAAGCCGTCTTCAAAAGCAATTTTCCTCTCAAATTGAAATTGAAAAAATAATTATTTTCTTAGGTATAAATCACTAGGTCACTACTCAGCACATTAAAATTAAAATCAAGATGATTTATTAGACAAAATAAATATTAATTAGCAACTACTGACCGGAGTGAAGTGGACCAGAGGGTTCCCCATCAAGACACCGCTTGTCCTCTGACAATTAAATTTTTGGGTAATTAAAATTAATATTAGACTATAAATTACAATATTCCGACAGCTATTTCTTTATGTGCACATAGATTATTGCAACATTTATTTTGGAGCTGAAATATATCAAACGGCCATATAAGTGCCACAGAAAATGAAAAATGATTACTATGAATAATAACAAATTACTTCTTACACTGAAATTTTAAACCATGGCAAACGTAGGGCACTTGCCAAGGAACAGATCCCAACGCAGACGTAAGATATTGCTTAAAATCATCCCTGATCTCTTGAGCCTGCATCCCGGAATGATTACCACCCAGATTTTGTATTGAACAAAAAAGGAGTGTTGTCTTCAAGCTCTAGTCTCCACTCACCTTCAAACTGTCCATGAGCCATTTCTTAATTGACATAAGATTGATCGACATTAAAAAGTTGTGCAGGCACTCAACTGCTTTTACTATATAATCAATAGTGCTTCCTGATGCAATAATTGGCCAATGCTAAATCCTCCATCATGCTGCGAGTGTTCCAAAAGCATTCTCAACTACATGGTGGGCTCTGCTTAATCTATAAAAAAAGGAATTAGGACATATTAGTCATAAAGAAATGTTATAATTTATAAATTGAAAATAATTACAAGGGGTATGCGTTAAAACAGCTGTTTTTTATATGTTTCTAACAATGCTTTTCTTTCTAGACGATAAGAATTAAAAAATTTTCAAAAAATTGGACAAAAATGAAGAAAATATAGTTAAAAAAGGCCAATCCCGAAAAAATTGGCGATTTTGAGACTAAAGACTGCTTACAACACTCAAACGTAGACACTTTCAAAGTTTGTTGTGAAAAAGTGCCAATTTGGATGTAGGGTTAAGAATTTTTTGCAGGGGGGGCTTAAAATGTTTCTGCTGGGGTAGAAACCCCCTTCCCCAAACCTGCCAACTTCATGTATGCTTGGCCAGCCTGGGGGTCATGCACAACTCACAACAACCCCCAACCCCACACATGCATGTATGCTCCAGACTCCTTTGCTTATGTATGCTGCTGATTCCTAAAAATTCTTGTAAAACTGAATTTATACCTATAATTGAAAATTTTCTTCTCTTCAGTCAAGTGATTCTCTGGGTAAGGTCGCATTAAATAGGGCTTCAACAGAACTCCTTGATCTCTGACCAATATGATGATTTGGGTATTTGCAGCAACCCATGTACTAATCGACATCCCGAAGCCGATGATGCAAACAATCCCTTATTGCTCATACGACCATCACCCCCGATGTCTATGACCACAAATTTATAATGGGCATCCACAACAGCCAGCAGCATTTTGCTAAATTGTTGCTTGTAATTAAAAAACTGAGATCCGCTTAACTTTGGCGCCTGAAATCTGAGCGCCTGCCTAATGCTTTCCATCCATTGCACCTATACAATGCGGAAATTGCCAAATATATTCAAAATCTACTGCGATCAATTTCCAAGTCTCCATGGTAGGTAGTGGTAGATAATAAGGCTGCAAAACACATCAAAGCGCTTCACAAGTTTTGCAAATATTTCCTGAAACTGTCAATACTCCAACTTGAAAGCTATATGAAATGCTTTGCATGTCTTCTCCACTTGCCAAGTAATGTAATGTAATGGCTAATCTTTCGCTAGGGGAAATGGGTTTTCTTCATTTAGAACTCGTTTGTACGAGAGGCCCAATTTTGTAAAATAATTCATCAAATTTCTTTGGTAACATTCGAAAAAATTTGAAACATTCTTGTTCGTCATTCAAATGCATTTGGGGAACTATTGTGTGGTAGTGCAGTGACCATATTTTTCCTTAATTTCGAAAATATAATGGGTTTGTTGTCTTGACTTACGAATTGATTTATAAACTTTAAATGCTAAGTAAACCTGCAATATCTCACACAACTGCATGCATTCCATCCTGAGATAACCAATCTGACTGGAATTTGTGTATGTACTGTTGTGCTGGTCATTATGTATGTACCTATTGCCAAATTTCCTGATTTTAGTTGGTTTGTGTTCTGTTGCTGTGCTGGTCATTTGTACCTAAGCAAAGAAAAATGCTACGATGGAACAAAAAAGATGAATATACTTGGAATTGTGGATTATTATGGATGTAAAAGTAGGGGACTAGGAAAAATCTACCTAAAGTCGGAAAATCTGCTAAAAATCACACTTTCTCTAAGCAACGCAAAAAATCGATGTATATTCTGCGGCCAACAGATTAAAATAAATATTCAACCATAACAATGATTGAAACAGCAGCACGTTAGCTATGCAGTAGCTATGGGGAATGATATTAAGTAAACTAACAGTCTTCCAAGCCAATTGAATGAAATAGCAAACATCAAAGACAATTGAAGACATGGTTGGTTTAGAACAGTAGGAAACGCGTAAGTTGACTTGAAACAGACTTAATGTAGATACACTAGCATGCCCGAAACGATTCTGTGCACTAATCAATCGGCTCCTGCTTTGCTTGCTATAATGCTCATAAAAATAAAACGACTTTAAATAAAAAACCTCTTAGTTTTCTATCAATCAGGTGCCAGCAATTTAAAAAAGTAACCTTGATAGATTTCGTTTATACACTCTTATCTGAAACTTCAAACATTATTTAAAAGACACTTTTTTAGAGGCCGCAGAATATACATCAATTTTTTGCGTTGCTTAGAGAAAGTGTGATTTTTAGCAGATTTTCCGACTTTAGGTAGATTTTTCCTAGTCCCCTCCTTTTACATCCATAATAATCCACAATTCCAAGTATATTCATCTTTTTTGTTCCATCGGAGCATTTTTCTTTGCTAGTACACTACTTTTAATTAGTGTGATTTCAGTATCATCAGTCAGTAAACACAATCAGTAATATGCCACAATAATGACAGCAGTCCAAATTTTCAAATTGAAAATTGGGTCAATTTTCAAATTGAAAATTGGGTGTTTGAATTTGCGATAAAGAAAATAATCAAAAGATAGTCACTTGGTTTATTTAAGCCGAGTAATAAAATAACGACCGTCCACCAATTCCAAACTAAACGCGACTAATCTGATCACTATGAAAAAGTTTTGAAAAATGAGCTTGCTAAGCAAGAGTTGTAAATCAAGAGAAACTTAAAGTTAAAACCTACCATTAAATTATTAAGATAATTATAAAAGGTTTTAAACTTCAAGAAAATGGAGAAGGCAGGATGTTGGTAAATAAGAAGGCAAAGTTTTTCGGCAAAAATTCAAAAACTTCACGCAAATATCAAATGTAAGGAACACTAACGCTTTGATTTGGTAGTAAAATAAATTTGTAGTATAGACTACATATTAACAACAAATGAATAGTGCAAACTTTACACAACTACTAGGTGTAGAGAATACTAACAGTTTATGGCTTATTAATTTACATGATTACAATAAAGCTGCATATCTTTGTCGACTTCTGTGCACAGTAGTGTGATTGCTGGTTCATTTTAAACCACTTTTGCAGGCAATTTATATCAATTAAACAATAGCTCTCCATGTGCAAGATTTTGTGAAACATATTATAAACACGGCTAAGAAAGATTTAACTTTGATGCAACCCATTTAATACAAAATTACATCTCTTCAATGATCTAAGGACACTTGGACATAATTTTTAAATCACTTTAGATTACTTTTGAGGGTAAACAAACTCACTTAATTGATGTCTCACATATGAATCCTTGAAAATTTCTTGACTTCAGTTACAAAGTCTCTGCGAGTCTATCGAATTAAGGTTAACACATAACGTAAACTTTACACAAACACATAGCGTAAAGAATATTTTAGTCGGATTCGTATTTTGATATTGCTCTGATATTTCTTTCAACATTCATGGAAAAATGAGTCTCCATTATGTTTTAAAGACAATAAACATTAGGTTTAAACCACTTTGCAATACTGCTGAGTGTAAGCAAGGCGCCCAACTGATGTATATATTTCATTCCCTGTAAATTTTTATATCTCAGGAAAAAATTTCGGTTGTTGCAATGCTCTAGAACAAAGGCTAACATGCAGTGTAAAAAATTACTCGGATATTATGATCAACATTTATGAAAAAATTATGTCTCTACAATGGTCTGAGGACATATAAACAATGAGTGTAAACTACTTTACATCACTGTTGGATGTAAACAAACACGCCTACGTGATGTCTCACATTTGATCCTTTGAAAACTTCTAGACTCCAGGAAAAAATTAGGTTTCTGGAATGCTCAAAAACGAGGATAAATATATATGTAGTGTAAACTTCATGTAAACACCTAGTGTAAAGAAGATTTTAGTCAGATTCGTAACTTTGATATTGTTCCAATATTATGATTAATATTTTTGAAAAAATTAAGTCTACATAATGTTCTATGGGCAAACTAACAATTGGTGTAAACTACTTTACAACACCATATAGTGTAAACATATGCGCTAGACTGGTATATCTAATTTGGTTCCTGGTCCATTTCTAGACTTGATAAACGTGTCCCTGACTCGTAACTGGAGAAGCAGGCAGAAAAAACAAGACAGAAACGCATTTTAAACTCCAAATTTTTGACTTTACACTCGCTAAATATTAATGTATAGACAATTTGCTTCAACATGCACCCGATGTAAAGCACTTTATTTTTATTCTATTAGACTTATCCCGACTTCTGGACGGAGAAAGTGGCGAACAAAAAACGCAACAAAAACGTATTTTCCATCATTTAGAACACTGTAAACTTTAAAATTCCGTACCAAACTCCCCATTGAGTTTAAAGAAATTCGGTTTGGTGCAATTTGTAGCTTTTAAATCGTAGTACATTCCTGTGTGCCAAAATTCTGTTGCAAAAATTATTTGGTATGATTTGTCAATCAAACTTCGGAAAAAACGTGTTTTTTCGCCCATTTTTTACCTCTGATTTCGAACTTTACACCCCCATAAATAACTCAATATTGCATTTTTTTAAATGCGGTTTGCTGCGATGTTTAGCCCCTGTGAGGCACTTTATTAATGCTGTCTTCGATTTGCACTGACTCATAAGCGGAAAAATTTGGCAGAAAAATCTTAGTTAAAATCCGTTTTTTTACACCATCCACTAGAGTGAAAACTTTAAACCCCAGGATCTAACTCACCATAGAGCATAGAAGACTTTGCTTATATGCAGAATGTAGCCCTTGATCCGCTCTACATTTCTGTCAGAAAACATTTTAAAAACCTCATAACCGGAGTTAGTATCGGACAAAGGCAGGTTGAAAACTCGACCAAAAAGTGCTTTTTCACCCCCAGATTTTCGCACTCTTTACACTGCCGTTCGATAACTAATGCGAATTTCAGAAAACAAAAAAAGTACCATCTGTAAAATTCATCCCTCTATTATCTTATCCTGTTCAATCCTTTGAGTCATTAATACTCAGTTGTCCACATGCCGCAGTAAAAAGGTCCCAAAATTTGTCCTATGTTATAACGTTACACAAAAACTTTACACCTTCTTTACTCAGTCAATTTTGACTTTCAAGAAAAACAAAAAACACGGGCAGCGAATTTTTTTATTATAATTCTTTTAAAAAAAACCGCACCTTCCAGAAGTGTCCCGTTATAGCTGTAGGGGGGTGCACAGGTGTTGGGGGTACCCAAGTATATTATAGGTACGCGCTAGCAGCTACCTAAGATTGCCAACTTTCCCAATTTTAGTCAGCGATATCGCCAACTTTCTCAATTTTTGTTGGCAATATTGCCCATTCTTACGATTTTCCCAATTTTTAGTCAGCAATATTGCCGACTTTCCTGACTTTTGTCAGTGATATCACCAACTTTCCTGATTTTTGTTGGCAATATTGCTGACTTTCTCAATTTTTGTTGGCAATATTGGCAACTGTCCCAAATATTGCCAGCAAAAATTGGCTATATTGCCAACTTTTACTTCTGAACTGGGCTTTACACTCCTGTTGAGGGCTCAAAAGTCGAGACCATGCATGTCAATTAAGCACCCTACTGTTATCACAGCAGTTTTGGGCGCCTTGGCTAAGCAAACAGATCGCTTATTGCAAGGCATGAGGAGGCCCCCTGCAGCCAATCTGGCGCCTCATATATTGCTGTTGCTTAAAAATAAATTGCTCACTGTAACAGTACATACAACATGCATTTGGAAAGACTATTATTATTTCCAACTTATTATCAATACCTATTTGACAATAATATAATTTAACAAAAAATATCAAAATATGACTTTTTTATATCAAAAATTTATCGGCAAGCTTCTTCCATATTGTTACTGTAATTTTTTTGCATAATTAATAAAGATTGTTGTGGCAAAAGTGCGGAGCAATTGAGTTTAGCGCCATTGTTTTCTGATTGATCATTTCTTGTATCCATTGTGTTTTTGTCACCAATATAATCGAAAAATCCATTGGATTCTTACAAACCTTAAGTAAGTCAAAATTATTTTACAAGCAAATACTTAGAGTACTTTCTACGATGTAGCAAAAAGAAGTAAAACAGGAAAAATGAACAACTGACTGGTTGAACTCCTGTTGTTAGGATAGAAGTTTTTAGTGCTCCTGCACATACGATTTAATTAGAATTTAATTAAAATCATGCTTCTAGGTAGGTATGTACCTAGCAATCTTGCCTCTAAGTAAATTTATTGCTAAGTAGCTGAATTCAGCTATGTGGTTTACAGCTTACATTATTCTTTTCTGCAAAAAATTTGAATACTGTTCTAGCGAGATATCTAGGCGGCTGTGCTTTAAGGTTGGGCGCTTGACACAGATGTACTTAAGCTTTATTAGGAGAAGCTAGCAAAAATAGTATCTGTTAAGCAAGAGCGCTATAGTTTACACTTGTTCTTTATTTACTTTAGAAGCAACTAAGTGCTTAGAATTTTTAAATTTACAAATTATAACTAAAAGCGCAAGAGCTCCCATTTATCTACCAAGGGGGGGTTACCACCAAACCACAACAACAGCACTACTTTATATTAGAGCTACTTTATAATGAGGTCTCATCTTCACCATGTCAGTGTTCCAAAAATTCTAACAAATTTTATTTCCTAGAAAGTTGCATCTGCATGTCTTTTTGTTAAAGTGACTTTTAGACATCATGTTTTACATTTACGTGTTTTACATCTCATTCTCATGCACTCATTTTGCATGTCTAAGCTACGCATGCTGCTCAAAATTTCATTTTTGGCACAATAGTGCCAGCAGAAATTTTAATTAAACATGTGCATCTGAATTTGACTTTAATCTTACATTGAAAAGACAAAAAGTTACTAAGCAAAAAACTAATGCTTTTTCAGCTGATGAGCCTGCATTTATGGATAAACCACATCTAAGTAGAATGCCACAACAACCTGCAGTAGTTGGCCTGACCCAAACTGATCTCAGTTTAATTGATAATTTGAACAAAACTTTTGAGTCTACTATAGTTCGAATTAATCCGCAAATGGATCAGGCTGACAACAGTCTGCAGCAGGCTGCTGTGAAATCTCAAAAAACTGTTTCATTGTCATCATTAAAAACATCTGATGATTCAGACATTCCATTAAGTACAATATACAAGCATCATAAGGATAAAATTGCAGCATTGGAAAAAACCATGCTGAAACGTGAATCTAATGACCTAGAATATATGCATGCAGTTAAAAATGGTCAGATTTTAATTTTGCAGCAGTCAAAAACTGACAATTACTCATCAGATGTAAAGCACTTGCTAAGTACTGTTTGTAAAAAATCTACAGCAGGTACTGCTTTGCAAATTAACTTACCTTCAGTAATTCCGAAATCCAACGTGTTGTTTGCAGATCAGTCGAGCAAGAAGCAAATCAAAGCAAAAATAATGGAACTGCAGCTGCTCGTTGAATTGTTAATCAACAATCAGCAATTTGCAAACGTCCAATCTGCTGACTATCCAGTTGTGGGCTCTGAAAAACAAGATAGCAATAATATCACAGAAATAGCCAAACTAGAAGAGTCAGCAAACACAAATATAGCAAATTTAAAAGCAGAAGTTGAGAAAATACATAGTGCACAACTTGCAGAAGTAGAAGCGCATTTTGAGTCTTTGTAGATCAAAAAGCAGCGCAATTTCAATAAGCAAGTTGTAGAACATGCAGAGGCTAAAAAACAAGGTTATAATGCATTTGAGACAGCCATTCCTTAACCGCAGACCTTTACTAATTCGACATTTACGCCTTGCAGATGTCTTTTAGAAGTGCCACAATTACCTCCCAACCTAGGTAGCGTAAATTACCCCAGCTAGCCCAATCATTCTTGTTTTATCAATAATAATTATCGTAATTTGGCCACATTTGCTGATGATTTTGCAGTAGTTGCTAATTCACATTTAAATGTGCATGCAAAACCAATTTGTCCTCAACAAAGCAAAGCATCAGTTCTGCACCAAAATTTAAGTCACCTGATTCTGACTCGGACATAGCTAAAAGTAGCATGAGTGATTGTTTGCAATGCTCATTGCAAAAGAATCATTGTCATCACAGATCTAAATGTAAGAGCCAGCGAACACAAGATGCACATCATTCTGATCAGCGTGATCATCTTTCACATCATGAATCATGTCAATCATCTCAGAATGACCATGCAAGTGGCTCACAATTGCAACACCGTGAGGAAAATCACACAGATGAGCGCACCAATGCATTAACAATGCCTATATATGCGTTAGCTACAACTTTAAATTGTGCACTTATTTCACGCAGCTACAATTTGCATCAGGTAATAAAACATATTTTAATGGTGAAAAATCAGATCCACGCTCATTTTTTTGCAGAATTTGATAATATTTCAGCAATCTACAATATTTCACATCAAGCTCGTTTGGATGCACTACCATCATTTTTTGATACATACACTAAGCACCTAATAAAAACCTTTCTAGTTTATGTACGCACTGACTATAATTTGCTAAAAAAGCATCAGATAGAACATTACAGACCAGTCAATCTAGATCATCTGATGGATCAGTTCAATAGTCGCATTCAGTTACTGCATGAAGGCGTTCACTCATATTACTTAGAACTTCATGAATTGCTCACTTGTGCACAGCCTAACACACCACCAAATTCTCCTGCCTTTGATGATCTTATGAGATTCCAACTTTGCAAAGGTATGAATAAGGAGCTTGCACGCAAAGCATACAGGCGTGCACCAAATGCACAGTTGCAAGAATTCCTTCACAATGCACATGAGGTAGAATATATTTGGCAACAATATCCAGAATCATCACAATCACTTCCTGCATACGTAACGAGCAGATCAGCTAATTTTGCAAGAAACACTCGTGCAAACCATCAAAATTTGGGCTTTGTGTGAACCATAAATTTGTATGAATGTTTCTTTGACCACCGCGCTATTTCTCATTTGCGTCAGAATGATTGCACTCAGAACACACGCACTTTGTTCTGTGATTATTGTAAGATTCAAGGACACCCATATGCTGAGTGCCAAAATCAAAAAAATCACCAAGACAATAGAATTCATCATAACAGAAATCATATGATCTCAAAATCATGCAATTCTCCGCAAAATGAATCCTATCATTAAGATAATAGCAGATATAGTACATCTTGTCCATGCAATAACAGACATACGTACTTAATATCAAGCGAATTACGGATATCTTTTCAAAAATTAGCAACAAAATTGTGAGTACTCATGATCGAGATACCAACCACAGCAAAATCATAACGCATATTTTTCAGGCAATCATCAAAATGCATCCCATTCGGATTGAACATACCCAAGAATTCATGCAGCAACACAAATACAGACTAGTGACTCATTAGCACAACAGACAGATAGTCCAGCCGTTGATAATACAAATATTTCTAATCTATTAGCGGATAATTTGCCTGATGTTCACACATTATATGCTAGTGAAGAATTTTTGCGAGCTCATAAAAAAGTCTGTGCTGAAAGAGATGCGTATAAAGCATTATGTACCATACCTGAATCTGAGGATGAAACTAAGCCCCTTACTAAATGCGTTTTAAATTAATTTACTTACTATTCCAGTCAAGGTTAACGGCGTGCAATTACCTGCAATGGTAGATACTGGTTCACAACTTACTCTCATGTCTACATCAAGTTTTCAAAAGTTAGGTTTCTCTTTGCCTCCAAAACCCCTGCAAAGTAAAGCTTATGGCATTAATAAGTCAGTGTTTATCATGTGTACTTATTGTAAAATTGAGTATGAAGTAGCTGAGTCAACAATTTGCGCAAAGACTGCCATCACCAATTCACTTCTTGAATACATTCAGTTGGGTTTTGATTTTTGCATAAAAGCATGTTTAATGGTGAATCCGATCAAAAATGCAGTTTTTGCAAATGGTTTTAAGATTCCATTTTTGTCAGAAAATGAGAAATCTGCACTTTGTATCCAAAAAACATTACTAAATTGTTATCCTATTTGCGCGTACGTAACCGTCATAGAAAAAATAATTGTCTTACCGTGCCATGAAATAATTGCCCCTGCGTACATCTACGCGGGAAAGTTGAACAATGAAACTGTATTATTTGAGCCAAATCCGTCTTTTATGGATGATAAGTCAATTATTTTAGCGCTAGCCTTGGTTGATGCATCAAAACCAACAATACCACTGCGCATGTGTAATACATATTATGCGCCTGTTGTTATAAACACCAGCAAACATGTAGGTTGTTTGCATATCGACAATAATTTTTTCGCAAATCATTATTATAAACACCAAAATAAATGATGATCTTTCAGATTATATAGCTGACTATGACCAACAGCGAAGCATTTGTGAATTATGTCCACAGTATAATGATATACTTGCATTAAAAGGAGAGAAACTTGGACGCATGCACTTAATGAAACATCATATTGATACAGAAAATAACCCACCCATCATAGGTTACACTTATTACGAAGAATATCAGCTTAGGGACGAAATGCAGAAAATCATCAACAGAATGCTAGAGGACAAAATTATTAGACCTACAACAAGTCCTTGGGTGCGCTCACTTTTTCTTATAAGCAAGAAGGATGGTTGTTTATGGCCTGTAGTTGATTATAGAAAGCTAAACAGCATAACACACACAAGTGTACCCATTATCACAAATAGAGGACTACGAGGGATGTTCAAGTGGAGTATAGCTTTTTCCATCTGATGGTTATTTTTCATCAGCGTGTACTTGAACATGTTTCAGCAGCGCGGGCAAAATTTTAACTTCTTTGCTTTCATACTCAAGGAAATATTGCAATTCTAAAAATTGTTGCATTTAAATAATATAGTGTTATTTTGTTACAAGCCACCCTGTTGACATCAAATTGAAAATTAATTTTGCTGCCTTCTAATGATAGCAATAGGTTGGTACTTTACTGCCTGTTATGATTTCCTCACAATCTCTAAAGCATGAGCAGATTGTTTATCCACTTTCATCTGCAAAAATCCTGGCACCCTGCACACGAAGAACTATCTGGCATTTTCAGACAATTAGAGGCAGATCAGTTATATTTTTCTAATGACTGTACAGTGTTTTGGGTATTTATTGCATTTTATTACATTTATTAATCTTTCCTGTTAAGCCAGCAACCTCAATTTCTGTTTAAAAATTGATTTTGACAGGGTGTCTCAGTTTGAAAAACCCTGCATCAGAAGAAACTTGGAGAATTGAGTTCTAATTAGGTTTAAAAAATAAGCCAGTATCCCTATTACCTTCCTGCAAATTGAAATTCACACAGGTCGTTTTTTTTTGCAAGGTTGAGAAACAAATTATGAAACTTCATTTTTGTGCAAAAAATTTGCCATAAAAATCATATAGCAAGAAATGAGAAAAATTTTAATAACTCTTGAAATGTGAGAGAAACTGGTTTGAAACTTTGTGTAGTCTCCTGCCACATGCTACAATATATGCTGACAAAAATGGACTTCAACTGATCATTCCTCTCAAAAAAGCTATTGACTTATTGAAACCCCTCGTATGTTGATGCTCTAGGCAATGCACAATACTTTAGCACAGTAGATCTAAAGTCAGGCTATTGGCAAATTCCATTAGATGCTGAGTTGTGGGAAAAAACAGCTTTTATATGTCCTATCAGACATTATAAGTTTAAAGTTTTACCGTTCGGAATTAAGAACGCGCCAGAGACTTTCAGCAACTCATGGAATTGGTCCTAGCTGGTTTGAATTGGCAGCAATGTCTTGTTTACATTGACGCCATAATAATTTTTTCATCCACTTTCAAAAAAAACATCTAAAAGCATTGAAAACTGTCTTTGCAGCATTGCAAAAAGCACAATTAAAGATAAAACCAGATAAATGCCAATTTGCACAAAGAAAAGTTATGTTTTTAGGGCACTATATTTAAGCTGAAGGGATAGACCCTGATCCCAAAAAAGTTGAAGATGTTTTGCATTTTCCAGTGCCAAAAAATGTGAAAAATCTGCAAAAATTTCTGGTTTTAGTACATTGATTTGAAAAATTTATTTGAGATCTTGCCTAAATAGCTAAACCAATATTTTTGCTTTTACGCAAAGATGTCTCGTCCATATGGATTGCAGAACATCAGCTCATGTTTGAAATGTTAAAATCTGTGTTTACATCTCTGCCAATTTTACAATTGCCAAGTTTCCATACATGTCATCAATTTGTACTAACTACAGACACTAGCAATTATGTGTTAGGTGCAATTTTAAAGCAAATTTGACAATCAAACAAATGAACGTTTCAATTCAGGCTATGCAAGTTGCGCATTAAATCCAGCAAAATGGTAAGTCTACAACAAGTGAAAAAGAAGCATTGTCTCCTGTTTGGGCAACAAAGTTTTATAGGCATTATCTATATGGTGTAGCATTTATGATCAAAACAGACTATCAAGCATTAAAGTGGCTCGTAAATATAAAAGATCCTTCCAGCCGGCTACGCCGCTGGGGACTAAAGTTACGAGATTATAATTATGAAATTAAGTGGGTACCTGGCGCAAACAATCAAGCCACCAATTTACTTTCATGACACCCAAAATATGACGCACACAAAATTAAGTACAAAACTGATCATAGCGCTAAGGTTAATTTAGCTAATTTAGAGTCTGAACATTATGAATCAGAAACAGAGCGAGAAATAGGCATTCCTAACACCTCTTTGCCTAACATTCCTCTAGTGCAGCACGGCAAGCAGAACCATTTAAATGAGCAAATACCAATATACTATGGTATATACTAAGCTCATTCAGGAACAGTCCCTAGATCCAGAATTAAAAATCATCAGGGATGCTTTGTCTCAGATGAATGCTTCAAAGTATAAGAATGAATATTTTATGGAAGAGATTATTCATTTTTCAACAATTTCAGCCAAAAAGATCACCCACAGTGATTTTTCAAGTTGTGATTCCAAAAAACATGCTAAAATATGTGTTAACAGAGTTTCACGATCCAGTTTTAGGAGCTCATTTTTCTGCTAGAAAAATTCTGCCAGCCATACAACTAAGGTATTGGTGGCTACACATGGAAAATGATATAGTTGCATGGTCACCTAACTGTGAAATCTGCTTACAGTGCATGATCACTTTGCCTATAAGTACATACAGTGCCGCTAAAATTGATTCCTGTAAATGCACCGTTCAAATTAATTGCATGTGACTGTCTATGCATGCCAACATCAGTATCAGGTGATAATCAAATTGTCGTATGTATGGACTATTTTACAAAATACGTAGAAGCATGTGCAATATCAGATACTAAGGCAACAACTATAGTGAATCTCAAATAAGATAAAATTTTTATTATTCAATTTTCAGGCAATGCCATTGTTGATAGGACTTTGAGAATAATGACTAATCCCCTCCTACAGTAATAATTAAATTTTTGGTTTTGGATCAACTTGTTCCAAAACAAATATATACGTAGGTATGTACATATCATACATATGTATGTGCAAGCAATAGATGACTATGCACCTACAAAAGTAACATTTCAGCTTTTAACCTTTCTCTTTTGCTATTATAGCCGGGCAAGCTATATACCAGAATTTAATGTTGGAGAATGCGCTCTAACTAAGTGTGTATCAGGTACTGATACATCAAAGACTAACACGTGACTTTCACTTAACATGATAAACTAGTTTCTACATATTAATACTTAGATAACTAATTACAGTATAATCTACAAGTTTCACTTTTTATCACTTGAACACCTGCGAATCGTTACATTCCTCCCCTTTTTGATTGTGAGCCAATTGATTTTGAAGAATTTTTAGGAAATTGTAATTTTCTATTTTTGGAGGTATTTTACGTTGGACAACATTGGGCGTTGCCTTTTTACACCATTGTATTCCGTTGGGGGAGTTTTGGCGGAGTAGGAATCGAACGACACATTGAAGGAGTTTGATTAAAAGAAAGAAATAAATGTTTGCGCAGATATATACAAAGCCAAAGACATAGGGCTATTCTAAAATTATGCATCAGCCTTCACTATTTGTATAGATAAATATATAAATAGATAAATAGTTGTTGTTGTCAATTTAACAAATTATAAACTAGTAGCATTTAGCAAATGTAGGTACATATATAGCTAATATAATTAAGCCATATCATTGATATAATATTTAAATATCTTCTATAGCTACTGAATATAATATAGGTAATGTCCTTTTTAGTGGAGTTTTAATACTCAACACTACCTTCACTCAATTGATCAGCATCATCGATAACATTTTGTTTTTCACCATAAAAAGGTCGTAAATGATTTAAATGGACCACTTTAATCTTTTTACGACCCCCTAACTCTTTTATAATAGCATTAACCCCTCTAATACTCTGAATTTTGTATGGTCCCAACCAACGTTTCTGAAATTTGCTGCTAAACCGCGGATTTTTATATAAAACAAGTTGTTTAGCTTTGTAAGGTCGTACTATAGCTCATACCTGGTTTCTGCGGTCATACTGGGCTCGCTGACGCTCTTGAGCCCGTTGAGCAGCTTCAGCAGCAAACCGTCAAGCAATTCTCAGGTTGGTATGGATTTCACAAACAGTGGGCACCGGGGCTGGTATTCTATCGTTTTCGGCTCCTACTTCCAAAGCTTGCTCGATTGGTAGCTTGGCTTGTCGTCCATAGACCAGGAAGAAGGGCGAAAAACCGGTGCTTTCATGGCGAGCAATGTTGTAGGCAAAGGTTACTGCCGGGAGTTGGCAATCCCAATCATTTTTGTCCTGGTGTACTGTAGTAGCAAGCATTGTCCCAAGGGTGCGGTTGAATCGTTCAACCAATCCATTTGTCTGCGGGCAATACGCCGTGGATGTAATATGTCGGACATCAAAAAGCCGGCAAACTTCTTGGAACGTTGCGGCCATGAACCCGGAACCCCTATCTGATTGTATGATTTTCGGGGCTCCAAATCGCAAAATGATTCAATCAACAAAATGTTCTGCAATTGTGGTAGCTCTGACGTCTGGGATGGCTATGGTTTCGGCCCATTTGCTTAACCTATCAATAAAAACTAATATATTAGTTTTCCCTCGGACCGCAGGTAGCGGTCCCATGGTGTCCATGACCCAGGACTCCATTGCTGCGGTCACAGGAATGGGCTTCATAGGCTGCACTGGCAACCGCTGACTCGAAGGTCGATTACGTTGACATTCCAGGCACTCTCGGCAATGCTTCCAAATATCGGAACGCATTCCAGGCCAAAAGAATCTATCTCGGGCTTTCTGAAAAGTTCGGTCAAAAGCTAGATGCCCAGAAATAGTGTCATCATGCAGGGCTGCCAGGAGGGTAGGAACCATTTTTCTCGGAATAGCCAAAATCGGATTCAAATTCATTTTTGACTGATATTTTAAAATTCCTTGATCCAAAATAAAATTGTCAGTAGCATTCCATTGTTCTGGTGAAAGTCTCAAAGGCATTCGTCGATTTTGCAAAAGTCTGTAAATTTGTCCAAGAAAAACATCTTTTCGTTGCATGATTTCAAAATTTTGAGGTAATTCAATAGCACAAATTTCGAAATTAGTAATTTCATGCAAATTTTCTACAGGCAAATGGGATAAAGCATTGGCATTCCCATTTTCTTTTCCCTTGCGGTACTTGATGTCATAGTCATATTCCTGTAGAGACAATACCCAACGAACTAATCTTGAGGGAGAAGCATCGTGAATTTTTAAGAATTTGATTGGGGCATGATCAGTGAAAAGCGTAAAATGATGACCGTACAAATAAGGACAAAATTGTTTAATTGTCCATATAATGGCTAATGCCTCTTTTTCGATAGTACTGTAATTTCTTTCAGATTTAGTCAAAGTTCTAGAAACGAAAGCAATTGGTCGGTCTTGATTTTGATTTTCTTGGGCCAAGACCCCTCCGATTCCAATACCACTTGCGTCAGTTTGAACTAGAAATGGTCGCGTAAAATCTGGAAAAGCTAATGTTCCAGTGTGCATTAAATCATTTTTGATTTCTTGGAAACTTTGGTGACATGTCTCAGTCCATTTAAATAAGTTTCCTTTGCACAAAAGTTTATTTAATGCATGAGTTTTATCCGCAAAACCATCAATAAATCTGCGGTAATAATTCGCTAGCCCTAGAAAGCTACGTACTTCCGTTATATTTTGAGGTGTGGGCATTTCAGAAAGGGCTTTTACTTTAGCAGGATTTACTCGTAAGCCATTCTTATCAATGATATGCCCTAAATAACTCACCTCTGGCAATCCAAACTCACACTTACTAAGCTTCAGTGTCAATCCGGCGCAATCTAAACGATCAAAAACTTTTTGTAGTTCGTCCAAATGAGCATCTAAATCAGAACTGCAAATTAGAATATCGTCCAAATATACGAAACAGTTACGCCAATTAAGGCCTCTAAGCACATGTTCCATAGCTCGCTGAAAAGTTGCAGGGCCGTTTGTTAAACCGAATGGCATCACATTAAACTCAAACAGGCCCAAAAACGAGTTAAATGCTGTCTTTGCTTTATCACTTTCTATTAACTCAATCTGATGGTACCCTTGTTGTAGGTCTAAAGTACTAAATATGCAAGATCCATTCAATTGACTGAAAATGTCATCAATTAAGGGTAATGGAAAAGCATCTTTTACAGTACATTCATTGAGTTTTCGATAATCAACGCAAAATCTTTTAGATCCGTCCTTTTTGTCCACTAAAACTATGGGAGCGGCCCAGGGGCTCTGAGAAGGTCAAATAATGTCTTCTTTTAGCATTTTTGAAATATGCTCCTCAACTACCTGCCTTTTTGCGTAAGGAAGCCTATAAGGTGGCTGAGATATTGGTCGAGGCAACCCCGTATTTATTCCATGCTTGACGATTGAACATCGGCCTAAAGGACAATTTACTCCAAAAATGTTGGCGTTTTTCTCTAAAAACGTGGAAAATTTCTTGAAAATGTTCGATTTAGCGAGATGAATCAATTTTTCTGAAATTAACGTTCGAAAAGATTTCATTTCTTCCTCCTTCCCTTTTTTGTTTGATTGGGGATTCATTTCTTCCTCCTCCCCTTTTTTGTTCAATCGGGGATGTTGTGGTACCGTTGAAATTGAAGCAATTTTGGCATTTTTGTATAATTTTATAGGTTGTTTAGAATAATTAACAACTGGAATAGCTGTTATTCGAGATTGTTCAGAGAATAATCGAATTTTTGGGATGAAAATTGGTATTTTTGAATCAAAAGTTGAAAATAAAGGTTGTATATCAATCCATTGTTGTTGAAATTGAGGAAGATTGATTTGAACAGAAACGGCACAAACAGAAACAGGTGGAATAATCATATTTTCTTTGACAGAAAGGTAAGAAACAACGGAATGTAGATTTTTAGTAGATTTCAACAGAGGTACCGGTGCGTTTTTTCCAAAGCGAGCATATCCTACTTGATGATCTACTATAATCCATACTACGTTACCACACAGTTTTTGAACGGCATCATATCCGAGAATCACAGGAAATGGGCTCTCGGCCATGACCACAAAAAGAATTGGGAGGCATTGTTCCCCAACCTGGACATCAATCGTTATTTTGCCCATTGTTTTAAGGGCGTGACCTGATATTGATGTCGCATGAACGCTTAAGTTGGGTTTCAATGCATTATCTAAATTCAAATCTTTCAAAATAGCATAATCAATTAACAAAATTGTTGAGCCGCTGTCTATTAAAGCCGCGACTCAATAGCCATTAGAAAATTTCACATGTATATGCGGTTGAGGCCATTTATTATTTGAAGTTGGGTTGCTTATGGCATAAATGGGAAGCCGAGCAGGGCTTTGGCTGCGGCGTAGAGTTATAGTTTCTGAAGGTTCCCGCCAAGATGGCCGGGAGTATCTTGCTACGTACAAAGTCCTTCTATTTTGCCTCTGTTTGTTTAAACCACAAATAGATCCAAGAAAATTAAAAAGTCGGGGGCACAAAGTTCCCATCCAACTACAAGTTATGGCACAACACCCGCAACCCCATTGACACCATAAGCAACACCAACCAAATCTGATTCCTAAGTAGCTTATATATGTGACAATAGCAATAATTAAAATCCAGAATAAAGTACTAGTGACAGAAATGCCAAAACCCTCCGGTTAAGGGGGTTAAAGCATGCCCCATGATTTGAAATAACCCAGATACAGCAGCTTGCATATGAGTGATAGTTAAACCATTTACATCCTTTACACCATCACCAATATCCCTTAAAACTCGACGAAATTGAGCAGGGTCTACGTGTAAAGTAGATGTAAAATTTATGAGTTGTTCCATTTGTTGTTTTATTCTCCAATTTTCTAAAGTTGCTAATTCCAAAGATGTTTGAAAAGGCGAAAAATGTCCATTTTCTTTATGCAAATAAACTGGGTCGAAAATAATAGGAAGTCGTTTGAAATTAGGAATAGTTGCATTAAATTTTTGCTGTATGAGGGGTTTAACATCTATGCTACCTTTTGTACTAACCCATCGTTTCAATAACGCGTCAAAATGTACACCTGGGGAAACCTGATGGCATGGAACCTTGGGGGCATAAGTCACTATGTCTTCAGTACCGGGTAAAACAAAATAGACAGTTTGATTAGCTACTATTGGCAAAAGTGAGTAACATTTATCTCGAATTTTATAATTCCAAAATATAGCATCAGGTTGTATTGGTATACAAGACCAAATCAGGAGTACCTCCCCAACCATAGCAGCGGCTACGTCATTTCTTTGTGTCCAAAGTCGGGCGGCTAGAGTGGCATCTAAACGTAGAAATTGATGAACGATTTGAAGTTCTAAATCAGCTAGGTTACATAATTGCGTCCAAATTTGTGAAAAGCGAACAGTTTCCATTTGATTAATTTGTTGTTCAAGATATTGAATTTTTGCATTAAATTTGGCATAAGTCAAAATTCCTGAAGTCAATTGTAAACTTTGAAGTATTTCAGATGAATTTTTAATTGTTTGACGTTTAAATATTTTGGGAATTGTAGGATAAGCAAGAGCAAAATTAGCAGTATCAAACGTCTGAATTAAGGCTCCCTGGTCAGTATGTACAATAAAATTAGGCAAACAAATATGCTTAGGGTCCGGTAGCTGTTTGAGAGCCGCTAAAAGCTTCCTGCAAGCTTTTGATAGTGTAATAAAAGCCCGACCTTTGAACTTTATAATTTAAACCGTTGGTTATAAAAGGACACGGGGCTTTAATTTGGGTAGATTCCCATATTATTACACTATCGTCTAGCTCACATAATCCCACCTCAGGCTTACAATTAGCTAAGTCACCCAGATTTGAACTTAAGTGTTCACCATCATAAGTTGCTATTTGACCTTTTTGTATTATCGCATTATCTACGCTATTACAAATGTCTACAGCAGTATTGATATTTTATGTTTAAAGTCTGATTAGATCTCCAAATATCAGGTTTGATTTGATAAAGTGTTAAGCCTCGAAACCAATTAGTGCTTATCATCCTTAAACATCTGTGGTGACTTAGCTTATAGGGTTCATTGGATTCTCGAACAATCCCGTGAGACCCTAAAATTCCGGTATTTGTGCAAATAGTATGAGAAAAAGCGGTACATTTAAAAGCTGGAACCAAAAGTGCATCCAAATTAGGAGTCCATAAATTAGCGGTGAAAGTTTTTATATCCTCTTTTAAAATAGGCGGTTTGCAGTTCAGTTTTGTAGGTAAAGAAAAATGAAGTCCTGTTGTGTGTGGTTCGCAAAGCTGGTAAGCCTGGGTGCTCATATTCGGTAATGCGTTATACACAAGGATGGTGGTTAGTAGAAAAGCTGCGAGAATTGTGCCAAAAATGATTTCAATAATTTTGGGCATAAGATAGTCGCAAAGTGTAGAATACGAATTCGAATTTCGTGTTTTAACTTTGGTAAATTTTGAATTTCCAATATCTTGAATGATTGGAAAAATTTCTTGCAAATTCTCATCACTTTCGATTTTAAGGTAATTTTGGTCAGAAAGCAACAATTCTTGCGGTTTTTCAACGCTCTCAATAACACAGATAATGTCATTAACAAAGTTACCCATTTCAGACTCTTCTGGATCCAGGGCCGGGTCTGAACTTCCTTGAACCGCATACATTGGTTCAGACCTGGTATTTCCGGTTGATCGAGTTCCGCCTCGGCAATTTGTAGGCAGAGAACGTTGCATAAATGTTGTTGGCTGCTCTGCCCGCCTGGATTCCATCCTTTGAGGGCCTGTGAACTGCCCAATTCTGTTTGGTGCCCGATGACATTCTTGACCAATATGGCCGAGGAGACCGCAATTGTAGCATCTTACCGAACGTTGTGGTGGGGGCTGCTACCATCCAAATCTTGGTGACATCCCTCGACGGCCAAAATTTTGGCGCTTTTGACGTCCGTTGTTAAAGAATGGCTGTCTAGTGCGCCAGCTTGGTTGCAAAGGCTCCCAGTCGTCCATTTTTTTGTTAGCTGCATAAAGGCTGCTGGTGAGCTGCCTCTCCGCCTCCAAACGTTGTTGGGTCTCTGCTTGCCTAGCCAACATTTTGGCCTCCTGAAATGTTCCAGGCTTCCTATCTGAAACAAATCTCCAAAGATCAGAGTTTAGCCCATCAACAAAAAATCTTCGGGTCAGGGCATCTAAAGTAGGGGCATCAATGTTAGGATAAGCCTGTATGGCTAATTGCTGGAGATCTAGGGCGTAATTGGTCACTTTTTCCCGAGGTCCCTGTTTTCTAGCGTGTAGCTGCAATGCTTTGAGCTCCATATTTTCTTGGGGCACAAAGTGCTGTCTTAAGCGATCTACTAAGTTATTGCAGTTAAGCTGCATTCGTTCAGCATCAAGAATGGACTCATACGCCACCTCCACAAAGTCTCTGAGGTATGTCGGCAGCAGCAGGCGCTTTTTGGC
This sequence comes from Mermis nigrescens, assembly GCA_036768485.1. Lineage (NCBI taxonomy): Eukaryota > Metazoa > Nematoda > Enoplea > Mermithida > Mermithidae > Mermis > Mermis nigrescens. Next base: position 745,173 of record JAVLUZ010000215.1, on the reverse strand, counting down.
GTCATTCCACCATACGTGGGCAGCAAGAAAATTCTGAGGGGGGGGTGCAAGATTTTTTGAAGGTCAGAAAAATGGCCCTAAAAATGGTGGTATGGCGATAAAAACACCATTTTTTGACATTTCTCATCAAGCACTATCCATTGGCATCAAAAAATTGCGAAAAAAACGAAAAAAATTTTCAAAAATTGAATTCTGGGGGGGGGGATTTTGATTTCTGGGGGGGTATTTTGGTTTCTGGGGGGTGCATACCCCCCAAACCCCCCCCACGCCCAGGTGTGCATTCCACCCATTAGCCAGGGCCACCCTCACAAACCGGTCCATCCATCGGTCAAAATTTTCATCCGACCTTCCATGGTAGTACTCCCCAACAGAAACTTGGTTTCCGGTTCCCACAGGGGTGGGGGTGTTAGCTTGAGCTATGGGTTGCAGGTCATACAGTTGCTGCTGTTGCCGATGGGTGTGATTAGTCAGTCTTTCGACCTCAGTTCTCAATCTCTCCAAAGCATTTCCACGAGAAATATTGTTCATATTTTGAATCAGTATTTTCTATATTCCTTTTAAACCCAACAAATGCTATTCTCCAAATGCAAGGGTTTAAATGACAATAATAATTAATCAGTTGGAAACAGAATATAAACTGAAAAAGAAGAAAAATTGATAGGACAAAGAAAAGAAATTATAAAAATGGTGCACAATATGGTGTATAAGTATATGTATCGATATATACACAAAAAAATTTTTGGGTTGCAGAACCGTACCACTATGATAAACGAGCAAAAATAAAACATTTGAGTTTTAAAAATTTTATTAAGAAAAGCGTTATTTGCATCAATAATACGCACCCACCACCATTTAATTTTATTTTGCTACCAATATGGCGGCAATATATAAAAAGGCCGCACTGTTTCTCAAGCTCTCTGGCGTTGCCTACGTTCTCGTCGAGCCACGGTGCGATTCACGAAGCTCAACCCTGGCGGCGGGCCAAGCCCGTACATGGAATGCGGTGGTAGGTATTGAAATCACGTTCCAGGTACGCCAGAAGTACCCCAATCCGTCCACATTGCTCAATACAACTGGGCCCTGGCATCCAAAAGGTCGTATAGGCGGGTGGCCGCTATATACGTGGAAATTTCCGCCTCGGATGCCAGGTTCCAGATATATTGGTCAAGGTTGCGGATGGGGTGCTCGTGGGCCGGCCGACCAATTGATAGCGTTGCGTTGGATATATTGATCAGCAGCATACGACGGAACGCGTTGCCAACTAGCCGTGCGGCCCTGACGCTGTTGAAATCGGTTTCCATACGAACGATGATGAACCGCAAGCCGGCGACAAAGGTCTGTAGGCCTTTGGTTGCCGCTTGTTGGATGCCTCGGTCAAGGCGATGAAGCTGGACGCGCCCCAAAACAACTGGCAAATCTTGAAAATAGTCGTGGACGCATTGAGTGTCTTAGTTGATAAAGAAAATCGCCGAGAAATGATAAAAAGAATTTCAAGTAGAAACGCTGATATGAAAGCGAACCGAACTTTGTTTTCAATAGGTTCAAACTGTTTTTAAATTGGCAAAAGAATTCAGAAATCTACGTTTCAACTCTGTTTATCTATTTTTCAGATCAGAAACGCCCAAATTTTCGAGCCCTTGGGTGCTAAATGCACATATAAACGCATCCTAGTGCGTTTATACAATAGCAAACTACGGCATTGCCCCAATGCTGCATCAACAGTATCGGTTTGAAAAACGAAAAGCAGCGCAGTTTTAATTAGACGACCGAATATTCTGCGGCTTTTAATTGGAGCATTAAAATTCCAACAATCAAAATTTATCGAGATATATCTCATTCTTATCACAAAAACCCTAAGGGGCCCTGGATTTTGTGATTTCTACCAATATGCTCCAAAAGAAAAAAACTACTTACACCTGAGCAGCTCTACGTATGCATACAATTTTTCTCAAAATATTCGCTCCAAGGGGTTCCATCATAGTTGCTTTTACCGACTTTACAAAAAAACAATTCACTGGAGCAAAATAATTCAACATATATGAAAGACTGGTCTCCACAAAAACACTAATCAACAGAGTAGTTTGAATTCTTTTCTGAACTAGTTACAGATAATGCCGATTAAAAATCTAACTATGCACGTTTTTGAGCGTTATCACTGAAAGTCCTCGAAAGATCGGAAATTTATTGACCTATTTTCCCCTCAAAACAACTGGTAGGAAACTTCTCAATGCGTAACCACTGGTTTTGCTCGGCGGTTTGCTCGTGGGCTTCTCGCTACTGCAACCCAAATACACCATATGAACAAAATAAATTAAAAGTGCACCAAAACTTTGACCTCAGGCTCTTAGCGAAAGCAAAAGTAACATAGGTACAGCATATAGAGAGCATGCATAGCTATGACAAGCATATAAGCACTATATTTTTTTAAAATTATTTAATGATTTTGTCAATGTTCATGGAAAATCGAAATAGATAGGTTGACATTATTATTAGTGTAGCAACAAAGAAAGGTTGCAGTGTCCGGAAAATCAATCGTTGAATAGGGTAAATAAATGTGAAGCATTAGGTCGCTTTCTATAATCAGCAAGGACTACGTATATTTCCGAATTTCGAAATTAACTATTTTGTAGAGGTAAAATAAATTTGGTTATATACAACAATATACACTAAACCTCTTTTCTCAAAAAGGACCGGATATAATGGTTCAGTCACTGCGTCATCAATAATACTTGCAAGAGGTTTCAATCAGTAAAATTAGCGATATTAAAGCTAATAAGTATAATTAGATACGTCGGACCACTTAGGTCAAAAGTTGGACCACACAGGTCTAAAGTCGGGTTTGTCGGTGTAAGATTTTAAATATAACAGACGCAGGACAGTATATTCGGCCGTCGACCCATCTCTATATAAAACAATGATTAGGGGGAACGTGGGATGTGCACTTCCCAGATTGCCCCCAAATATAGCCGGGCGAGCTATATACCAAAATTTAATGTTGGAGAATGAGCTCTAACTAAGTGTGTATCAGGTACTTATACATTGAAGACTAACACGTGACTTTCACTTAACATGATAAACTAGTTTCTACATATTAATACTTAGATAACTAATTAAAGTATAATCTACAAGTTTCAACTTTTTATCACTTGAACACCTGCGAATTGTTACACTATCATTCACAGACCCCTCCTGTGCTGTACTTTTATCTTGCTATCGGTACAAATATTTATCAGAAACCCACTTTAAAAAAAAAATGCAGTATGTAAGCTAAACAACAATAAATTTGAAATAAAATAATACAAAAAATAACATGTAGAAATGCTAAGACAATGATGATGGTTGTGTATTTTGTGGTGACCAGAGTTATAGTAGCAATTGTTGTAAATTGGGCAGGAGGCAGAATTGTGATGATGACTATTGAAAATTGGATAGTGGTGAAATTGGCCGTGGTAGAAGCACTGAAAATAAAATTTTATCCATTTTTTCCATATGTGCAAATTCTTACACTTGAAGACATGTTGTAGAAATTGAAATATTGGGTAGAGAGCATCAGGTTGTATCCAAAGAGGCTAGTTTGAGGAAGAAGTTGGCTGGTTTGGTAAGTAATGGATCGGAATAATTGCAGATGGGCGGTGTGTAGGCTATCTGGGTAAATATGCATTCAAAACCTTGAATTACATTTATCCAGAATTCAGATATTTTTCGAGAATCGTAAAAATTTTTACTGGCCCACCGTCGTTGATCATCAGCCAATCTAATGAGGTCGTACAACTAACAAATTTTTGGGCCACATCACATGAGCAAAAATTGCAGAAATTGCATAAATCTGCTGAAAAAATGTAGAAAATAATGAAAAATTTAAGAAAAGCCATTTTTGCTGTGATGTATTTCAGACTTATAAAATGTATACCCATGCTTCCTTTTCCCACAATTTCCTTCTATTCAAATTATATGATTGACCACAGGAATGTGTGGCTATCACTCAAAATAGACAGCATTGTGTCATCAATATAAATATTATTGCAATGAAAGCAAAAAGTTATGCAAAGAAACAATAAAGAAACCCTCACCTTTAAAATATGTAAGCAAATAATAATAATAATAATAATAATAATAATAATACATAGAAAATAAAAATATATGAATCTTGAATAATTTACAAAGCACTTTTTTCCTTTTTTTCATTCAATCATAAAGACACAATCATAATTAATGTTGGAGCAGAGTAACATGTACAACACGGACAGATAGATAGGTATAAAATATCAGGATACAATTCCCACAGAGTGTAGGTTCTTCTAGGTAAGGCCACCCCTTTTTACAATGACTCTGATCCTAGAACTAAACTCTTATAGGTAAACAAAATCAATCCATAATTTGAATATTTCAAATCCTTTACCAAATAATAGTCAGTGAATAGAATAAATAGATAGCTAAATCCCATATTTCATATCCATCGTCTAATTTACCTAGAATTTAATTTATTTAAATTACAACATGAATACAAAACAAAGCATTAACAATAGAACAGAACTTGAGGGTACAAAGTAACAATTTTGTGTTCCTCCTATATATGCTTTTGTAATGATACGTAAACCCGTGCAATACATATTTTGCGCTCCAACCAATTTTTGTTTGAAATCTTAAACCCATATTCAAATATTGCCTTCATCCCATGACTGACCGTACTCAGGAGTTGTATGAAGCAAGTCTTTGACTTTAGGCTCGAATATTGTGAATAAATAAGGGTTGTTGTGAGCAAATTTTTTATTTTCAAAAAAATCAAAGTGTTTTTAAAATGATCATGGGAGTAATCAAGATTAACGTACAATTTTCTGTCCCTCCAATATGTGTATATGCCACAGATATGAGTCATAACAATCGAGTAAATGGGAACTAACAAGCTAAACATCAGCTGGGAGTATACTTAGGCACGATTCATACAGTAAGTATTATGTGTAATTTGTTTCGGTACAATCTGTTTTGGGACAACAGGGCGCATGTGAAAATTAAAACAAATATCACCCTCATGCAAAAAATAATAATATCTGTAACACTTTATGCTAAAATAGCATAAACAAGTTCCAGCCTATTTCAAACAAAAATTATGTTTCTAGCCTAATTATATGTAGCCTAATTATCACACCTTTTTTCTCATTTTTTTGCTCTGACCAACTATAGTGTGCATTGCACAACTCCATAATTTTAGACCCTAAAGTGAAGGTAGACTTAGCAAGGTACATATTCACATCAAAACACTTAAAGCAGCATCATGACCTATAGATAAGCCTACATTGATAAGCTAAATTTATTTTGGACGGACCAAACCAAGTGCCCCCAGATAGGGTATTTGTAACAGTCATTAATTTGGTACAAGTTGTACCAAAACAATTAAAAAGTATAATTACAGTAACCTTTTACCAAAATTTCTCATTTGTCATTCCCACCATGCCTCCCCTCATCAAAATAGAGATGGAGCTCATCAAAAGACACTGTAATTTTCACAAACCAGCCTTCATGATTAAATGAAAAAGCCTTTACAAAACAATGCAAGCATAAAATTGAACAAGTATTTATTTTATAGTAGATATTCCATGAATTCAAGAGGATTAAAAAATTGGCGCCAAGGCACAGTGTGGCAATGTTCCACTGCCAGCATCTAAAAACGCGGATGAGGCAGATACAGGCAATGGATATTGCTCCAAAAGAGGCAGTTGTCAATATAGACAGTCAACTTCTCCATGTCGCAATTTTGTATAATGTGACCAAAAATTCGTGAGATTTTACACGGCAAATTACTATGCCTTAAAGCAAAAATTATGTTTGAGAGTAGAAAAGCAAAGGCTTATGAAGGATTACAAGCATAGGTTATCATCTGATGAATTGTGAAAAGCTGCAAAGCTCTATGTGAATTTCATAAAAATGAATAAATGGAATATAAAAAGATAGGTAAAGAGTATTTGCTGCATGATTTATGCAGATAAGTATATTTTGATGCTTAGGAACATATAATGCATACCAACGTAGTGAACAAAATTGGGTGTTATCCACTTGAGCAGAGGGACCGATTTGGTATCCCATAAATTCACATTTACTATCACTTCTTCAAAATTCCTATTTTCGCTACTGTATGTCCTGCGTTAATTTATGACAGTCACAAATGGATAACTGGTATCGTACTCGAATTTTAAGCACTTAAATTTTCTTGAATTTGATAAAATAATTGCCTCATTCCAGCTTTTACACATGCACCGTAGGGCTGCGCCTTCCAAAATATCTATTTCTTCTAATATTTTTGACAATATTTCATTCTTTACAAAATGGTGTAAACATAAAATCTCCAATTCTGGTAAGTCGTTTGTAAAGTTTTACAAGTCTGGCACCTGTAAATTGCAGCTGTTTTTCAAAATTATTGATCGTGCATTGAGTGGTAATTGAATACAATTGCTTAAATCATGACAAATAGCCACAGATTCATTTAAAATGCATCCTTGAGCTTCTACAGTACTTAAAATTAAAAATAGGAAAAGCATGTTCATAGTCTTTTTCATTATTATTTGAATATGCATATTATTTGAATATATTTGTAATGCATATAATTTAGTTGTATTTATATATGCACATAAAACTTGTTCTGGAACTATGTCATATTGCGTCAGCGCACACAGTATGGGCAAGTCTAGACACGCAGCACAGATTGGCGCAGTGCCAAGTCACACAATAGCGGGCAAGTTCGAACACATTAAGCTGGCAGCACGTGGCTGGCAGAACTTTAGTGCATGTGCCTAGGTGGCACCGTTCAGAGCGCCACGCAATGCTACTAAGCAGGGAATGGGTTAGCCGACCAAAGGAGAATGGGTTAACCGGCCAAAGGGGAAACGGGTCAGCTGGTCAAGGGATCAACCCGCATCATCCCGAGCACCCGCGTCATCCCGAGCACCATAGGTACCTGTTGTCCTGGGGGTCCCTGTTCTTTCAATAAATAAATCTAAGAATCAACCAGCCATGGAATCGCGTTCTCCATAGTTATATAACAGTTTTCTAGAGCCACTAAAATTAATCTAGGAATGTCGTGTACTCCAACTGTGCAACAATTTGGTCATGGAATGATTAACCAGGCGCCCCAGGCAGCCGCTATGCGGAGCAGGGGTGGACCCGTCCATGCTCGTACGCTTCAGTGAGCGGAGCAGAGGGGAGTTAGAGCCGTCCAAACATCTTATTCAACTTGTATGCATTGTTTATCAAACTTCAATTTTTCAGGGTCAAAGCCTAAAAGACAACTGTGATCAATGTACCTATATGCGTTTGTGTACAAATCTTTTTGTATATTTTATTGTCTAATCCTACAATAAAAATTGCATAAACAAAAATAAGCTACGTATATCTACTACGCACAATCACAGTTTAATAGTAATTGTGATCGTCTTCCGGATGATACACGTGAAACAGCGAATCTGCCGGGTAAGGATCAATACAGCCATTATATAAGAAGGGCTGCGTTGGATATATATGCAGCTCGGGTTCCTCCGTAGGTACTAAGCCCTCTGGCTGCTGACTCGTCAAACCAGCATCTATCACTGAAGCTGTTAAATTATTGATTAAAATAACACAACAATAAGAATAAATGAAAGTGAATTACTATGTGTTTCTTCATCATTCTCCCCCAAAGTTATCTTCTTTTACGGCGGCAGCCCATCGCCTAAAACGCAAAGATAATTAAAATGCAATTGTTACACAATAAAAACGGTCTTACTTTGCATTTTACTAATTGCCGTGGCAATGTCTTCCCTTGCATCAAACCAATTGCAAAAGAGCGTCCTTGACAATTTAACCTGCTGTTTTTTCTTATCGTTTTTAATCAGTAATAATCTTTCATTTGATGATTCATCTGTCTCAATGGATGCATACGTGTTGTTAGACAAATGCAAAAAAAAGGTTTTAATTAGTTAAAAACTAGTTTATAAAATAGTCGTCATTGGGGCTGCTTAATTTGCATGAAGGAACCAAAAGTTGAGGGTATTATATAAGTTTAGACGCCGTTACCCAAAAATGCGCAAAAATTTGGATTGAGCGAGCAAATTTATATCAGGTATCGCTAAGGTCATTGTAAATTGCATAAAAATAGCCAGGAAGAGGGTCAAAAAGTAGCACAGCATATAAGCATTTATTTGTAATAAATCGTGTTAAAAACGAATTTTGTTAAATTAAGATTTTGAAGAATAATATCCCCATGTGTGATCATACGCGTACTTGCACAGTATAAACTAATATAAACGTTAAAATTGTATTAAAAATAGTGTGTTAATAAATAGTTTGTTGGTTAAATTAAAACATTTGAAGGAATATATTATTATAGCCCCCAACAGGCCCCGTGCATGTTTGTTCATACCGAGTATAAAAACATGCAAATAGTATGTATAAAGTATTCAAAATTAATTACCAATCAAACGTATGGTTGGTCGGGAGGAAACGTCCAACCAAAGCGCAGGGCTTCAATGGCTGACATAGATGACCAAGCTTGCCTCCCAGTTTTGTTTAACATTAGCCCGACGAGCGTTGAAAATTCTGTTGGCAGGGTTTCTTCATTGTCGTGTAATACCGACCAAAAAAATTGTTAAAATATTCAGTAAATAAATAGTACAAGGCAGTGTCCATTGAATGCGCAATTTGTTGCATGGCGTACGTGGAAGTTTGTTGGAAGAAATGAGTACAGTAAAAACCTTTGGCTGCATTTGATAAAAAAGAGTCTGTTGCTTTGCACAGCCTTATTTGTGTGAAGAAAAGCTCCAAATTATGGAAGATAGCATCGTTGTTCATTGTAAAAATCTGAAATATAAACAAGAAAATATTATATTGAAAACCTCACCCTCCTACTGCTTAATTCCCCGCACCACCCAAATCAGCCGATTTGCCAAACAATAATTGGCAAAATAGAGTGCACTATTCCATTTTCGCTATTCCGGACAATAATTTTTATTGGGCAACAATGGCGGGAGCATAAAGCAATTAATTAACGACAAAAGCATTTTCAAATTGTGAAATTGTGCACTTTAAAAAATATTTTAAGTGGATGAAAGCATCACAAAATTGTCCCCAACAGGCCCTGTGCATGTTTGTTCATATGTAAAAGCAATACCGAGTATAAAAACATGCAAATAGTTGTATAAAGTATTCAAAATTAATTACCGTTTAAACGTATGGAAATGCCCACCCAAGGCGTAATGCCTCTGTTGGTGTTATAGTTTCCCACATCTGCCTACCCTCTTTGCTCAGCATAAGTTCGACTAAAGTGGCGAATTCACTTGACACCATGCTTTCGTCCATGTACAAGACACCCCAAAAAAGTCGTCAAAAAATTCTGTAAATAGGTGGTATAAATTGGTTTCCATATGGTGGGCAACATGTTGGAGGGCAAAGAGGGAAAATTGCTGAAAAAAATGGTTGGTGTAGTAGTATTTTGTGTCCTGCGTTAGTTCTGGATTTGTTTGTTTGCAAAGCCGGAGTTGAGTAAAAAAAATTTTTAATTTTTCGAATACCGTAGTCATTTTGGCGGCGCTTTGTCCAAAAAACCTTAAAAAACATGAAAATATTATTAAAATATAAACTATTCCACATTGTATTTCTCCCGCACTACCCAAACCAGCCAATTTGTTGAATGATAACCGGCAAAATAGAGTGCTCTACTCCGTTTTCGAACGAACTTAAAAAATATTTTTATCTAATTTATTCTATATTAAGTAGATAAAAGCATTTTCAAATTGTGAAATTGTGCATACTTGAAAAAATATTTTAAGTGGATGAAAGCATCACAAAATTGTTGATGCAAGCATGAAAGCTTTTTTAAAAAGATATTTCAAGTGGATGAAAGCAAGAAATTGTCAAATTTCCAACAATATCGCGTCATCAAAAATAACTGAAAAATTACTATTGGAACAAAACGTAATTTATGCGTGCCTAAAAGCAAATATGGCTTTAGGATATTTTTTAAAAATTGTAGAGTAGTTTCTTTAAAAGTTGTCATCCAACAATATTGCGTCATCAAAAATAACTGAAAAATTACTATTGGAACAAAACGTAATTTATGCGTGCCTAAAAGCAAATATGGCTTTAGGATATTTTTTAAAAATTGTAGAGTAGTTTCCTTAAAAGTTGTCAAATATCCGAAAAATTACTATTGCATAACAAAGTAATTTAGACGTGCATAGAAGCAAATATGCCCTCAAGGGTTACTGTACATTAGTTCCTATTAAAAGTTGGTTACACGTGATACTGTAAATGAAAACGCGTATACCGTAGATATATCATAACTATGATTTAACGGAGTAATGTTTTATTGCAAATTCTAATTTTGCAAAAGAAAAATACCTACTCAATGTTTAAAATGAACGAATAAATAGGAAAAGCTATGAAATGCTATCAAAAGCTAAATTTCTATGCTATGGAGTTCAAAATAGATAAATATTTGCAGTGTTTTCAAAGCCATTCAATCAAGCCTCTTTAGATGTCGATGGCAAATCGTAATCTTCCTCTTTTTCGGCTTTTTCTCTTCAAATACAGCCAGTACTTGTTCCTCGCCTATTAAAGTAGGTTGGCATTGAGCCCATAAAATATCCAGTTTTAAAAAATATAAATAGGAGAGGTACATATGCGCGTTCAAAACATTTTGGCTAATTTAGAGTCGGGCAAAGAATGATAAGTTTTTGATATTTTTATGTTGGAGAATAAATAGCAGTTAGCGCTATACACATTGTAAAACGAGAGTTCCTTGAATAATTTAAATAATAAATATTTTCTAACTTTGTTTAACTGAGTTTAGTGTAATAATTGTAAAAGCCCATAGGGAAGGTATTTAAATGCGCAAATAATAATATGTAAGTAACAATATTTTTACATAACTTTGTGCAAAAATTAAAACTATATTTTCGATTATAGGCCAATAGACTATGATTATAGCATTGATTGTAATACGTCAGCTTGAAATCAAAAAATTCATAAAATTCATGCAAGAATTCATGTGAAACAGACTATAGACATTGAGTTGCGATCATTACTTTTTGTATTTTCCATATTGTCCAATTTGTTCACTTGCATTGCCACCCACTTTCTCTTCAACTTCTCTAGCTCCTTCTTTTCAGTGCAACTGTCTAAATAGCGGTTCATGGTTAGAAAGAAGATAATAATTTTCAATTAACGAAATTAAGGTAAAATAACGATAATTTTCAGAATGAGCAAGCCTAGTGATTGAAAAAATGTTTTGATTTTTAAAAATAAGATATAAGTACATTTTACGCTCTCGATACCCGCACAAATTTCGTTCAGTTGTTCTTCCCAAGATTCGAATTGTGAGGGTGTCAAAAAAATTTCCTGTATCGCATTTTTGAAGCGCACCACCATTTGCCCATTTAACAACTTTGCAACTCTAACCGTTGTTCCCTTGCCCAATTCTAACTCCTTTTCGTTTTTTGAAGCAAGGGTAACACTGATCTCATCCTTGAGTGCGTACAGCTGAGTATACTTCGAGTAGGTATTTTTCTTTTGCAAAATTAGAATTTGCAATAAAACATTACTCCGTTAAATCATAGTTATGATATATCTACGGTATAGGCGTTTTCATTTACAGTATCACGTGTAACCAACTTTTAATAGGAACTAATGTACAGTAACCCTTGAGGGCATATTTGCTTCTATGCACATCTAAATTACTTTGTTATGCAATAGTAATTTTTCGGATATTTGACAACTTTTAAGGAAACTACTCTACAATTTTTAAAAAATATCCTAAAGCCATATTTGCTTTTAGGCACGCATAAATTACGTTTTGTTCCAATAGTAATTTTTCAGTTATTTTTGATGACGCAATATTGTTGGATGACAACTTTTAAAGAAACTACTCTACGATTTTTAAAAAATATCCTAAAGCCATATTTGCTTTTAGGCACGCATAAATTACATTTTGTTCCAATAGTAATTTTTCAGTTATTTTTGATGACGCCATATTGTTGAAAATTTGACAATTTCTTGCTTTCATCCACTTGAAATATCTTTTTAAAAAAGCTTTCATGCTTGCGTCAACAATTTTGTGATGCTTTCATCCACTTAAAATATTTTTTCAAGTATGCACAATTTCACGATTTGAAAATGCTTTTATCTACTTAATATAGAATAAATTAGATAAAAATATTTTTTAAGTTTGTTCGAAAACAGAGTAGAGCACTCTATTTCGCCGGTTATCATTCAACAAATTGGCTGGTTTGGGTAGTGCGGGAGGAATACAATGTGGAATAGTTTATATTTTAATAATATTTTCATGTTTTTTAAGGTTTTTTGGACAAAGCGCCGCCAAAATGACTACGGTATTCGAAAAATTAAAAATTTTTTTTACTCAACTCCGGCTTTGCAAACAAACAAATCCACAACTAACGCAGGACGCAAAATACTACTACACCAACCATTTTTTTCAGCAATTTTCCCTCTTTGCCCTCCAACATGTTGCCCACCATATGGAAACCAATTTATACCACCTATTTACAGAATTTTTTGACGACTTTTTTGGGATGTCTTGTACGTGGACGAAAGCATGCTGTCAAGTGAATTCGCCACTTTAGTCGAACTTATGCTGAGCAAAGAGGGTAGGCAGACGTGGGAAACTATAACACCAACAGAGGCATTACGCCTTGGGTGGGCATTTCCATATGTTTAAACGGTAATTAATTTTGAATACTCTATACAACTATTTGCATGTTTTTATACTCGGTATTGCTTTTACATATGAACAAACATGCACAGGGCCTGTTGGGGACAATTTTGTGATGCTTTCATCCACTTAAAATATTTTTTAAAGTGCACAATTTCACGATTTGAAAATGCTTTTGTCGTTAATTAATTGCTTTATGCTCCCGCCATTGTCGCCCAATAAAAATTATTGTCCGGAATAGCGAAAAATGGAATAGTGCACTCTATTTTGCCGATTATTGTTTGGCAAATTGGCTGATTTGGGTGGTGCGGGGAATTAAGCAGTAGGAGGGTGAGGTTTTCAATATAATATTTTCTTGTTTATATTTCAGATTTTTACAATGAACAATGACGCTATCTTCCATAATTTGGAGCTTTTTTTCACACAAATAAGGCTGTGCAAAGCAACAGACTCTTTTTTATCAAATGCAGCCAAAGGTTTTTACTGTACTCATTTCTTCCAACAAACTTCCATGTACGCCATGCAACAAATTGCGCATTCAATGGACTCTGCCTTGTACTATTTATTTACTGAATATTTTAACAATTTTTTTGGTCGGTATTACACAACAATGAAGAAACCCTGCCAACAGAATTTTCAACACTCGTCGAGCTAATGTTAAACAAAACTGGGAGGCAAGCTTGGTCGTCTATGTCAGCCATTGAAGCCCTGCGCTTTGGTTGGGCGTTACCTCCCGACCAACCATACGTTTGATTGGTAATTAATTTTGAATACTTTATACATACAATTTGCATGTTTTAATACTCGGTATGAACAAACATGCACGGGGCCTGTTGGGGGCTATAATAATATATTCCTTCAAATGTTTTAATTTAACCAACAAACTATTTATTAACACACTATTTTTAATACAATTTTAGCATTTATATTAGTTTATACTGTGCAAGTACGCATATGATCACACATGGGGATATTATTCTTCAAAATCTTAATTTAACAAAATTCGTTTTTAACACGGTTTATTACAAATAAATGCTTATATGCTGTGCTACTTTTTGACCCTGTTCCTGGCTATTTTTATGCAATTGACAATGACCTTAGCGATACCTGATATAAATTTGCTTGCTCAATCCAAATTTTTGCGCATTTTTGCGTAATGGCTTCTAAACTTAAATAATACCCTCAACTTTCGGTTCCTTCATGCAAATTAAGCAGCCCCAATGACGACTATTTCATAAACTACTTTTTAACTAATTAAAACCTTTTTTCGCATTTGTCCAACAACACGTATGCATCCATTGAGATAGATGAATCATCGAATGAAAGATTATTACTGATTAAAAACGATAAGAAAAAACAGCAGGTTAAATTGTCAAGGACGCCCTTTCGCAATTGGTTCGATGCAAGGGAAGACATTGCCGCGGCAATTAGTAAAATGCAAAGTAAGACCGTTTTTATTGTGTTACAATTGCATTTTCATTATCTTTGCGTTTTAGGCAATGGGCTGCTGCCGGAAAAGAAGATAACTTTGGGGGAGAATGATGAAGAAACACATAGTAATTCACTTTCATTTATTCTTATCGTTGTGTTATTTTAATCAATAATTTAAAAGCTTCGGTGATAGATGCTGATTTGACGAGTCAGCAGCCAGAGGGCTTAGTACCTACGGAGGAACCGGAGCTGCATATATATCCAACGCAGCCCTTCTTATATAACGGCTGTATTGATCCTTACCCGGCAGATTCGCTGTTTCACGTGTATCATCCGGAAGACGATCACAATTACTATTAAACTGTGATTGTGCGTAGTAGATATACGTAGCTTATTTTTGTTTATGCAATTTTTATTGTAGGATTAGACAATAAAATATACAAAAAGATTTGTACACAAACGCATATAGGTACATTGATCACAGTTGTCTTTTAGGCTTTGACCCTGAAAAATTGAAGTTTGATAAACAATGCATACAAGTTGAATAAGATGTTTGGACGGCTCTAACTCCCCTCTGCTCCGCTCACTGAAGCGTACGAGCATGGACGGGTCCACCCCTGCTCCGCATAGCGGCTGCCTGGGACGCCTGGTTAATCATTCCATGACCGAATTGTTGCACAGTTGGAGTACACGACATTCCTAGATTAATTTTAGTGGCTCTAAAAAACTGTTATATAACTATGGAGAACGCGATTCCATGGCTGGTTGATTCTTAGATTTATTTATTGAAAAAACAGGGACCCCCAGGACAACAGGTACCTATGGTGCTTGGGATGACGCGGGTGCTCGGGATGACGCGGGTTGACCCCTTGACCAGCTGACCCGTTTCCCTTTGGCCGGTTAACCCATTCCCCTCTGGCCGGCTAACCCATTCCCCGCTTAGTAGCATTGCGTGGCGCTCTGAACGGTGCCACCTAGGCACATGCACTAAAGTGCAATCGCCTGGGGCGCCGTCCAGAGCGCCACGTATTACTACTGAAGTTTCTCATCGAGCACTATCAAATGGCATCAAAAAATTGCCGAAAAAACACAAAAAATTTTCAAAATTTGAATTCTAAGGGGGAGGGTATTTTGATTTCTGGGGGGGGGTATTTCAACTTCTGGGGGCTGCATACCTCTCCCCAAACCACTCCCCATGCCCATGTGTGGAACTGACTACGTTGCAAAGAAGAATTATTGTTGCAGTACAGCACAAAAGAAGAAGTGAAGTGTCAAAGAATTGTGGCAGAAAATGCACTGATTCAGAGCAGATTACCACCACGCCTAGGCGTGGGGGTTTGGGGGAGTATGCAACCTCCCAGAAACCAAAATACCCCTCCCCCCAGAAATCAAAATACTTCTCAGAATTCAATTTTTGAAATTTTTTTGTTTTTTTCGCAATTTTTTGATGCCAATTGATAGTGCTTGGTGAGAAACGTCAAAAAATTGTGTTTTTTCGCCATACCACCATTTTTAAGGCCATTTTTGGACCTTCAAAAAATCTTGCAGCCCCCCTAGAATTTTCTTGCTGCCCATGTATGCTTACCACTCTTTTTGCCTCTGAACAATGAAAAAAAGTGCGTCTGTGAAAATATCTTTAAGAAGACTCTGTCAGTCTCTTACAAGCCAATTCACAATACTCATAAAAAGAAGTCAGCTGCCAACCAATTTGAAGGGAGAGATGACCAGCCAATAAGTTGAAAGAAGGATTGGGCAGATTAAAGATCACATTGAAAGCTTCCCTTGTGTTGAATCAAATTACTAAAGGTAGGATTCAAAGAAGAAGTACTCAGATGCGAGCCTTAACATCCAAAAAATGTACGAGTTGTACTTTTCAATCGCCAAAAGTACTGGTACTCGTGTTGCTAGTTTCCAAAAGTACCAACAAGTTTTTTGCTCAGCATACAATTTGGCCTTTTTTAACCCACGAAAGGGCCAGTGTGGAAAATGCTCAGCCCAGCATTCACCAGTATGGTTTAAGATAACAAGACTTATGCAGAGATGAAGCTCAATTATGAAGCGCATTTGATCAGGAAAGAATCTTGCAGAAATGCAATGAAACTTGACATTGAAAGTTGCACTTCTAATTCAAGCATAGTGGTAGCCACCACACCTGGGCGTGGGGGTTTGGGGGTATGCACACCCCAGAAACCAAAATATCTCCTACCCACCAGAAATCAAAATACCCCGCAGAATTCAATTTTTGAAATTTTTTTTTTCGTTTTTTTCGCAATTTTTTGATGCCAAAGGATAGTACTAGATGAGAAACGTCGAAATTTGGTGTTTTTATCGCCATATTACAAGGCCATTTTTTGACCTTCAAAAAATCTTGCACTCCCCCCAGAATTTTCTTGCTGCCCACGTATGGTAGCCACCATGGACCTGCAATCTGTTCTTCAGATTCCTCAGAGTGAAGAAAGTGCCTTTTACTACAAGAGGAAGCTATGTGTGTACAACATCACGTTCTTTTGCAAAATGACTAAGGAAGCTATTTGTTTTGTCTGGCCCAAAACTGCAAGCAAACAAGGAAGTTGTGAGAATGGTACTGGTCTATATCTTTTCATTCAAGAGATGATAGAGCAGGGAAAGACAAAGATAAAGCTGTGGAGTGATTGTTGTGGTGGGCAGAATTGCAACAAGTTTGTTTCTGCATTACTGTGCTGGGTTGCTGGTAATCTGCCAATTGAGTTTGTGGAGCAGAATTTTCTTGAAAGTGGCCATACCCAAATGTCAGTAGACAGCATGCACTCGGCAATCAAAACTGCCTCAAAAAACTTATCAGTTTTTTCTGTCAATGAATGGTGCAGCATAATGAAGCAGGTTTGGCGCAAAAACCCTACACAGTAGTGCGTCTTGATCATGACAGCTTTTTCGATCTAAAAGAATTAAGCAAGAGCACAGTAAATTCTTTGAAAGTGGATTCCAACAATGATAAAATTAAGTGACTTGAAATTAAGCAAGTTTGCTACAAAAAGCAGGATCCTGTGCTCATCAAATTCAAGCTTAATCACGGCAATGCTGTGAGCGAGGTAATCATTTTAAGTGTACCACAATGATTTTTATGTTTACCAAGAGAACCAGAAGGAATTAGATTTTAACACATTACTCATTGAAAATAAGCATGGAATTATTTAGGTATTTGCACTGATTTGGTTTGTGTTTGTTTGTGGTTTGGCGCGTTTTGGCGATTTTCCAATTTGGCTAACTCCATTGGCCATAAAAAAACAAATTATTTAGCCAAATGAGGATTAAGCATTCAAAAACTCTTTTTC
Source organism: Mermis nigrescens (assembly GCA_036768485.1). NCBI lineage: Eukaryota > Metazoa > Nematoda > Enoplea > Mermithida > Mermithidae > Mermis > Mermis nigrescens. The sequence goes on along the minus strand of JAVLUZ010000215.1, from coordinate 727,737 downwards.
TGCAATTTCTAAAGAGTTCAAAAAATTGAATAATTTGCAATGTACTGTGTACAAGTATCTCAGGAGCTGCCAAATTGGAAAAAATTTAATGGGAATTAGTAGAATAAAGAGCAAGCTATGAAAAAATGGAATATCCTGAAAAATCTAAATTATCATTCAAGAGCTAATTAATTTTCTTTTCAATGAATGCATGCTCAGTTCAAAATGTTCAATCTTCTTTCAGCCGCAATTTAGAACCTGATGAATTTTCAAGGAATAGTGAAAACAGCATTTTTCATCAGCATGAGGAAATAACAACAATAATTCAATTAATTTGTCATTTTCAGGAAATTTCTGCGGCTTGTAAAGTGAGAGGCTGCCCGTGTACAAACTTTTCACTGCCAAAGCTTTGCAATTCCGCTTTACCCATTTCAAAAGCCAAAAGAAATGATCTGGTAGCGCTTTGTGCTTCTAATTTGGTGCCTGAAGAATATCATCATTGGTTTAAGTGATAAAATAGAAACTTCATATGCTATTTTAACTTTAAATTTGATTTGTGCATTTTCTCTAGGGTCTTACCAGCTTGCGAATCACTCGATCTAGATTTCGATGAAGAGTTTGTTGAGTGACGACAACCTGTTATTACTGCTTTAAAGAGTCAAACCTTGCTCACTTTTAATCTTCTCCAAATAAAGCTTTAAACTTGTAAACTGCTGCAGTGATCATTACTATAGTTTGATATTCACCTTATATGTTCCTTTGCAGAAGCATAAACTTTGCCATGGCAAAAGGTGATACATCCAATTAATTAGCATATTCTTCAAACAACATGGGCCTGATAAATCATTCTAACTTTATTTATTTCAACAGTTCATGCATAGTATCTTAACAGAAAACTAGAATAGGTAGGTCATTTTCTGATTTTTTCCTGGCAATTTTGACTTTGATTGCAATTTTCTCAAAAGTGCTAAAAATGGATCTATCACCTTTTGGCATGGCGCCCACAAAATGATAATATAAATTTGCAAACGCCCAATCAACATCCCATCATGTTTTTGGACAAGGAATCTAATAATTTGCAGTGTGCATGTTTGCATCACTTGTGTTGCCAAATTTTAAGAACATGCTCTTTCAAGAACATTCTGGGGGTTGCAGCCTTTTTATGGAGGTCTGCAGCACACATGGGCGTGGGGGTTGGGGTGTGCACCCCTCCCCAGATGGCAGGAATCCCCCAGTAATCAAAATACCCCCCAGAATTTAATTGTTGAAATATTTTTTGTTTTTTTCTGCAATTTTTTGATGCCAATGGATAGTGTTCGACAAAAACGTAAAAAAATGTTGCTTTTTTGCTATACCACCATTTTTAAGACCATTTTCTGACCTTTGAAAAATCTTGGATCCACCCACCAGAATTTTGGTTCTGCTCACCTATGGAATGCAGTCATTCTGTGGGGGGTCCACCCACAAGAACACGTGTGGTCCAGACCCCCACGCCCATGTGTGGTCTTAGCGTGAACAATTACCCAAATGTATAAAGTTGTTACCAGAAAAACGGATTGATGTATTGACTCAAAATTCTTTCATGATAATTTTGAAGTTTTTCCACATTTCATTAAAATGTAAATATGTTACTCAAACAGCACATGTTTATATTTTTTTCCTCAAAATTTCGACGATTAGACTTAATAAGGTGCTGAAGTGTAAATGACAACCAACTAACCAATTTATAACAAAGAATTTTAATCATAGGTATCATGGCCATCCTTTTTTCTTATATGTTTATCCCAGCAAGTGCGAACTTTGTACCCCCCCTCACAGCAACAATGGCACACATCTTGGAGGATCGGTTTTTTTTAAAGTAGATAATAAGAAAACTTAAATACCCTTTTTTTGTTTACACTCAATACTGAGCTAGTTGTGAGTGTGTAAAGTTTACATCAAAAATTCAAATAATCTGCAGAGAGCCATTTTTTTAAATGTTTTTCCTAATTAGTAGTTTACAAATCTAGACTTAAAATTTCTTTACACTCATTATTTGTTGCACAGGAGTGTAAATTAGACGGTTTTTACTGTTTTCATGTGCACAAGCATATCTAACTCAGTTTCACATTCTATGCAGTCTGATTGGTTTCAAAAGGTAGACGGTTTTAAAATCTAGGGTTGACTTTTTTATTTATTTTCTAAAGTAATATTTTTGAAATTGGAGGTGGTTTATTTTAAAGAGTTTGAGACAAAAAATATTTTTTCCCTGCTATATTCTCCACTTAATAGACTCAGATTTTTCTTGAGGTTTTTTACTCGTCTTTAATAAAAAATTATTTTTATTATTATAAATGCACTATTCTTAAACTTCAGTAGAATGATGAATATTTTCCAATATAGTATAATAAAGCTGAAATATTGGCTGCGAGTTGAGTTGGTGCAATGGCTGACGTATCCATTCTCACATGTGGATTTCAAAAAAGAATAATGGGTTCAAGTCTTCTGAATATTTAATTTTTTTATTTTTTTAATTCTTTTGGTAAAACCATGCACTTCATTTGACTTATTCATCTATTTGGGTTCTGCAGATCACACAGTTTTTTTTTGAATTTTGCCTCAGTTGTTGAATGGAAGTGTAAAGAGTGCAAAAATTTGGGGGTGAAAAGACGCATTTTTGTCAAGTTTTCAACTTGTTTATGTCTGCCAACAACTCCGGTTATGAGTCTTGAGAAATTTTTCCTGACAGAAATGTACTACGGATCAAGGGCTATCTTCTGCTTACGAGCAAACTTTTCTACAATCAATATGCAGTTAGTACCAGGGGTTCGAACTTTACACTCTAGTGGATTAGTAAAAAAACAGATTTTGTCCAAGATTTCTCTGCCAACTTTTTCTATTATGAGTTGGGATAAATTGAATAAGATACAAATAAATTCACTTTAAAGCGCTACACGTCGAAGCAAGCTGCGTTCAGAGAAACGTAATATTCAATTGTTTATGGGGGTGTAAAGTTCGAAATCTAAGGTGTAAAATGGGCAAAAACACAGGTTTTTTTGTATTTTGATTGGTAAATCATATCAAATATTTTGCAGAACATTAGTTTGGCACATACAAACGTACTACAATCAAAGGGCTACAAACTGGCCCGAACCACATTTATTTGCACTCAATGGGGCGTTAGGTTCAGATTTTTAAAGTTTACAATGTGGTGGACAGTGGAAAATACATGTTTTTTATTCATTTTCTGTTTGCCACTTCCTCTCTTCAGAAGTCGGGCAATGTCGAATAGGATAAAAATAAATTAACTTCTAATGTGTACGCGTCACAGCTAATTGCACTTGTTTACATCAATATTTAGCTTTTTGGGAGGTGTAAAGTCAAAAAAATGGGGGAGTTAAACGTGTTTATGTCTTGTTTTTTTCTGCCAATTTCTGGGTTATGAGTCTGGACATAATCACAAGTCTAAAAATGAACCAGAAACCAAATGTCATATGCTAGTTTGTTTGCACTCAACAGTGGTGTAAAGTGGTTACATCTCATATTTATTTGTCCTTGGGCCATTGTGGAGACTTAATTTTGTAATAAATGTTGATCGCAATATCAGAGTAATATCAGAATTACGAATTCGACTGAAATTTTCTTCACACTCTGTGGTTGTCTGAAGTTTACACTGCACATTAATTTTAGTTCTAGAGCCTTACAGATACTTAAAATCAGAATTGGGAATCTGACTGTTATTCTTCTCTACACCTATAACTTGTGTAAAGTTTGCACCATTCATTTGTTGTTAATATGTAGTTTATACTACAAATTTATTTTACTTCCAAATCTGAGCGTTAGTGTTCCTTATGCTTGATATTTGCATAAAGTTTATGCTGAAAAACTTTGATCTGTTTAAATAATGTAAGGTTGTATTGTTTAAAAAGAATAATGCTGATGTTAAGAACAATATTGTTTTCCGCATTCTTGGACTGCTGTCATTATTGTAGCATGTTACTGCGTGTTTACTAACTGAGGTACTCAAATCATGCTAATTAAAAGTAGGGTACTAGCGAAGAAAAATGCTCCAATGGAACAAAAAGGAGGAATACACTTGGAATTGTTGATTGTTAAAGATGTAAAGGGAGGGGACTAGGAAAAAGCTACCTAAAGTTGCAAAATCTGATAAAAATCACACTCTCTCTAAGCAATGCAAAAAATCGAAGTATATTCTGCAGTCAACTCATTAAAATAAATATTTAATCAAGTAAATGAATGAAAAAGCAGCATGTCAGCTATGCAATAGCTATGGGAGCTAGCTATGCTGTAGCTATGGTAAATGATATTGAGTAACAGTCTTTCTAAGCCAATTGAATGAAATAGCAAAACATCAATGCATCCAAAACAGTTTAAAACAGTAGGAAATGCGTGAGTTGACTTGAAACAGACTAAATGTAGGTACACTAGCATGCCCGCAATGATGGTGTGCACTAATCATTCCGCCCCTGCTTTGATTGCTATAATGCTCATAACAAAATAAAACAACTTTAAATACAATACCACTTAGTTTATATCAATCAGTATACAAAGCTATGCAATGTTGCTACTTACCAGCAATTTGAAAAAAAGTAAAAATTATAGATTTCGTTTATACACTCCTATCTGAAACTTTGTAAATTATTTAAAAAAGACGCTTTTTAGAGGCTGCAGAATATACTTCAATTTTTTGCGTTGCTTAGAGAAAGTGTGATTTTTGTCAGATTGTGCAACTTTAGGTAGCTTTTTCCTAGTCCTCTCCTTTTACATCCTTAACAATCCACAATTCCAAGTATATTCATCTTTTTTGTTCCATGGGAGCATTTTTCTTTGCTATTAGAAAATAACTTGACACTTTTAAGATTGTTTAATTTTGATTGTTCCTCAGCACAGGATGTTCTTTTTAACTACTACTACTCGTATATATAACTCAAAAAGCGATCCTTTGATTAAGAAAAAATTTTTCAAATAAAGTCGCTAATAATTTTTGACAGTATATTATATTGTGGACTGCGGCCCACATTTCCTTAAAAAATTAATAAGAAAATATCTTGACATTGCTTGTCAGAATCTCATGAATTTCATAATTTGTTTAGCACACCATTTTTTCATTAAAGGTCTGTTACTTAAAAAAGGTCAATTAATCAGTATCATTTTCTTCTTGAATAAGCCCCTGATAATGGTCCACTACACGATGCAAAATGAAAGATTGTTCACATTTAATAAGGGTAAAATGTTGTGACATACTGAGGCCAATCCGTCAATTTTAAACAATTTATTAGCATGCCATGTTCCCTTTAAACATCTAATGCTCGAAAATTGGTCCTTTAATTTTTAATTTTTTTATCATAGAAATCTCTAGTGATAGGCTATAAAATATCTTAATATGAATGCGGGCCCGGATATGGTATATGCGCTACATTGGGGGTTGTCGCAAAAATTGGAGCATAAATTTTTGATGTTTCATGTTTTTAATAATTTCAAAAAATATTGTAGAGATACTGTAAGTCTAAATTATTCATAAAAAATGTAGAAATTATTGATCTTCCATATGAAAAAAATGATTGAATTTGATTATGATGATCTTGAGGTATGATGAAAAATGCCAGACCCTGTCAAATTTGAAAATTTGGTCATTTTTGTTATTTTGCAATTCCTTTACACAACAAATATGCGTTTTCAAGAAAAATGATCTAAACCCTTAAACTCCACATTTAGAACTGCAAAATAATTGGTTTAATCAGAGTTAGATGTTTTTTGACTTGCCCTTGCTCAGTACATGACCTGACCAGGCTGAATCTTATAGAAAGTAACTCAAAAGCCAGAATCAGTCAAAATATTCTAGTGCGTCATGACAAGTTAGTAATTCGCAGTGTTCCTATTAGTTGCCTGAATTTATGGCATTATGTCAAAATTATTTTGTACAAATTTAATAAATTTCTGCTCTGTCGTCAGTCTATCAGTATTCACAGAGCAAAAAAATGTTTAGGGCGGTAAAAAATGACTAGATTTTTAGTGCTTTGAGCCACTCATCATTTCCAAACTGTTTGTCAATAAACATGCCGTAAATTTTACATGAAAATGGTTACAATACAAAACTTTTCGGCGCTTTTCTATTCTTGATCGTCAGAAACCCATAAATCACCTAGGCTACACTATTGAAGGTCGAGAAACTTAGTTTCACTATATGCAGTACTACATCAAAGCATTCAATGCAAAAGTAGTCATAAAACGCTCCTCCTGAACCAAAATTCTTGCTACGCCTCCGAGGCTACCATAAAACAAATAAACTTCAGATTAAACTAAGTGAGATTTATCAAATCGTTAAACTGAAATAGAAAAAAGACGCATACAAATTTTGGTTTGCTTAAAAAAATTGTTGCCTCAAGCCACACATATGAAAAGTCTGTCTGTAGAATGAAAATTAAAAACTTACATATCTGAAATCGTTTTGATTTGCAGAAAGACAAATCTGCAGAAAAAGACAATTCTTACTGTCAAATATAAAGTAGAGGTATATGAACGCAGAAACACAGAAAGCAGATAAGAAAAACCTATTGGTAAACACGAGACAGTTTTAATTGATGTAAAACATCATTAATACAAAGAAAATGAGAAGAAAAGAAAAAGACATGGAAGGAAAAAATAACTAAATAAGAACTAGAATACATAAAGGATAATGGAATAAATAAAATAAGAAAAAGGTAAAAACAGAATGCTGGTTAGTAAAAAGATATTAAAATGATGTGTGAAGTAGGACAAATCTGCCTAAAAAATTATATAACGATGAATTGAATATTTCTGTGGTGATTGTCGCAGATATGCAAGCTATTAGTAACTTTGTCATCGGGAATGTTGAAATCATTATTTGTCCATTGGGTAGTTGTGCTATTTTTCATCCCATCCCTATTTTTTTAGTGATACATACATTTTGTCTAGCATGTGTGAAAAAACATTGTCGATAATCTTATTGACTACTGGAAAAACTTTTTTGTCAAGTTTCCTAGCCCTAGTTAGAAGCGTTTTAACAAAAAAGTACCTTCCACACAACGGATTGATGAAATTCCACATGGGCGGACTTAAAAAATTGGGGGACAGTTGCTCCTCATGGTCCAAAAGAGTTGGCGAGATAAAAATGGATAAAATATGCGATGATTTTTGGTCGTCATTCTTCATAAATTTTCACAGTTTTTGGGCGCTTCGCGCTAGATAATACCTCATAATGACATTTTTAGGGTGCCGGGTCCACTTTTTTCGAAAATTCGGGTCCGGGTCCAACATTTTAGGAAAGTCGGGTATGGGTCCGGGTGCAAAATTTCTATCAACCTCGGGTCCGGGTCCAAAAAAGTCGGACACGGCGGGTCCGGGTCCGTTAACATATCATTGTGTTGTACCTACCAAACCACCATATCCTATCCTATCAATTTTTCCTTCATGTCCGCATGCTTGCACACTTATTTGTTAGTTTTTTTGTTCCAGGATAGGTTCAGTTCAGGAATGGTGCTACAAAGGAATAAGCAAACAAACAGCAGTGCACTAAGTTGCAACTGTGTCTGATGCCTGCTGGTGTGTGCAGCACAACCTCAAAAGAACGTCTCCATAGAAGCTTGTAATATGCTAACCCGCAGTGGCGGATCTAGGATTTTCCTAAGGGAGGGCGGGTATCTTAACCAGGCACCTATCTCTAGGGGGAATGAGGGGGCCGGACACCTCTCAAAATTCAGAAAAATTGGAAAAATAGGACTTTTTAAAAATTATTCTGTGCTATTTTTGGCCCTTTTGGGCTTAGTCCCCCAAAGTAGTAACGCCCAGCCCTCTGGAATGCACTCTGTAACGCAGCACGTCATAGTGCACCTGCACTTCAAGCGCCCGCTTTGTAAGTAGGGCGTTTTAGCTGCAATTCAGACCAGCGCCCGGGGCGGGGGTGTATTAAGCAGGGTGTGTAATATTCAATCGAGCTCATGGCATCATTCAAGTGACGTCACCCCCCTTAGAGTACATAGCATTTTCTCGCTTAATACGATAAGCTTGAGATTATAATTTTCGAGAGTGCACATACTTACGCATAAGTCCTTCTTACATCTAAATGTGCTTTGGTATGTACCTATGTGCAATTTTGTATGTGGCATAATACAAAGATTTAATTAGGTATTTATCTACAATAATATGTTAATTCACTCAATATATTGATACAACAACTCGCCAAGTAGCTATTTAGATTTTTAACGCCCTACTAATAAATAATAGCACTACAGAGTGACAAACGAACAGCAATTTTTTTAAATTTTATTCTATGTACACGCTTTGGCGACTAACATTCGCCGGACCCCAGCCAGAAACCACGCTCCAACCAGGCGATATTATTGGAGCTCGCGTCAGAATAGTCATTGTTGCTGACGCGGCAAACTTCCGGCATGATGGGTAGAATTATTG
>JAVLUZ010000215.1:711892-719228 GCA_036768485.1 Mermis nigrescens | reverse complement strand
CAAATACTTTAATTCTTGTAGCCTAGCATGACTTGCTGTAGTTTGCAGAATTTGGTGATCCCACAAGGCCCCTCTATAGTTGGCAATAGTTAACTAAGAACTAAGAAAGAACTAAGTTAGAACTACTAGTTCTTAGTTCTTAGTTCTAGTTCTAGTTCTTTTTTCAGAAATTTAGTTCGAAAAAGAACTTAGTTCATTTCTAGTTGAACTAAGTTCTTAATTTAGTTCTTCTGTTCTAGCGTTCCATAAGTGATGAAAGTCGTCGAGCATTTGATGCCTGTGATGGCAACAGAATACGTAGGTACGTACGTCCGTTAATGGTACGGGATATATGTGTATGTATGTAGGTAGGTAGGTACCTACGTGTTGCCTTGCCTCCTTGGCGTTCTTAGCAATACATGTATGTACATGCTGGCTGATGCCTCTTAAAAGCTTTTTATTTCTTCACATAAATAAAAATGTAATATGCTAATGAGTTTTTCGTTTGGCCTGTTGGGCAGGTACAAGTATATGTACGTAGGTTTGTGAAAATCAATGTAATGCATATGACTCATTCCTCGCTGCCTTACTTCCTGCGTTTTGCGGCATGCTTTTGGCCTGGAATGCTATATTTTTCTGCCGTTCGTTCCTCTCGTAGCCTATTGGAAAACTAAAAGGGCAATATTCCCCGACTATTCAAATTAGTATCTGCTGTGCTAGCTGTGCCTGCCACATCTGCTCCATGTGAACGTGTATTCAGCCGTGCTAGCGCAATTTTAGATAAGAAGCGCCACAATTTGAGTGATGATAGAATGGAAATGGAAATTTTTTGAAGTTTAACTTTGAACTTTTGCACCAATAATTTTCTAAATAAATCAGAATAAAGTTTGTTCACAATGCCGCAAAACCTTTTTCAAGCCATCTTACAGTGCAATGCATAGCTCACTATATCTACATATACTGTATGTGTCATTTATTTTCAATATTTCTTGAGGCAATGGACTATGGACGTAGAAGAAATTTTCTCTGTTGACTTTCGCGAAAAGAATGAGTTAGCTTAACTTCAAATAATATTCTTAAGAAGGATAATGTGATATCTAAATCATTAATAATTAGTAATGATATATTAGACTGCCTTAATTTGTTCCATGGTTCATAGTTGTTAATGAAAAAATAATGAAAATGATGTATATACACCGAGTTGAATTGACAAATTTTCGCAGTTTCCAGGTTGCCAACATTCGGCCAATTTTGTAAAAATTTATCATTAAAATTTAACAGTAAAGTAAAGTGCTGTTTTTTAAAGTATTGGACTCTTTCCGATGCCCCTTCCCGTTGGATGCTTGAGAGTGCCACCCTTAGTCTCCCACCTGTATAAAATTGAATGCTTTGCGCTTTCCACACCCTCATTTTAGCTTACATTACAATTCACTCTCAGTTAACATGTTTTGGACAAGAACTTAGTTCAAACTAAGTTCTTTTTGAAAAACAAGAACTTAGTTCAAACTAAGTTCTTTTTTCGAAAAACTTAGTTCCCGCCTCTAGTTCTAAGTTCCAAGAAGTAGGAACTTAGTTCAGAACTAAGTTCGAAAGTTCTTTTTTCCTGAACTTTGCCAACACTAGGCCCCTCATGGTTTTCCAACCCCGCCAGCTTCATTAGTTCCTGCGCCTTAGTTTTCTGTATTTTGTGGCGTCTAATATCACCCAGCTTTATCGTTTTCCGATGGTATGCAGGGTCCTCCTTGTGCAAATGGGCCCTTGCTACTACGAGGGCCCTTGCCAGACATAAATCGTCCTTGTTTAGAATCTTGATAAAACACCCCCCGTGGGCTCAATTCAAAAAGTTTTCGTGCAAAAGGTATTTGGTGCGTTTTCCAGTCCCGGCTGGTGGTATTACTGTAACAATTTTAATTGTTGAGTGTTCAGAGTCAATTTTCATCTCTTGATTAGATTGTAAAATTTGCTCGATTTGGGCTAAAATTATTTCTCCAGTAATGTTCTGAGGACTTCTAAAATGTAACAATATGGGTGTGTTTAAGTTTGGGTTCGAAAATTGTAGTCCAACTAGGGCCATTGGGTTAGTGTTAGCTAAAATTGAATTAATGGCATGATCAAAAATGGCGGGTATACATTCGTTTATATTTTTGAGTTGATCTACATTTATAAATCGAAATTGATATTCGGCGCCTTTGGTATTAAATCTTTTAATACGCTGCACGACGGGGTCACTCAACTTGTAAAAAGCCTCCGGCGCTAAATCGCCCCCAATTTGTTGTTTGTCAGATGGTATACATTCATCGACCATTATTAAACTATCGCTTTCATATGAGGTATTATCACCCTCAGTTTGCTGTTTGTCAGATGGTAGCCACTCGTCAACTGTAATTAAACTATTGCTTTTAAACGTATTACTGCTAATATCGTCTAAATCATTATTATCCAAAGCATGGTATGATTTTTCACTGGGCTCCAATTTGGAAAAATCGCTATAATCTAGCATTAGTTCATAATCGCTTCCACTCATTTTTAAGCACCATAAAATTATCTAAAAACAACAAATTATAATAAACAAAAACGAAAATGCAAGAATTAGCACATTTCATAAAAAAGTACAAAAATTCAAATAGCGAGTGTACCAGCAACCAAAAGCGCGCTAGCTAATGGATGTGAGCTCAAAATGAGCGTTGCAATACTCTTGCAAAATTTTCTACTTTTTATTAGCATTACGTCACATGTTTCTATTGGGGGGGGAAATTCAAATAGCGAGGCTACCATTAACGCGCTAGCTAACAAATGTAAGCTCAAAATGAGCAAAGCAATACTCTTGCAAAAATATCCTACTTTTTATTAGCATTACTTCACATGTTTCTAAGGGAGCGGAAAAGCCAAATGCGCGCTAGCTAATGAATGTGAGTTCAAAACGAGCGATGCAATACTCTTTTAAACTTGCATCAGATGCAAAAATCTCCTCAATTACTTTTTATTAGCATTACGTCACATGTTTCTGAGGGAGCAATAAAGCCAAAGGCGCGCTAGCTAATGAATGTTAGTTTGAAACGGGTGATGCAATACTCTTTTAAAATTTCCTCAATTACTTTTTATTAGCATTACATCACATGCTTCTAATGGAATCACCCGCACTGCATTTCCATACCCTTAATTACGTTTATCTGAATACTGTAGGCATCCCATTAGCTTTAGATAGCAGCTGATACTCGCTTAATTATTTGCTCTAAATTACGTATCACCGGGGCTTAACAAGACCTAGAGAATATTTTCATTACATTAGCTTCATTACTTAGCTTCATTTTGTAAAGTTTGGTTGTGCTTATAGGAAACTACATTTTTTATTTAGCTGCTTAGCGATATGAGCGATAAGCCTCAAACTAAACGCCATGATTTCAATCTGGGCAAAAATTTATACTGTTTATTTTCAACGTGGAATAATTATATAAATATTGGCTTTCAAGTTTGCAAGACCTACGGCCCTTATGGTGGGCCATATCCAACGCGCCAAGGGATCAACTTAATGGGGCGACAATACAACCTGTTGCTAGAAGCGGCACCCAACATCTCTACCTCCCTGCTTTTTGATGATGTAGATTTCGTTTCTGTAGATTTAACCTACGGTTTAAGAGTTTCGGTCGTAACGGGGCTGCTTTGAGAAAAATTTATGTATTTGCAAAACGCTGAGAGAGAGCAAGAAATTGCATTGACGGCAAAGCAGTTCACATTGTGGCAGGAGCAGAGAGCCGCAATTGCTGTGGCCATCAAAAAAAAACTGAAGGTGAAAATTGCTCTAAAATTAAATTTTACTTTATGTATCTATAGTGCAACTGCTTTTGTTGCTGTGTTTAATTGACGAACGTTGAAATTTGAAAATTTTTCAAGGAGTGGTCGCCCCAACGCCCGACAAAAGAGAGCTACTAAATCTTCATAAGGAGTCAAAGAAAATGCAAACAACTGCTCCCAAACCGCCGGCCGCAAAAAATAAAGGTGAATAATTCCTTTATTTAGAGAAAATGTTTTTATTTTAAGACTTAAATTCAAGCTCAATAAATAGCCGTTAAAACTAACGTTTGTGAAAAATGCTCTGCTTTTTTCAAAACTCATAAAACTGTAATTTCAGTCGAGCCATCTGCTGACAAAACACAAGATTCCGTTGAAAAAAACGATTCCTGTGACTTTGCCTCCAAATTACTTTGGGAAATTGTCAACTCCTGCAGTGTGTTCAAGCCGGATATTGCTAGCACTTCCGATAAATGAATATTTTTTGTAGCTTAGTTAGTTTCATAGATGCATTCTTATTTTAGTGCGACAAATCGTTAGTTTTAGTAGTATGTTTTCATTCTTGACAATAGCCGAGTTTGTATGCTAAAATCGATACCGTGCTTTGTTATTATTATTTCAGGCGCAATACTTGGCAATTGGCATTAAAATTTGATAGTTGTAGTCTGGCTTTGTACTAAATTAGCTTTAAAATGATTAATCGTTTTTCTAAATTACGCTATTGCAACTTTGCTCGGAGCAACGCTTTCCAAGTATGGTGCAGCCTGCACTTAATAAATTAATTTTTTCACCTGGGGGATTCAATCTTTTTTCTACTCAAACGTTTTCCAAGCTAACTGCGTTATTTGAAAAAACTTTTTCACATGGGCTGAAAGAACTCGTTTTCTAAATTATATTTTTTAGCTGCTGAGTTCAATCATTTCTACGCCTGGCGTTTTTCAGCTCTGTATGCAGGTGCAAAACAATAAAAATTTCAACGATTTCGAGTTTAGCTTAGTAAAGCCTGCACGTTAATTACTTAATAATACCCTAATAAAGCCTCGAAGCAATTTTCTTCCACAAAAATCATATTATCTGCTCTTTAATATATTTCGCTTTTTAGTCACACTACTTGTGTAAAATTTGTCAATTTTTTTGTACCTGTACAGACTTACAAGAAGACTTTTCAAATGAGGCTGCTTGTTTTTAAAAAACATTATCATTTTGCAGATGAATCAAACAGCGCTCGACAATCTTGGATTATTTTTACACCACTTTTGTTTAAACGGTCACAATTCCGTTAACGATCATCATTTAAAAAAATTATATGCTAATTTTTTCCATGATATCACTGACCTTGACACAAAAACACAATTATTCAATTTATCGTTCGTTTCCAACAAGCAATACAGAGACTACTTTGACTCATACATTTGTAACCTAATAACAAACACCAATATTCCTATTCACTTTTCTCCAACCGTATTATTTAACTCTTTTTCAGTGATTGGTAAACAATTTTGGGGAGGGATACACGCCAAAGACGCTATGTACCTTGGCGACCCAAACAACTTTATTACTGTAAACACGTTGCCAATAATTCTACCCATCATGCCGGAAGTTTGCCGCGTCAGCAACAATGACTATTCTGACGCGAGCTCCAATAATATCGCCTGGTTGGAGCGTGGTTTCTGGCTGGGGTCCGGCGAATGTTAGTCGCCAAAGCGTGTACATAGAATAAAATTTAAAAAAATTGCTGTTCGTTTGTCACTCTGTAGTGCTATTATTTATTAGTAGGGCGTTAAAAATCTAAATAGCTACTTGGCGAGTTGTTGTATCAATATATTGAGTGAATTAACATATTATTGTAGATAAATACCTAATTAAATCTTTGTATTATGCCACATACAAAATTGCACATAGGTACATACCAAAGCACATTTAGATGTAAGAAGGACTTATGCGTAAGTATGTGCACTCTCGAAAATTATAATCTCAAGCTTATCGTATTAAGCGAGAAAATGCTATGTACTCTAAGGGGGGTGACGTCACTTGAATGATGCCATGAGCTCGATTGAATATTACACACCCTGCTTAATACACCCCCGCCCCGGGCGCTGGTCTGAATTGCAGCTAAAACGCCCTACTTACAAAGCGGGCGCTTGAAGTGCAGGTGCACTATGACGTGCTGCGTTACAGAGTGCATTCCAGAGGGCTGGGCGTTACTACTGTCGTATTCATAGATCCTTTTCATATCTCTTGGTTTGTGTTGTTACGCTCTTTTTCTGCGTCAGTTAAAACTGCGTGCGAGTGCAGTTTGACGGCACTTTAGGATTTTACATTTTACAATTAGTTTTGAGCCTGAGAGCCTCTCCGCCAGCTTCCGCGCTGAGCGTATCCTTTTTTTCTTTTTGTCACTTACGTGATCAGACTCCATACGTGAATTCAGAACTCGTCTGTTAGTTTTTCTGCGTAGTGTGCATAACACATGGGCGTGGGGGATCTGGTGGGTGGTCTGGACCCCCCAGAAACCAAAAGACCCCCCCCAGAAATCAATAGACCCCCCCAGAAATCAATTTTTGAAAATTTTTTCCGTTTTTTTCTGCAATTTTTGATGCCAATGGATAGTGCTCAATGAGAAACGTCGAAAAATGATGTATCTCCTGTAAGCGTTAGGGCATCTGAGCAACAGGGGTATCTAATTGAGTTGTATACTAATTTTTGAAAAAGAAAGCAAAAAATTTATCATTGAATGCTGAGGAAATTAGTTTTCTTGTAGATCTTAGTAGAGATTCCCCCAAAATTGATGGATAAGATTTCTAAGCTGCTTGCCCTGACATTCAGTAACAATGATACGCAGTAGCATGTCACAGGTATATAGAGGGAGTGTGGTCAATTATAAAAATAGTCCCTCTTTGAATACTTATGCTGCTGTAAAACTAAATGAAAAACTAGAATTTGATGTCTTTGTGCTAGAAAAATAAGCCTTAATTTTTTTTAATATATGGCAATGTACCAAATCAGATGCGCTTAGTGCACAAAATCTTCTGTCTGTTGTATTTGTTGTTGACCTGTACCGTGAGATGGATCCATCAACTAGGGTTCATAAATCAGAGGCCATTTTATTGCATCATTCTAAAAGACAGGAATCGCAAACAGGGGGAAGCCTAGCTGAAAAGCTAATGCACTCAGACTCAACCTTGCTCAGTACTTTTGGCAATCTTTTAGAAATGTTTCAGAATGGGGAGTTCTCAAAAAGTAGACTTCTTTGGGCTGAATTATCAAAAACTCCAATTACAGGCGGCATTTTGAACTTTTATGGCAACCTTTCCTGTCATTTTTACAGTTTTTTTAATCCATTGCTTGAAATGGAATTTACTTCAACATGTTCTAGTAACAGATGTGATTATCCCTCAAAAGTTCATGTTAAAATTGGATTGTCTTTTGACCATTTTGTTAACACTAATGCTAACATTAACCATTTGAGTGAACTTCTTCACAGCTGGGCAACAAAACTGCATTGCATTAATTGCTCTGTTTATTTACCACCTGATTTGGAAGTAATAATTCAACCCCTGTTATTGTTTTT
>JAVLUZ010000215.1:672476-706266 GCA_036768485.1 Mermis nigrescens | reverse complement strand
ATTCTCAAACCCAAAACCGCAGTAGGAATACTTGGACACAAAGGGGGCAGAAGCGATGACCCCCACAAGGCAAGGCCGGTGTTGGAAGTGTGGACGGCTAGACATCATGCGATTAATTGTAGATCTGCATTTCAGCGCCATTTTCAACCAGCTTACAAAGGAGTTTAACGAAAATGTACGAAGAGCTAATACATCTTCTGATTTTCGCAATGTGAGTCAGGGGCCTGGGCCAAGAATAGGGCAAGGTCGGAGAATTATGACGATCTTTGATCCAGAAAATAATGGATTGGGTGAAGAATTAAAATTCAAAAACGAACGAAAAATTGAAAATACTCCGGAGAATTTTATTTTTGAAGAGGAAGAAAACACCCTCAACTCAAATCAGGAACCGGAAACCTAAATTTCCAGAAGAGTTAATGTTGTAAAACTGGTTAGGCAGAAAAACAAAGGACCTGAAAACAAAATTCCTGGTTCGCTGCAAAATTTGAATCGTCCTTCTTTGTTATTGTGTGAAGCCGTTGACCTAGGGGAACCAGGTGACCCGGAAAGGGCCAAACTGAAATTATAGAGAAGCTAGCTAAGACATTTAAGATGAGCTGCATCTAGGTCACCAGTGTACAATGGGGGCACTAGCCCTAAGGCGGAAATAAGACCGCATTCTTTGGCAGACGTGCCACTATTGATGGAGGTAGACGAATCTCCTGGCGCTCATGAAATCTGCAAATGTGCACATACTCGCTGAATTTAAAATGCTAAGAGCTCTTACATGCATTTTATATTTGGTAAGCTTAGGAGCATGCTCGGATGTTGTAGATGCACAAGCTAACCTTGTGGTAAATCTAAAAGCGGATATGCATTAGCTATTCCGGAACATATTGATTGTACTATACCAAAAATTAATATAAGCACTTTTAATATAGAAGTAGATGTTTGGATTCCAAAAGACACACCACATACAACTGAGGCAATGAAATGCTATACTCATAATCGAACAATCTGCACTAACACAGGTTTCTTAACAGTAAAGGCATTGTATATGATCAAATTACGACACAATACGTTTCTGCTTGCTAGCGCAGGAGCATGGAAAGAGAAAAAAATGGGATTCTTCTGAACTCATACGCCTTCATCAATAACTATGGTCTACCAACCACACCCTTAACATTGAGTTTACATGGTGCTGACGTGATGTGTGTAAAACAACGATTAATCTTTTCATAGAAGCAGGAGAAGTAGGACTACGGATGGGAAAACATTAGTTTCAGACTTGGAGGACATGGGTAGCTGCCACCCCCAAGTTGGACATTGTTATACACGTATACAAGATGCTGTAATTATTTGGGATCCATTCCCATTAAGCGCTACTTGTAAGTATGAAAGGCTAGGATTTTATGTAGTAGAATTAAATTATCCATTTTGTAATGATTAAAGCATTCAAAGTGGATTTAAGGTAATAACCACACCCACCACCGAGTGTAGTCTTTTTTGCCATGTATGACATCTCAAAAAGTTATTCTAAAGATTATTAAGAGGTAGAGATCATAAAATAATTTCCTGATTATTTTAATAAGCCTCGAGTAAATACTACAGTGAGTTCTGCCATCAAAAATTACAATCAGGAAGCAACCTCAAACCCAAAACCAATCCCAACCTGATCCTGAGGATGCTAAATTTCAATATTTAGAAGAAAAATTACTCGAAATTCAGCAGGAAAATTTTCGAAATTTGTGGAAAGAACTTTGTAAATTTACTCAGCAACAGCTAGTTGTAACGAAGAAGATCATGAAAATCGACCTAACTTCTGAGCTAGGATACTTTAGCACGTGATGATATACATGTAGCTTATGCAGGCGATGTTTTAATGGTTTGGCAGTGTAGGCCATTAAATAGCACACAAATTCCTTTGGGATTATAAAGTAAACGACTTCTGTTATGAGGACCTACCTGTATATCTAGGTACTGAGCTTTATTTTGCAATAGCTGGAAGTTCTGACTTAGTTAAATATTCTAATAAGGTGTCATAAATTTAAGGCAAAAGGCATTTTTGCAAAAGGAAATTCTTTCTACACACAGCAAGGTCTTACACATGTTATGCACTTACCTATACACTTAACCTGGCTGGAAATTGGTCAATTTTTACATTTAGCTCTCCGATTCTTTTTCATGATCAAGTTAATTCGTTAGGTAGTCATCAAAATCAAGTTCATGAATAAAATGAAAAAGTTGAACACATTATGGCTTATACAGCTCAATTATCTGAAAATCCTAATACAGTTTACCAAACTGCAGGTACAGGAACCGCAATCAGCAATGTCTTAGATCGCAATGAAAAGGTTCGAACACATCTTAGTAGAGGGCACACAAGGAGCATCAGGAGCACTTAATAGTTTGTTAAAAGGAGCTTCTCAATTACTAATTAATGTTTTGGTTATCCTCATAATTATCTTAGCTTTTGCTGCAAGTGCGTATTTTGCCTACTATAGAGTTATGCGCTACTACACTAGACAGAGGAGATTCGAGGTTAGTCGAATTCAGCGGGGGCAGGGTCTCGAATTAACAAGACTTCGCACAGACCCTACCTTAATCAGTTGCCCCGCACCTGGCGTTCTGACTCTTGAAACTGAGGAATCAGAAGAAAGACAGATACCAGGGAGTTCTCGACTTAGTTTTCAGAAAAATATTTTACCATCAATTCCAAGACCTCCCCTCCTCCACCACAGATTTTGGGAAATTCTTTCTACCTCACATCCAAACAAAATGCCTGCAATACCGGTTGTTAGGATAAAATTAGGTGAATTGATGTACCCGCAGTTATTGATAGTGGAGCAACATGCCTAATTATAAGCAAACGCCTTTTTGACTATTTACAATCAAATACAAAAAATAAGTTCGATAGTTCTGAGACCGATTTGAGACTACAAAACAACCTCTGACACCTCTTAGTGATAGAATCTTATGGCTCAAATCCCAGTTACAATAGGGCTGCATCTGATTGTAATTAAATTTTGTATTTACTAAAGCGATGCTTTTTTAACATCTAATATTACACTGCATTATAGGTTGTGAACTTTTGAGCCAATTAGACACCTTATCAATAAATCTTAACAAAGCCACACTAAAATTAAAAGATAAATTGCTCTTTCTAATTAAAACAGAAGAACTACTTGAACGAAATTTTCCTTGGCAACCTGATACTAAACACTACTACACCGCAAAACTTCTGAGACAAGTACTGGAGATGTAGGAATCATTATGGCGCTCGGAAATTTTTGTAATGAATCCCCCCTGTGTACAAATATTTGTAAATGGTATACCTATGGAAGGTATAATAGATACCCCGGAGCTAGCGTTTTGGTACTATCCTCAAGAAAGCTTAAAACATTGGGAATAGAACGTGAAAATTTACAGCAAATCGACTCAGTAGTAACAAGTGCAAATGGAAATCAATTACCCATCGCAGGTTCTCTTTACATAAAATGTGACTATAGGGTCAGTTAATTTATACATAGAATTATATGTTCTAGAGCAAAGCTTTTATGACATAATAATAGGAACTGACATACTTTCTCATTTTTTGTAATGTTAATTTTGATTTCAAAACTAACAGCGTCAGTCTAGACGAGAATTTCCTAACATTCACAAGAAAAGCTACATCTAATCATGTTAATCGAGGAAAAGTCACGCTTGAAAAAGATATTGAAATACCTGCTCGTACTATCACAACCATACATGCACATGTTCCGAATAATTACGTTTTCGTACAGCCTTAGTCTTTGAGCCTAATCATAAAGCCATAGAAAAACTGGAGTTATATCTTTCCCATCAGTCTGTATACCTAATTGGGATCGATCTATACTTTTGCAGGTTACAAATTCACTCCCACAAGATCTCAAATTATACAAAAATTCTACCATAGGATATGTAAGTAGAGCAGAAGTTCCAGACAAGGTACTTGCAACACCCACATTAACCTTACAGACTATAACCGAGAATGTAGTTGAGCAAGAACCATTATCTAAAAGGATTAATCAATTAGATTTTAATGATTTCTTAAGTAAAGAAGAAACTGTATTATTGAAAAAGTTCTTAAATGAGAATATCGAAATATTTGTGAAAAGTGACCATGATTAAGGAAGAACTACTTTAATCACATAAAATTGACACAAAAGATAATGCACCCGTTTGTAGCTACCCCTATAGGATTCCATTTGCTGATCGTGTAAAAATAGTTTCTCATATTAATAAAAATGTTAGAAACAGGAATAATAAGTCCCTCAACCAGTCCCTGGCAAGTCCCATTGTTTTGGTACAAAAGAAAGATGGTAGTGATCGATTTTGTGTTGATTACAGAAAATTGAATAAGATAACTATAAAAGACACCTATCCAATCTCTCGTATAGACGACATACTAGACACGGTAGGCAAAAGAAAATATTTTTCCACGCTAGGATCAAGCATGGGGATACTGGCAGATCCCTGTAGAACCTCTGATAGACAAAAGACTGCTTTTGTCACATTTAATGGTCTATATGAATTCAACGTTTTACCTTTTGGACTTTGTAATTTCGTTTACCAACGACTCATGGACATAATTCTTCAAAATTTACAATGGAACATTTGTTTAGTATACTTAGACGACATCCTCATTTTTTCAGAAACATTTGATGAGCACATGAAAAATCTCACCTAGTATTTGGCAGATTAAAATCCGCTGGTCTAAATTACGGTTAGAAAAATGTACATTTTGTAGGCCAAATGTAAAATTTTTAGGGCACGGCAACGGCTCATGGACTTAAACCAGACGATCTTAAAGTAAAGCTGTGCAAGATGTAAAAACTCCTACAAATGTAGATGAATTACGTACATTCTTAGGTTTGATATCCTATTATCGCCGATTTATTCCAAATTGTAGTAAAATCGCTAGTTTCCATTAAATAACTTGCTGAGAAAGAATAAAGAATTCAAATGGGATCAGGATTGTGAAAAAGCATTTGCAACCCTAAAAAACAGCTCTTACAACAGCACCTCTTCTTAAATTACCAGATTTTTCTAAAGATTTTTATGTTCAGACAGATGCTTCATCATATGGCTTAGGAGCAGTTCTAAGTCAGATTTCTGAAAATGAAGAACATCCTATCGCATACATTAGTCGCACTTTAAATAAAGCTGAGAAAATTATTCTACTACTGAAAGAGAGGCATAAGGTAGTTTGGGCGATGAAAACCTTCTACCCATACATTCTAGGTCATAAAGTATATGTTCAAACTGATCATGCACCTCTAATGGGACTTTTTTTAAAAGAGCAATCTTATAGGACGACTAGCTAGGTGGCAAGCCACTATGCAACAATTTGATTACGAGCTTAATTATTGTATTGAGGCTAAACATAAAAATGCTGATACCCTATCAAGAATTTGCACTTTGAATGCCGACCATAATGAAAATATTATTTTGAAAAATCAGAGACTTGATGAAAAACTGCCACTACTCATAAATTTTCTGAAAATGGAGAACTTTCCGAAGATATAACGGAAAAGCGAATAATTGTTAATAAGTCCAGATTATACAAATTAGTCAATGGTTGTCTCTTTTGGCAAAATGAAAGAGCCAGACACTTTCTTGACACTTGTAATACCACATTCAATGAGGCATGAGATCATAGAAGCATACCACGATAATGTTCTTTCTGGGCATTTTGGTTTTGAAAAAACTTATGAGAAGATTCGTGAGAAATATTTTTGGGATGGTATGGCGCATGACATTAAAATACACTGCCAAGAATGCTTAGGATGTGTTGCAAAAAAATCTCCAACCCAAAAAACACGTGCTGCTCTATGTCCAATACCTGTTGAAGGGCCATTTGGATAGAGTAGCCACAGATATATTGGGACCACTACCTATGACTTATTCTGGTAACAAATATGCAATTGTGGCTCTACTGATTACCTTACAAAATGGGTTGAATGTTGTGCAATACCCAATTGCACAGCAAGGTCAACTGCACAAGAATTCATAGAAAATATTTTATGCAGGCATTCAGCCCCTAGGCAGCTTCTTTCAGACAGAGGAACTAACTACATGTCAAAATTAGTTAGTGAAATTTGTGAGCTATGCGATACAAAAAAGATTAACACTACGGCTTGTCACCCTCAGACTGACGGATTAGTAGAAAAATTCAATCACACCTTAATAATATGGTTTCTATGTATGTTAGCCAAAATCAGAAGGATTGAGACGAATTTTTTTCCTTATGCTTCATTTGCATAAAATTCTACACCACAAACTAGTTCTAAGTTCAGTCCTTTTGAGTTAGTATATGGCCGGACACCCAGACTACCCATTGATATTGCACTAAATTATGTACCATCTTGTTACGTAATAGATCTAGATGATTATGCATTATCAGTAAAACAATACCTTACTTTGGCTTGGACCTCAGCTAAAAATAATATTAATCAAGCTCAAGTTACACAGAAAACGTATTATGATAAAAAGATTAAAAATGATGAGTATAGAATAGAGATTTCTATATTAATTTTTAACCTGCAAGTAAAATCGGGAAAACACCTAAACTCATGCATTTGTGGCATGGTCCATATAAGATCAAGGAAATTAAATACCCCATACTAAAAAGTTGAAAATAGCAAATTAAGAAAACTGAGCCGGAATTTGTTCACATTAATCGTATTAAGTTGTATAAACGCGCACAAGAGGAAAAAGTTAATGATCTATCTATAGCCCCTGTAAAACCATCTGTAAGTAAATTAAAAAGAAAAAAAAACTGCATCAATAGCACTCTTTACACATGCATATAATTTGAGGAGCAGATCGAGAATTATTAATATTGAACAGAACGATAACAATGTCTATCTCAACACCAACCCCAAATCCAATCACTATAAGTTTCCCTACATTTAAGATGTCTACGACCAATTCCACTACCTCATTTGAAACAAGCCACTCCCATTCCTGGAAGAGGAATGATGATCAGCCCCAAGACCAAAACCAAACCAATTATTGTCCCATCTGTTGCAACAATGGGCCACAAGATTTGGCCGTCGGCCAGGCGGCTTGCAAAATTCTAGCACCAGCCGACTTATCCGTTGACGGCCTGCCGCGTGCTCACCCGAGACAAGACAATGAAAGGTCTCTTGGCCGTTGCTACCGATGTAGATGGTCGTGAGCAACCAGGATCATGCACAATCATGGCCATATACAGGCCAGATGGTTTGTGTTAGGTACATTTGATTTTGGGCATTAGGCCCATTGCCTAATTACCTCTACGAGCTGCTGACCAACCCCAAAATCTGTTTTATTGGATTCAATTTTCCATAATCTTGGCAGTTTGCATCCGAAATTTAAAGATGCAACTGTCAATATCGACGTTGGGAAAAGCGCTCAAGAGCTTGACCAGCGAGATCTTTGCCGCCCCAATATAATGGCATTGCTGATCTTGCCAACGTCGCATTAGAGATTTTGGCGTTGGAGCCTCCTGGTTGTAGAATTTTTACAGAGCTCCGACGCATTGATCGCCTGCCCAATTCAAGTGGGCCTTTGCTTCGATGCATTTGCTCTACTAGATCAAATGCACGAAGAAATTCTGGCTGCTGGAATCGCCTGGACACCATCCAAAATTTGATCGCAGAACCACCTAATCCTCCTCCCATCTCCAACACCATACCAGCTACGCTGAAATTAATTCCACCAATGCCAACACCCAAAGAACAACGACCAAGCCTGCTCTCCACTCCAGCTCCAATGACCAATCCCCCAAGACCCTCACCAATCCCGAATGATTCATTTCCATGCCAGGACGTCCGAACCCAGAACATCGAACATCGATTTAACTTCCTAATTCAGGGGATGAAAAACGAGTTCAATGCTTGATTTGCCGCATATACCAACAATACCTGGACCCGGACTCATGAATCATTCTTAGCCGCATGGGTGGAACGTATCTGACAAAGCCTTTGTGGTGCCACCCACCGAACGCCTGAATAAGATAAATCAAATGCGAAATGCTTTATGGTTACGTATTCATGCAAAATCAAACACTTCAAAACCCTGGGTATAATGTTTTATTAAGGCGTGGAGGTGTGTAAGCTGAAATTTGTAAGCATAACCAACGTAATAGATAACAATGCCACAATTTATGAAACATGAAAAAAACATCTGCTACCTGTTTACGCGTTTACTACCAGTTTTCCGTTCTCGTAAACTTTCTTATCTATCTAATGTTAAAACATAGCATTCAATAAACTCAGCTAACAAAATGTTTCACTTTTATCGTAAATACCTATAAACAACCACGCTATATAAGTCCAACCCCAACCTCGCAAAGTGGTGTTTTACATTCACTCGTATTCGAATAGTCATAGTATTCCGTGATTATTTATCCATTCGTTATACCTTGCCGAATTTAATAAAATCTATCGTCGTAGCCAAGCCCGCCTACATATGCATTTTATCCGAGCTACGTTAACATTTTTAAATGTTTAATCACATTTTGGAAAGCTTTAAGAATTACTTTTGAATGATGTTCTATTTGCCTGATTCAGGGAAGAATTAAAGTTTTTAGATCTGGCTTTTAGTGAGGCTGTAATAATGTAGAAGCTTGAAAAGTAGAAAGATCTTGAAAAGTAGAATGATATCAGAAAATTAAAAAAATGTTAATCGAATGAAATAAATGAAAAATGAGCGGGCGGCGCAGAGCGCCGAAAATTTGATACTTTTGAGTCATAATATAGCTAAAACGTTTCAAACAGCACATTTGTACGTTTTTCTCGAAAAATCCACAATTCCAGGGTGGTCAGCGGTCATTTTGCTCGGGATCAACAGACCTTCTGAGGTGTCAAACATTTCCTTGAAACTCCCTTCCCAAAGGACACTTAGCTCTTACCTATCGATAAAGGATTCCCGTACATTTTTTCCTGTTATTTTCCGCTGGCTCCGTCAATTTTCGCGATGACATTTTTTCCTCAGTCATTTTTTGCCATTACTTAATTTCGAAAACAATTTATTCCGAAGTCCTTTCACAAGTGCACTAATTAAATCGTAAGTATGAGATGCTTACATCATTATTATGCAGCATTTGTTTATACGAGTAGCGTGGCCAATCAGCGTGGCAGATCTGGCGGGTTATTCGATCCGAAGGGGTCAAGAGATAAGCTTTTCTGGGCCAAAATAATCTTTAAAACTGGTAATATGTTTGAAAAATTTCAATTTTCATCCCTATTTGGCCTTGCCCTTTTTTCCTTAGAAAATTCTCAACAATGCCATTCTGGTGTTTACACCTGTTAAACCTCACGTGCACGTCTGGGTCTAGCATATTCATATGGTCAGCATGGCATGCCAAATTTATCTGCTTGAATTAATCAGGGTATTTAGTTGGCTATTCAAGCCACATGGTCAGCTTAATTACCAGGAAAAACATAATTTTTAGTCGGATGAGAAGCTGGTGCACAAACCAAGTGGGTTAATTTAAGAAGTAATTTATCAACAGAGCTATCCATGTTCTAAAGAATAGTTTGCATTTTGGGAGTCTCTAGACTGTCCAACAATCGAGAATTGCTGTGAATTAAAAAAATAAAATACGAAATTTACACGTTTGTAAAGTGTGCGAGCTTGGAAGCGTTAATTTTTCGCGTTCAATGGAAAATAAATGCTTTTCCATCATTTTTCATATTTCGACATTCTCATAGGATAAGAGAACATGAGGGTTTTTGATTTTTGAGTTTGTTGAATTTTTTGAAATTTGGAATCTACTTTCAGATTTTTTATATGTTTTTAAATTTTTTTATTGATTTCGTAGATCATTTTATTTAGATGCTTTCATATGAAAAATTTTCAATTTTTTCTGATTTTTTATTTTTTGAAATTTTAGAATTTTAAATGTCTATTTTTAGATCTAGATTTATGTTGTTATTATAGATTTTATTTTTTTTTCAGTATTTCATTGTCAGGAAAGCCGAAAAGATGCCAGCTTCGGATAAGCCGACTTTTTTGTGTCATTGGGAAAGCTAAGTACATCCTGGTGCTATCCGCAAAGAGTTTCATTAAAAATACTTAATAGTCTGATCGCAAACTTTATTTAATGATAACATACACAGATAGACGTAAATACGACCAAATCAACCGTTCCATCGATTTTGTTGCCAAAAAGACGCACAGACTGCGTATTAAATACGAAAATTAATCCGGGTTGCAGCAGTAAGTGAAAAACACGTTAGCAAAGTGACTGATTTCGACAAAAAAGAACATTGCTTATTGCATCACCATCAGTCGTTCTTGCAGGCAGACATGCATAGTATGGGAATTTTGAGGAAATAAAAATTCTTAAAAATTCAAAAAGTCGAAGAAATTGAAAAAATTAAAGTCAAAAACATGAGTATATGGCGTGAAGCGCCGATAATTTGACACTTTGAGCAAATAAATAGTAACGAATACTTAGAAAAGCACTTTTTGCGAGTTTTCAAGAAATCTTTGGAGACTCTAAACATTCCGAATTCTATGGGGTTAAAAATATATGTGGGGGGAGGGGGAAGAGTAAAAATTTTTCTGATACGAGGGGGAGAAACCCCAACTCCCACCCAAGAACATGTATCTCGCAGGGCACATTTTTTGCGATCTATGCGTCAGCCGCCAGAACTACACGGCGTCGTTTTCTCAGTTGACGTCTTTCGTCGGCATCGCAGTTCCACTTTTGGTTTTGTGAACCCCACGGTTGGCTTCTTTGTAGACGGCCTCGTCGGGCTCCGGCGGCCGCGTAGTTGGCGGCTTCTGGTCCTGTACCAGGTCCATTTGGAAGGCCACGAAAAAAATCATTTCATGGGTTACACCAGTCGTCAAGACTTAAAATTTTTTTTTCACAAAGTATCCGGATTTTTAGTAGAAAAATAAGATTTGTCGCCTTTTGATAGGGGATGCCAGATTTTTCAAAGGTCAAAGCTAACATTAGAAATGGTAATATGGTTAAAAACACCCATTCTTCAACAGTTTTCATCAAGCACTTTCCATTATTTCTGGGGAGGGGGTGTGCATTCGACCAACAGGGCGTGCATACCCCCTTCAAACCCTGATAAAACACTCCTTCTAAGCCCTCGTGTGTCGTGTCCCGAATAGACACGATCAATTGGGGGTCGATATAGACCCTTAGAATGGAAAAGTGGGAAATGTTTTTTCGGGAAAGTAAGCAAAATGGAGGCAAACAACAGATGCACATTGAAGATTTCTTGAAAGTCCTAAAAATTTATCAGGAACTACGTATTTACGTAGTGTGAACTGTATTTTAGCGCTTACATAAGTTAGAGGTGACTTTAACCCAAAGAAGCTCAATTATTTTACCCCGTCAGACCGAATGACATTCGAAATCGGTTATGCTGTGCATGGTCCCAATTATTGCTACAGCTCCAAAACCTTGATTTTTGCGCCAAAAATTCGACTTCTCTATTTGTAGAACAACGTAAACAATTAGTGCCTTCGACAGACGCTTTCGTTACCCAAAAAAGCAACTTTCACTTAATTGCCTTTAACATTCGGAACAACGTCATGCAAATATCATTTTAACGGGTTTCATTTGCTTTCCATGTTTAGAATTTACAAAGTGTCTGATGGTAGGCGATTCGTTCTTTTCTGAAGCATCCCGCACAATTTATTCCCTAATCGCTGAATCAACAGAAACGGAGCCCAGGTTTTAATTAAGAAAAGCTTCGCCTACGCTTTTTTCAAATCCTGAATATACGTAGCTTTTTGTCTAATGTTACTTACCCGCATAATCAGTGACCGACTTCGAATTCAGATCTCCAAATATCAAAAACAGAACGCCAGTGGCTACAACGTATTTGATCAACAGTGAGCTTTGAATCATCGTGACTTTTTAAACACTAAATCTAATCGACGGCGTTCGATATATTAGGGCCTGATTTTCATATAGTATGGCTTAAGCCAGGCTCTAAGCTGTACGTGATAAAATAAAAAACTGTTCAAATCTGACTGTTAGATGGTTATCATCATTATTAATATTACTAGGGAAAAAAATCATCCGATTTCATAGAGGGGACTAGAAAAAAGCTTACTATGTATATGTCTTAGGTCGCAAAATCTGTTAAAAATCAATTTTTGCTAAGCAACGCGAAAATTGAAGTATACTCTGTGGCCTGCGGATGGATATAAACTATTGAACCAAAAAAACGATCGAAAAAGCATCCAAGTTGGCTATGCATTAGCTATGAAGAAGTAGATGAAGTAAAGAAGAAGCAACTTTGTAAGCTGATTCGATGAAATCGCAAACATCGATGCATTCAAGACAATCAGAGAAATTGTTGTTTTAAAGCAGAAGCAAACGCATAAGCATACGTGAAACAGACTACGTATAGGTACACTTACATGCCCACAACGGTTGTGTGCACTCATCAATTGACGCCAAATTTACAAAAGAAGTAAAGATTTTACATTATGTTTCTACACTCTTAAGTGAGGCATTAGAAATTATGATAAAGATTACACTGTCAGAGGCCACAGAATACACTTCCGTGTTGCGTTGCTTAGAGGAAATATGATTTTTTACAAATTTTACGACAGTAGGCATATACATATGTAGCTTTTCCCTACATCCTTAATAATCCACTATCCCATGTACTATATTCGTCGTTTTTGATCCATCGTAGCATTTTTCTTTTGCTAATACTATTTTTGTATTTAGCATGATTTGAGTAAATCAGGCAGTAAACACATACGCTATGAATAATAATAACAACAGTCAAAAAACGCGTAAAATTCAATTGTTCTGAACATTAGAATTATCTTTTTTAACAATACGACCTTACCTTATTCATACAGATAGAAGGTTTTCAGTTTGAACTTTGCGCAAATATTGGGTGAAAAGGACACTTACGATCAATTCGAAATTCTAACGGTACATGGAACATTTAAAAAAATTAAGCTTCTGCAGCGCCCTGAAACTAAATATAATTTACAGTGTAAACTTCATAGCTATTGAATGTCAAGAAAAATTACAGTCAGATTCGTAATCCAGACCATACAGGACAAATGTTTAAAAAATTCACGTTTTTACGCTTGCTCTGAAAGTAAAATGAACCGTAACAAGAAATGAATGGTTACCTTAAACTACTAAGTGTAGAGAAAATTGACAGTCAGATTCGTAATTCCGACGTTACGTAGAACATTTTGAAAAAATAAAGCTTTCGCAGGGCTCTAGAACACAAGTTAATTTACAGTGTAGAAGTTAAACAACCAAAGAGTGTTAAGCAGATTTTAGTCGGATTCGTAATTCCGATATTACTCTTACGTTATGATCAACATTTAGGGAAATTAAGTTTCCACAATGGCCTGAAGACAAATAAACATTAGATGTGAACCATGTTACACCACTGTAGCGCCAGACTGTCGTATTGCCTTCAATTCTTGGTACATTTTTAGACTTAAGGTCATGTCCAGACTCATAGTGGAGAAGTAGGCGAAAAAAATGACAGAGACGCGTTTAACAAACACAATTCAGGTTTACACCTCCCGAAATAGCTAAATATTTATGTAAAAAACGCGATTTGCTTTGACGTCAACCCCTTTAAAAGTATTCTATTGATTTCTGTTCAACCTATCCCGACTTCCTAAATGGAGAAAGTAGCAACAAAAAAAACGGACAAAAACGTATTTTCCACTATTCACCATACACTTCAAAAATTTAAAGCTAAGGCCGGTGTGAAGAAATTTGTTTTATACCAGCTTGTAGCCTTTGAATTGTAGTGTATTTGCATGTAAAAAAAGGAAAAAACGTGTTTTTCTCAGTTTACACCTCTGATTTCGAGCTTTGCACCCCATAAATAACTGAATATTGCGTTTTTAAACGATATTTGCTGCGACTTGTACCTTATGAAAGTACAGCTCATCCCTAAAAGAAAAGCAATCACTTTAAAAACGATGTTCTTAATGAAAAAATAAATCATCTGTCATACCACATCAATGCTTCCTTATTATCTCTTTTTCTATGGATGTGAACAACGTTTTTGTATTGAAGGAGCGCTTCTTCATAAGCCGCAAATTATACTTGATTTTTTGCGTTTTCCAGCGGAAGTCATATTTTCAGTAGACTCTAACACTTTTCACAGGCATACATATGTGTCTCTTTCCCTAGCTACCCCCTTTGAGTTCCCTAATGATGCTTAATTCCAAGTATATTTGTCCTATTTGTTCCAACAAATCATTTTTCTTTGCTAGAACCCTACTATTAATTAGCATGATTTGATTAACTCAGGAAACACAAACGGTAACAAATCACAGCAATGACAGCATTTAAAAAACGCAGAAAACAACATCAGTCAGAACACCCGCATTATCTTTTTTACCATAAATTTTACCCAAATGCTGGGCGTAAAGAACACTTACACTCAAAGCCTTAATCTTACACTTACACAAAACATTTAAAAAAATAATGCTTTTGAATGCTCAAAAATTAAAGTTAATTTTCATTGCAAACTTTACGCAACTGCTGAGTGTAATGAAAAACATACAATCACTTTCGTAATTCTAACCTTTCGAATCATATTTTGAAAAAATTTGCGTTTTGAAATGCTCTATAAGTACAGTAAATTTAAAGTGTAAACTAAAAACATAAAAAAATAAATGAATAGCTTAGACATTATGCAACTACTGAATGTAGAAAAGACTAACAGTCAGATTCGTAATTCTGACGTTACATAGCACATTTATAAAAACATTAAGCTTCCGCAACGCTTTAGAACCTAAATTAATTTTTAGTGTAAACTTTACACAAATTCCGAGTGTAAGGAAGACGTGAGTTGGATTCGTAATTCTGATATTACTCTGACATTTTTATCAATTTCGATGGAAAATTGACTCTTCACAATGGTCTACAGACGAATAAATATTAAATGAAAACCATTTCACACCAGTCTTAAGTGTAAACTAATGCGCCTTACTGACTTTTTACCTTTTGCCCCTGTTACATTTTTAGACTTTTGATCATGTTCAGACTTATAAGCAGAACATTTAACAGAAAAGAAAACAATAAAGAAACACGTTTATCTCCCCCATTCTGACTTAACACCTCCCGAAAAGAGCTAAATATTGATGTAAATAAATACAATTTGCTGTGACGTACAGCCTTTTAAGTACTTCATTTTTACCTATTCGATGATTCCGACATCTAAACGGTGAAATAGGTGCATAAAAAGATACAAAAATGCATTTTTCTTTATCTACCACATTGTAAACTTTAAAAATCTGGACACATCCCCTAATTGAGTGTAAAGGAGTACGATTTAATCAGTTTGTCGCATCAAAATTGTAGAACGGACGGTTGTGTTTAGAAGACTTCTATCAGCAAAATATTTAAGAATGTAATCAATCCAACACAAGTGGAAAATGTGGTTTCTCACCCCATGTTAGAACCCCACATTGCAATAACTCAATGTTTACTTTTCTCGAAAGAAATCTAAGACAAAATCTATTTTTACATGATCTACTACAGTGTAAAATTTGAACCCTTAGATCTAACTCAGTATTTAATATCAGAAAATTTGCAAGTAATCCGAAAGTAGCCCTTGAAACATAGTACATTTCTACGAATAGATTTTTGGGGGACTCCCATACAAAGAATTTGGCAGTCGTAAACATGTAAAAAACTCAACTTGAATGTGCCTTTTCAACCCCAGATTATTCCAACATATTTATATTACTATTCCAGAAAAAAGTCTCAGCCATATTTTTGAAAAACTATACGTTATAACGTTGCAGCAAAACTTTACAAGGCTCTTTACACAACGTGTAAGAATTTAAAAAAATACAAAACCCACATCAAATTATTTTATTATCTATCCTTTAAAAAACCGCTGAATACAAAAGTGTCCCGAAAAAAGTTGTGAGGGGCGGCCACTTTTAGGGGGTCAAAGTATAGTATGCCGCGCT
Source organism: Mermis nigrescens (assembly GCA_036768485.1). Classification (NCBI taxonomy): domain Eukaryota; kingdom Metazoa; phylum Nematoda; class Enoplea; order Mermithida; family Mermithidae; genus Mermis; species Mermis nigrescens. The sequence goes on along the minus strand of JAVLUZ010000215.1, from coordinate 690,324 downwards.
TAACGCGCTACCTATGATTATTATTCTTTAATACTATTCTTCGTGTGGTCGTCATCATCATCGTCATCATCGTCATAATAATAATAATAATAATAATAATAATAATAATAATAATAATAATAATTATTATTATTATTATTATTACTTTTATTATTGTGATTAGTTGTCGTTGGATCTAAGCTTGGCTTAGATGGAAACCAGATTATGCTGGTTATAAATATTACTGCATATCTTTGCATGTTAAAATCTTTTTAAGCCTGGCTCTAGCCAAATGCATAGGAACCGAACATAGTTGGACTAATAAACGAATCACGTATGTATTTATTAACACATTACGTGATGATCGTCTAAACCAGACCTGCACCTAGGGGTTTGGAATGGTCTACCCCTCTGAATGGAAGAATGAAAAGATTCATGGGAAATCGAAGCAAAATAAAGGCCAAAAAATGAGATAAAATTAATGATTTCCTTCAAAAGTCTTGTAACTCACTAGAAACTTTGAAGTAAAGTATTTTCAAGGATATTTTATCAGCATTTGAGGTGATTTTAGTCAAAAATCAAATACAGATCAGCTACCTTGTGCTTATATGGTTTAACCAACTCTTATGAACCCGAAATTGATTTTGAACCTTTTATCCGTTTTTCCCACGACTTTTAATACCAGGTTGATGAATTACACAAAATAGAGAGAATTCGTCCTATTCAATGACTGATTTTTCAAGCATTTGAAAAAACTTAATCCCTCTCCCAAACTCATAGGAATTTGGTGCTAATGTGTGTGATCTAATTTCAAAATGTGTTATTGTGAAGAATTATTGTTTTTCCGTCTATGAATTCTCCGCATGGACAGTTAAGTATTCTTCTTATTACTAAAAAAAGAAATTCTTCTTTAAGTTGTGTCATTCACTAGTTCTTGTTTATTTTTTGATTAAGCAAATTTTTTGACGATCGATTCGCAGCCAGCTAGTTAAACTAATTGCTGTAAAATATCACGTGTTTAGGAACTGTTGCCGTTCCGTAGACTACGATTGATAATTAAGTCTGGTATAAGTAATTTACGCACTATTAAATAATTTTTTTTAATTATTAAATTTAAATTTTTGGATTTCTAAATTTTTCAGAATTTCTAATTTAAATGTTAAATTCTTAAATTTTTTCAGATTTTTAAATTTTTAAATTTTGATATGATTTTAGTTCTATTTAATTTTCAATTTCAAATTTTTGATCTTTAAATTTTTAAAATTTTTCACATTCAAATTGTAGAAGTAAAATTCAGGGCTTTTATATCATAGAAATTCGGTTAAGTAATATTTCAAACCACTTTTTTAACATAGAAAATAATCAAAATTTTATAATTTGGCCTGCATATCTTAAATAGTTTAAAAATTTCGCAAAGAATACTGGATAACTCGATAGTTATTCAGATTTAATGGTCTTCATTTAATTAAAAATTGTGATAGAAAAGCACTATGCACAATAGCAAAAGCAGTTCAGTAATTCTGACAAAATTATGTTGTGCTTTGAAAATTAATTTATGAATCGATCAATCAACAGAATAATGCGGACACAGCTAAAGTTTCTACACCATTATGATACTACATACCTACTGAGCTAACTGTTTCAGAAAAGGCGTCAATAATTTAAAATAAAGAAGCAAGGTAAAGGCCCGTTAGACGATTAAATTTAACGCCTATCCTTTGCTTTTATTTATATACAAAATAAGAAAAATTAGTAAAACAAATTTCTCATAAATAATTAAAATAAAATGCGAATATGGACATTATTTCCCATAATTGTATTAGAAATTTTTATGTGGCATTAGGAGATTATTTTCAATATTTAAGCATACAGCATAGAGATTATAATATGGTAAATATTTAACTGAGAGATTATGTAAATTTAGAAAATGATCTATAGAAATTTAGCATTCCATAGGGTCACGTTAATATGTTCTGTTAGATCTGTATCGATATTCAAAATTAAAATGGAATATTCAAATAAAAAACTAATATTAAAAATAAAATTGAATATCTCGAAAGTAAAACTTTATATCAAATCCTTTATTTTTTATTGAATTAAGTTCGGTCTAGTTTTGCTTTTTTTCCGAGTATGATTTGACTTTTAAATGATAAATTTATGATTAGGACTTGACGCTTTAATTCCTACTTGTTAATCAATTATTCATACAAAGTTAGAAGGAGTATTCAAGAATTCACTTGTTTTTTCGGTAGCCGTTTCAGCAAGAAGATTTCCAACTATTATTTGTAATAATGACAATTAAGCTACACGCGCTTGTGTTTCGGAGATCCCATAAGATGCAAAAAAAGTGCTAGTGGAAAATAAAGGCAAAATTTAGCGCTATAAATGTGCGAATGTAAATCTTTTACCATGTTGCTATTGTCAAGTTAAAATCGTGGATTGCATGTGGATTCAATGCTGTTTAAACGTTTTTTGCTTTTTTCTAAGCCGTTTTAGCTCAATAACCTTTAAATTCTAGAAAGATATCTGTGATTCGATTTTTCTACCGGCAACCCTTAAAGATTTGTTGTTCTGAAAAATCTTACATCAGTGGCGAATGAATTCGAAATGTATTGGATGAAAGATGCATAAATAATTACGTTTCAACTGATTTTTCGAAAAAAGCTTGTAACATTTTAAATGTAACTTTGTAGAGATTTAGCACTGTATAAGTAACGGGCAATTAAGAGCAGGAGATAGAATTTTCGTTCGAGTGATACATAATTTGTTTCATATGATCGCTCCTACAGTAACCCATTGCTTGATAATCAGACCGTGAAGTGAAACCACATAGATCCGCTAGTGACGCTAAAGTGACAATGTAGTTTTTACTTAACATCAGCAACCGCTGGACCGCTTTAAAAAGAGTAATGTTTTCTGAATACAGAACATAAAATAAAGCTATTCTCCGGAAAAAACTTCAATTTTTTATACCTATAGGTAAGCAGATGGCAAAAAGAGCTGAATTTACAACACTGCGTAATTCTTTCCTAATCAATCGCTTTAACGAACATTAAATTTTTTAGACATTTATTGCAAAATATTTTGAAATATGTCAGAAACTCACAAAATAATTGCTGAAAACATCAAAAGCAACATTAACGCAGTCTTCCTATCGGTCAGGTTAAAAAACTTAAATTCATTATTAAATAAGGCAAATAGGACATCATTCGAAAGAAGTTTTTTGGGCTTTCTAAAATGTGAACAAACAATAAAAAATATCAAATCTAGAGTGAATAAAGCATACCTTATGGTAGCAGACATATTGGAAGAATAAATTGAAAATGACGGATGAATCATTAGGAAACAGCAAAAACTATACCATATAAAGTTTAGAGCGCTAAAATATCTAGCTATTTTTACTATAAAAAAATTAAATGTGAGAGCTGTTGGTTTTTCAGCAAAATAGTTTTATTTGAAATTTATCAATTTAAAAGACTTTGTTTCTATGCTGCACTTGTTTAGTTAATCCCGAAAATGGCTGTTTCAGTAAAAACAATCTTCAATGGAATAGGAGGCGTACTTGGTTCGCTTGCAATTAGACTGTAGGCGCATAATATCATTTCTGTTGCCCTAATTTTTATTGAAAGCCGACTGAATTCCGATCATTCATAGCATTTGTCTTTTCATTAGCGCCATTGAGGTCATTTGTAATTAAATATTTGAACACATTTTGGAAAGGACGAAAAAACTCTTCGCTTATTTGGTATGATGGACTATTCGCGTTTTTCAATATGGCACCCGTAGGCAGACGTATTGGAAACATACTGCACTTCTAGAATTTTAGTTTCCAATGTTTTCTCAGTATATAGCTTTACAATCATACTCTTTTCGGAGAATGATATCTCTAAGTCTGATTTCCTGTGGTTCTTTCAGATAAGTAAAATAAGCTATGTTGTACGCTAAAAACAACATGATGCTACAATAAAATTTTCGCACTTTTAGAAAATTTTCGCCTTATTTTATACCAATCACGCCTTAAATTCAATATCTTTTGGTAGAAGTCATTCACCTTTTTTATTGAGTTACGATAAAAATTTTACATAGGCACATAGACCGTATATTATAGATTGTTGCCTTCCATTTTTCTCAGTCTATTCTGTTTTCATTTTTTACTTTTTCGAACTTATTTATTGAGTTAGTGTAATTATGTTAGTTGGGTATACACAGGAAGATTATTCAGGCGCAGAAAGTCAATTTTTTATATTTATTAATAAATATATGTTATATGTACATTACTATAGTATCAAGTCATAAAAATTTTATCATGAACGGCTTAATCATAATTTGTCGATTTTGCCTGGCGTATCAGCTTTCCTTGGGTGTTTGTGAATCAACCTTTTTTAACATATTTTGCATCATTGTTTTTTTCAAACTTGCCCATTTTCCATAATTATATGTTTTTTCTAAGAATTAATATCTTGTTAGGAAGATTTTTGTACCTAAACTGACATTTTTCATATTTTCTTCAGCCCAAGCGCAGTTGTCGTAATATTATCAGAGACATTGATCCTGATAAATTTTTGAAAAAGGAAAAACACCGTTGTGTTTTATGACCAAAACCGTATTTAAGGCAGGCTTGAGTGAATGGCCACTCTCCTAACCTAAAAAATGTTTTTGAAATATCAGATACTGTGCGAACCAAAAAAAAACTGGAAAATTGTTCCTTTTCTATTAGGAAAACTGTAAATTTTAGGCATTGCGCGCCATTTCAATCTTTTTCATAATTTAGCTTCAAGTGCGGCAAACGACACCTTTAATTTTACAATCTGCTGAAAGAAAAATACCTCTCAAAAAATTTGAATTTTGAGATTTAACGAATATCTATGTACTTCATGTTGAAAAAGTCTTAAAATGCGGTATATAATAATTGTCTAAAGAGTGTTTGCGAGGTATGTACTATAAACCACTTAATCTCGGGGCCCCAAGGATATGAACATGTACATACCTGATCACAACTGATTTTTTTGGAATAACTTATTTGATAAAATTCAACTATCTACCTGGCATTGAAATTATGTTATAGCCATTACAATAATTCAATAAAGCAAGTTTTACAATCGACATTTATTTCGTGAAGTTTTAAAACCAAATAAGCATCCCCAAATATACGCGTGAAGGGATATCAGAAGATATATCTCTTCAAAATTCAGCTGAGACCAGAGACTTTTAGATTATTGAAAAAATCATAGGAGCATGCTATTACGAGTCCTAATACAATTTTTTCAAGTTTTCTTTGGCGTTTTTACAAACATTGTATTATCTCACACATCGCTTGTTGCCAATCTTTTTTGAATTTCATCATCATTTTTTATTTTGAGAATAAAAAGAATCGTCGGAATGGTACATAGAATTATATCAAACCTTCCGACGCCTGAAGGAACCAACAATTAAACCTTTATTTGCCCTGAACTCCATTCATTTGGCCGTAAGATCACAGCACATAAGCATGGCAGGTGAAGGGGATCGAGTTGGGCCTGAAATTTTTCCCAACAATATTGTAAACAAACCTGCCCAGATCGATTCAACTTCAGAATTAACTTTTTGATGCTATCTTCGGCACATTGGCCCCATTGAACCCCCATAATTTTGCTGCTGCCTACGACCGTTTTATGGCAAATTCGGAGAAGTAGCTTTGACGAATTTATTGCTACATATAAGGCGTAGATTGCTAAATAATCAATTAAGTCTGCAGCAATAAAGTCGACTTTTCGCACCAACACCGGGATTTGCACTCAACATGTGTCTCGTTGCAAGTTTGGGAAATTACACAATCAGCGTTGTTCTTCCGAACACCTTTTATTTCTGTCTGGCGTCAACAGGGTTGACTTTGATCTTGGCGTCCTCCGCTGCGGCGTCGGCGTCGGTCGCGGCGATGCTGGCCATATTAAAATATTTTAGAAAACTAGTCGCTTCTTTGAACAAGGAGTGCTTTATCTTTTATTACAAGGGACTCGGACGAAATTTTTTTAAGTAAAGCGTCGGGCCGTTTCTCGAATCATTTTAGCCGGAACAGGCATTTATAGGCTCGTAATGTAGCCTGAGGGGTTCTGGTATACATGGGCAGCAATAAGGTATTGGATAGTAGTCCGATAGGACCAAGTTGCAAAAATATCATTAAATATTTAATTTTAAGGGCCTATTTAAGTGTTTTTCACTTTCAATAGGGTCGGAACCGCCACACCTCATCTCGCTTTGTGTGGACCAGAGCTATTTTATGAGGGATGGAGTTAGTACATGAATATAATTTTAGCTGAACATAGCAAATGTATAAAAGCTTAAAGGCCGACGTCTTCGCTAAAAAAATGGGTAGGATATTAAGGAAGTTTTCTGATCTTGAAGCATTAGTAAGTCCAACTTTGAGTGGTGGGTCCGTCTGAACTCATAACATTACTTGAATGCGCCTTACCCTGAATTCAGGGGTAGAGAACTGAATTTAAGCACTTTTTGTGATTTTTTTTGCATCAAGCTTCTACTCCTCTTTATGCTCGCAGAAGATGGAAACTCGTATAGAGCATGGCCGGTTTGTTAGTGCAGTCGGTCTAGAGTCAACTTAAAAATTGTTTTTAAACAAATTGGTCTCAAAGCAAGCACAAATGCTGAAATGGCGTGAAAACTACGTAAATTCAAAGATTCTGATCAATTTAATACAATACATTTTCAGAAAAGTGGTGATTCGTCCCAATTTTGGGTTTTATATCCGTATTTAGTCCACAAACTATTCCATCTGTACTTTTGAAGGGTGTCCCCTAATTCGCATGGCTATCAATGATTAATTAAGTTGAATCGAATCAAGTTTACCTTCAACGGAGTGCATCGAGACGCAATTGACCAGTAGGTATGAGCCACAAATGCAACAAAACTGGTACGAATGACTTGTTTAAGCTTGACGGAATACCTAATTTCAGATGCGTTGCATTCCACAAAACTTTCATGGACCAGTGATAATGAAAAGATGTTGGCGATAGATGGTGAATGCATAATTTCCATTGAAATTTACTTTTCAGCTACTTTCCTGCTCGAGCGTGTCCAAACTTGAATCTATACAATGAATGGTGCCTGGTAAAGGTCGGGTTAATTATTTGAATACCAAGGCTTGAAGAAAAGGCTTTAGTCTAAGTGAACGTCAAAAATGTCAGGTTTTAATCATATATGCACAGCATGAAATTCTTAAAAGGTTGGGCACGTTACAAATCTTCAGAAAGTGCCTTTTTTTGCTTAAAAATATAAGGTACTAGTCAAAAGCACTGTTTTAGACGTTTCGGTCAATATTCGTTCTTTCTTGAACATAAAAACATAGAAAGACACAAAAACTCTTTAAAAACTCGAAAAAATTGAGCAAAGTTTAATAAAAAAGTGTGTAGGTGAACTGAAGCGCTGAAAGTTTGAAACTTTAGAGCCAAAAAAAGAGCTAAAACCGCAGTAAAAAGACACACTTTTCACAATGTCGTTAAAAAATTGACAATTCTGGGGGAGAGATCGCAGGCATTTTGCGGGTGTCACTTGCTATTCTGTGGGGGTAAATCCCATCTTCTAGGATACGTATATTTAAGCTTCTTTTATGATTGGTTATAAAATTTTTCTGAAAAATGCAGATTATTAATTAACACTTGCTAGTTTTGTATGATTTTCTATAGCAAACTGGAAGAATATTCGAAAAATTAAAAAACAAGCGAACTAAACTAACTGGAATAACCATTACCGTTCAGTGAGCTATTGAACAGATGACATGAGACCCGTTTTTTAAGATCTAATTAAGTCACGTAAATTTATTATGTTACTTTTAAATCATCACTGTTTCTCACAATGTATTTTTGGTGACGAAGTTCTCGCGTCAAAAGTAGGGGATATAAAGAATGCTATGCAATCGCTAATTGAGCGACTTTAAGTTAAAAAAATGGGTAGCTCTTATTAAACTTTACACCTCTAAATCTCACTCAGCATAAACGTGTTCATGCGCGATTTACAAGACTCAACGCGTATTTAATTTATGATAGTCTGCGAGTCCCGATTATAACTACAGTCTATTTCACGAAACCTTGTGCATGAAACAATTTTGAGTCAATTCTAAACGACTACAAGCGGTTTAAATTGAAGCAACTATCATGATTCAGTGATCAGTAATTGATAAGCATTTAAAGTTTTGCCATGCAAAATTTTATTACTGGAAACTGTATTGAGAGACCATTTTATAGCTTCTAGCTTAAACGCAGAAAATCGATTCGTATGCTCAAGGTTCCGTAAAATAGACTGTCAGAAGTTTGCAACCAAAAACAGAGGCAAAAGCGTTATTTCACCCAACCTCAGAGTGTAAATTTAAATTGCTTGAACGTACTCACCATTGTGTGGAAACCAATGCGGTCAATTTCATCGTGTAGTCATAAAACTTAGAGCACATTTGTCGGAAAAGATTTCGCCTCGGCCTATTACTGGAGATGTTGCTTATAAATGTTGCTTGTCATATCTTATCATGTTGCCTATCATATCTTATCATATCTTATTATATCTTATCATATGTTAGATCTTGCTGATCATATCTTATCAATTGCTTATCAATGAGCAGAAAAATGCATTTGCGAAATTTCTTTATCTACTTCTTTTTATTGTTAATAAATTTAATTAAGCGTTTTTGTTGTATTGTCTGTAAATAGCCCAATAAAACTCGAAAATCGCCACGCTATAATGTCGCTAAACAACTTGACACACTCGCTTGATTCATACCCGAAATTATTTTGAATGAATACATACGGAATATAATGGCTTAAAAACGCGAATCTGTACTTAAGCAGTGGATTTTCAGATCGGTATTCAACAGTTTTAGAAAAATTTGGGATGCCGCCCTATTATGGTAATCCTAGATCCGCCACTTTAGCCTAAGTCCAAGTTCTTAAGCACTATCCGCCTTTAACTTTCTCCAAAAAATACATTTAAACCGCAAACTCCATTATCAAGACAAATAGAGGAACCTTGAATAGGACCAAATAAATTTTTTATTGACTTTACTGACAGAATGGCGCATAGCTGCATAATAAAAATTAATTCGGGTGGCAGCAGTGAAAATCACGTTCGCAGTAACACTGATTTCGGCAATGGATATTGCTTATTACCCATTAGTAGTTTTTTGCAAGCAGGCTTGTCGGCTAATGAGTTGGGGGGAGGGTAAGGGTTGGGCGGACTCGACATAAAGTGAGTCTATCTCGGTAAATGCGTCAGGATAGCTCGCGAAAACCACAGTTTTCGACGCTTTTCGACGTAATCAATCCACTAACATAAAAAAATTCAGTTTTTGAAAATTTTTTTTGCTTTTAAAAATTGTCTTTTTTTTGGTCGCGCTTGGGTGAAATTATCGCGCATGAAGCGGTGGCTTATACAATATGTTTGACTGTTGGAAGGGTCCTATCTTTACCGTTAGCGGTTTTTTTCGCTTCTTTTCTGAATAAAACTATTTGGTTCGACCGTATTACAATGATTCTCTTAGGATCAATAATCCTAACCAGACCATTTGTGGATTCTAATTTTGTTCTGGTCTGAAGATTACGTGATATTCGTTTTTTCCGCGGTAATTTTGATTTTTGGAAGCAGATTTGGTCGTGTAGCCTTAATAAATATAATTGCAGAAAGAGCGAAGTTTTCTACAATGGTACTTTTTTAGTTCGTTAATGTCGAAATTGGGGAATATATAACGTTTTGAGGAAACAAATTTGTTTCAGTTTGAAATCTTAAAATTTTGCTATTTATTTGGAGTTTTAATATAGGAAGCGGTATTTTCTAATCGATAACCATTCTTATGACGTTGAATTTATTATTTTCGGTATGTTAGTATTATATAATTTGCAAATCATAATTTTATGAAGAATTACATTGTTCTCGCGTTTAACAGGGTCAACGTGTTAAGTAATATATGACTTGTTAGAGCGTCATTTGTTTGCGTTTTATACGATACGAATATATTCTTATATGCTATGATTTGAAATGATATACAAGGGTTATGTCGATTTATCTATAGTCTGTTTCATTTAACATTGAGGTTTTTGAAAAAAAAGTTAAAATGACTACAAAAGTGTTTTAAAATAATACAATAAATTTGATATTATACTGTATGTCGAGTCACATAAGGTGAATGCCATTTAAGCCGCATCATTGCCTCAAAAGTTTAAAACGGTTTTGTAGCCTGATTCTTGTGGAAAAATTCGAAAAAAAGCGCACAGTTTAATGAAACAGACTATGTACTTTCGGGCATTCTACCTACAATGTGTGCATAATGACAGCAGTAGCAATTTTTCGTCATTTTAATGCTACAAAAGTATAATATTTTTGACATTTTTGAAATGTTTTTCCACAAAATACTTGCGCCCTAAGTTTTTCTATCAGAAGAACTTTACTTTTTTAAAAATAGTAATTTTGAGATTTGCTCAAAAAACCTAATAGGTATGAACCACTTTTTTTCAGGTGTCGACTATCACATACACTTTTATTATGCACTGCAAGCGGATTACTGTATTCTCAGTGCTCAATTTGCATGTATTTGAAAGTTCTTTAAAAAACTGATTCGAAAGTGCTTTCAATCATTACATATGACTTCCTGGGTTAAGCACAGTAGACCATAAAGAGCAAATTTTACACGTTTGGTGAAAATGATGTGTATTGGATAAAATATTTCTCAAGTAATAGTGTGTCTTGATTTTGTGATAAGTCTTTTTAAAACTTAAATGTCCACTAAATAAGTCAGAGCGAAACGAATCTAAAATTTCTGGGATAATGTATTTTGGTACTACTATTCTGTCATCTTTACCAACTTTTTTGTATAATTTTCATCTCTAATTATAAATGTTCCATAGTCCTTGATAATCCATTTTGACAATTCTACGTTATCCGGCAATTTATCATTCCTTAAAAATTCTATAAAACCACGACAAACTAAGTCATCCAATTACCAAACCCTTCAAAACATTATCGTTAAAGGTATCATTCCGAATGTCTAGAGCTAAAACATCATGTTTAATTCTAGATAATGCGTCAGCGTTAAGTTGCCTTACCTGATTTATATCGTATATCTAATATCATACTGTTGTAATACCAGTCCCCAGCGTGTTAAACGTGATGATGTGAGGAACATTATTCATCAAATACTTCAAAGCGGCATGGTCAGTATAAGTAGTACAGCATGCCCTTGGGGCATTACCAATGATTAACTATACTACATGTTGAAGCATAGGCATGAAAGCGCCAGGCTCAGTACACTTGTACTTGAAAGCACAAGTGCACTGTGCCTCTGAAGTACCAGGGCAAGCTGGGGCGAGCTAGCCCTGGGGGAGGATGGGCCATACCCTTGAAGTCCCAGAGCTAGCTGGGGCGAGCGCTCGGGGGCCAGGCTGTTCAGCCTGAACATACTTGAAACATCATTTTCACGGGTTTAACTCAAAAGTATGATTCACCATAAGTACACTCGTGGCTTAATCAAGTTCACAACCTCTTCAGAATTTGATTCACATAATTTTTGATAAACCATTCACTGATAAAGAAGCAATTTTAATCATTTCAGAACATTTTCGTCTTTGATAAAATTTGATGCCTTCAAGAATCGAACCTCAGGCTTTAAATTCGTAAGTTCCACGTTCTACCACTAGACCATATGAAGTGTCACTAGAAAATTTTATTCTCTATACATTCCAAGGGCGTTTAAACTGGATAGACATTTCTTTTATAGACTACATACCTACTTTTTATCCATTAATTTAAAAATGCTGTGATCAGGTCACAAGTGCTATATAGGTAGTATGATTAATCACATATTGCTCAGATACATATAACCTATATGTACACATAACCTCATATGTGGAAAGGGCTTATGAGAAAAATAACGTTTTTATAAAATCGGTGTACTTGCGACTCAGTTTTTAGACCTGTGATTACGATCTTGCCAGAACTGAAAATGAGCGCCGTAGCTCTGTTATCTGGGAATGTAAGTTTTGCGGCGCAAAACAACTCGGGTTCATACTCAACAATTTTGCGATAAGCTCTAGCGAAAGATGGTACGTTTATTCGCCTATGGATATTGCCAGAACCAACGACGTTATGGATTTTATGAGTGGTAAGTTGTAGCTTATATTCACTAGTTTGTAATAATTTGCAAATTTTCTCGTTTGCAATGTTATTTTCTTGTACGCTCCTTGCACCTACACAAACTAATTTTCCCGAATTGAATAACAAACCTGTTGCTTTAGGTTCTTTTAATCTAATAATCATAGCATTGAAACGCTTATGATCGAACTCTACCCCATCGCAACTTTTCTTAATTTTGTATAAATTTAGGGGTTTTGTGGAAAGCCGAGCTGTTGAAACGACGTTCACAATCGTAGCCATTTTGATTAAAAATGATAATTAATTGAAAAACACGAGTATTTATATCCTTAAAAGTAGGACGGTTTAATTTTTCGGAAATGCAATTTGACAATCACTTTCCCCGAAATAAATGGAACAAATTCATCTAAATCGTCTTTAATATTAATTTCAATACTTGAAATATCTTTAACTAGGACGGGTACGTAGTGAGGAAAGTCGAAGGTTTTATCGATAATATTGGGGTAGGACCCTTCTACGTTAACAATTCGTAATAAGGGAGCCGCCACATCTCCAACAATTTGTGGTTCCAAAATATTTGCGTAAATGTACAATACTTCAATGCCCCCAACGTGCATGTTTGGTTCATTAACGCCCCATACTGATTTCGTTATTTTGTTATCTTGAAACCCTAAAATTTTGGTTATTTCTGGTGGTAATGTTACTGATTTTACAAATTCACTGTACACTATTGTTTGTACTCGTTTTATCGTACTAAAGTATTTAAAAAATATTCCCTTTTTCACAATTTCGCCCCCATTTAGAAGGCAGAATTGCATCGTCTCAACAAATTCATGTATTGAGTCGTAACACCCTAGCGGTATCTTAATTACATGATCGTCGTCATCAGCGTCTGTTATATGAATATCAGTTTTTTCAGTTTTTAGCGTTTCCCAATTGTGTGGGTAGATTAGCTGACATAGACCACATTCCCAATCTCCAGTCAATTTAATTTTTTGTGGCAAATGTACGGTAAATTCAGATGGGGTATTTTGTTTATCGCTAACAGTGTTACTGGGTAATGTTACATAAAATTGATCCATTGATTAGCAATTTGATTAACTAGAAATTCTTCATTTACTACTGTTGTGCTGAGCTTAAATAGACTATTTACAAAACCGGTAACGAATTCATCAGAAAAGCTTTTTCTAAACTTTGTAAAATCAATTTCATAGGCACTTCTCTGCAGCGCCATACTAAAAAATATACGCACAATTGTCCGCACGTAGATGTTAGAGGTTTCTGCACACATTTTTTATTATATTTTAAGTGTGATGCATATTTTAGTACGTACTCGCGCGTTTTTTCACTAGGCGATAGCCCGTAGCTATCGAAATATTCGCATTTATCATTTGCATCGAAAAACAAGCATACCCAATGGGAGCCGGGCAGATTACTAGGGTCTGTATTCATAACTAATGCAGATGGTTTACTAAAAATTGGCGGTAGTTTATCGCTCGGAAAAACTCCACAAAAACTCGACCAACCGCCTGATCGCTTTTTAAAACGTTAATTAGCTGAATAGTATTCATCTTTTAAGCAGTATAATCAAATATTACATTTCGATGCTTATCTAACATTACTAAATTATCAAATTCGACGTAAACTACTACTTCGATACCTGTATCTGGAATTTTTTCTGCAAAGGAAATTTCAATGCTAGTCGTACCTTCCCTAATTAGATCCCAATGGGCGCCGTCATCTTCGTCGGGAGTGAGATCAAATGCAAAAAAGCACTGACCAGCATTGAACCCTTCTCGAGTTATATTGTTTCCTTTATTGTCCCTAGCAATATCCAGCACTTCAAATAATTGATCAAACGCTCTAATATACTTCCCTTTCTTAAAATCTAGCTTCAGAGGATGGGAAGGAAAAGTCGCGCCGCCAGAAATCACTTTAACTTCATTTATGCTATATGACTAGCAAAGAAAAATGCTCCGATGGAACAAAAAAAGATGAATATACTTGGAATTGTGGATTATTATGGATGTAAAAGGAGGGGACTAGGAAAAATCTACCTAAAGTCGGAAAATCTGCTAAAAATCACACTTTCTCTAAGCAACGCAAAAAATCGATGTATATTCTGCGGCCAACAGATTAAAATAAATATTCAACCATAACAATGATTGAAACAGCAGCACGTTAGCTATGCAGTAGCTATGGGAAATGATATTAAGTAAACTAACAGTCTTCCAAGCCAATTGAATGAAATAGCAAACATCGAAGACAATTGAAGACATGGTTGGTTAAAAACAGTAGGAAACACGTAAGTTGACTTGAAACAGACTTAATGTAGATACACTAGCATGCCCGAAACGATTGTGTGCACTAATCAATCGGCTCCTGCTTTGCTTGCTATAATGCTCATAAAACAAAACAACTTTAAATACAATACCTCTTAGTTTTCTATCAATCAGGTGCCAGCAATTTAAAAAAGTAACCTTGATAGATTACGTTTATACACTCTTATCTGAAACTTCGAACATTATTTAAAAAAGACACTTTTTTAGAGGCCGCAGAATATACATCGATTTTTTGCGTTGCTTAGAGAAAGTGTGATTTTTAGCAGATTTTCCGACTTTAGGTAGATTTTTCCTAGTCCCCTCCTTTTACATCCATAATAATCCACAATTCCAAGTATATTCATCTTTTTTGTTCCATCGGAGCATTTTTCTTTGCTAGTACACTACTTTTAATTAGCGTGATTTCAGTACATCAGTCAGTAAACACAATCAGTAATATGCCACAATAATGACAACAGTCCAAGAACGCGGAAAACAATATTGTTCTTAACATCAGCATTATCCTTTTTAAACAAGACAACCTTATTGACACCATCCATTTTCAAATTAAAACTGCATTAAGTTATTTCTTCTTAATGTGCAGTTCACTTATAATCAAGCACAAATATTTAACCAACGAATTCACATTGCAAATCCTCACTCAATCAATACACAAGCACAATGTGTTGTGACTTTTGAAATTGAAAACACCCAATTTTCAATTATCAAATTGAAAATTGGATCAATTTTCAAATTGAAAATTGGGTCAATTTTCAAATTGAAAATTGGGTGTTTGAATTTGCGATAAAGAAAATAATCAAAAGATAGTCACTTGGTTTATTTAAGCCGAGTAATAAAATAACGACCGTCCACCAATTCCAAACTAAACGCGACTAATCTGATCACTATGAAAAAGTTTTGAAAAATGAGCTTGCTAAGCGAGAGTTGTAAACCAAGAGAAACTTAAAGTTAAAACCTACCATTAAATTATTAAGAGACTTATAAAAGATTTTAAACTTTAAGAAAATGGAAAAGGCGTGATGTTGGTAAATTAGAAGGCAAAGTTTTTCGGCAAAAATTCAAAAACTTCACGCAAATATCAAATGTAAGGAACACTAACGCTTTGATTTGGTAGTAAAATAAATTTGTAGTATGGACTACATATTAACAACAAATGAATAGTGCAAACTTTACACAACTACTAGGTGTAGAGAATACTAACAGTTTACGGCTTATTAATGTACATGATTACAATAAAGCTGCATATCTTTGTCGACTTCTGTGCACAGTAGTGTGATTGCTGGTTCATTTTAAACCACTTTTGCAGGCAATTTACATCAATTAAACGATAGCTCTCCATGTGCAAGATTTTGTGAAACATATTATAAACACGGCTAAGAAAGATTTAACTTTAATGCAACCCATTTAAGACAAAATTACATCTCTTCAATGATCTAAGGACACTTGAACATAATTTTTAAATCACTTTAGATTACTTTTGAGGGTAAACAAACTCACTTAATTGATGTCTCACATATGAATCCTTGAAAATTTCTTGACTTCAGTTACAAAGTCTCTGCAAGTCTATCGAATTAGGGTTAACACGTAACGTAAACTTTACACAAACACATAGCGTAAAGAATATTTTAGTCGGATTCGTAATTTTGATATTGCTCCGATATTTCTTTCAACATTTATGGAAAAATGAGTCTCCATAATGTTTTAAAGACAATAAACATTAGGTTTAAACCACTTTGCAATACTGCTGAGTGTAAGCAAGCGCGCCCAATTGACGTATATATTTCATTCCCTGTAAATTTTTATATCTCAGGAAAAAATTTCGATTTTTGCAATGCTCTAGAACAAAGGCTAACATGCAGTGTAAAAAATTACTCGGATATTATGATCAACATTCATGAAAAAATTATGTCTCTACAATGGTCTGAGGACATATAAACAATGAATGTAAACTACTTTACATCACTGTTGGATGTAAACAAACGCGCCTACGTGACGTCTCACATTTGATCCTTTGAAAACTTCTAGGCTCCAAGAAAAAATTAGGTTTCAGGAATGCTCAAAAACGAAGATAAATATATATGTAGTGTAAACTTCATGTAAACACCTAGTGTAAAGAAGATTTTAGTCAGATTCGTAATTTTGATATTGTTCCGATATTACGATTAATATTTATGAAAAAATTAAGTCTACATAATGTTCTATGGGCAAACTAACAATTGGTGTAAACTACTTTACAACACCGTAGAGTGTAAACATATGCGCCAGACTGGCATATCAAATTTGATTCCTGGTCCATTTCTAGACTTGATAAACGTGTCCCTGACTCGTAACCGGAGAAGCAGGCAGAAAAAACAAGACAGAAACGCATTTAAAACTCCAAATTTTTGACTTTACACTCGCTAAATATTAATGTATAGACAATTTGCTTTGACATGCACCCGATATAAAGCACTTTATTTTTATTCTATTAGACTTATCCCGACTTCTGGACGGAGAAAGTGGCGAACAAAAAACGCAACAAAAACGTATTTTCCATCATTTAGAACACTGTAAACTTTAAAATTCCGTACCGAACTCCCCATTGAGTTTAAAGAAATTCGGTTTGGTACAATTTGTAGCTTTTAAATCGTAGTACATTCCTGTGTGCCAAAATTCTGTTGCAAAAATTATTTGGCATGATTTATCAATCAAACTTCGGAAAAAACGTGTTTTTTAGCCCATTTTTTACCTCTGATTTCGAACTTTACACCCCCATAAATAACTCAATATTGCGTTTTTTAAATGCGGTTTGCTGCGATGTTTAGCCCCTGTGAGGCACTTTATTAATGCTGTCTTCGATTTGCACTGACTCATAAGCGGAAAAATTTGGCAGAGAAATCTTAGTTAAAATCCGTTTTTACACCATCCACTAGAGTGTAAACTTTAAACCCCAGGATCTAACTCACCATAGAGCATACAAGACTTTGCTTATATGCAGAATGTAGCCCTTGATCCGCTCTACATTTCTGTCAGAAAACATTTTAAAAACCTCATAACCGGAGTTAGTATCGGACATAGGAAGGTTGAAAACTCGACCAAAAAGTGCTTTTTCACCCCCAGATTTTCGCACTCTTTACACTGCCGTTCGATAAATAATGCGAATTTCAAAAAACAAAAAAAGTGTCATCTGTAGAATTCATCCCTCTATTATCCTATTCTGTTCAATCCTTCGAGTCATCAATACTCAGTTGTCCACATGCCGCAGTAAAAAGGTCCCAAAATTTGTCCTATGTTATAACGTTACACAAAAACTTTACACCTTCTTTACACAGTCAATTTTGAGTTTCAAGAAAAACAAAAAAACACGGGCAGCGAATTTTTTTATTATCTTTCTTTTAAAAAAACCGCACCTTCCAGAAGTGTCCCGT